>JASAUF010000429.1:0-479207 GCA_030180095.1 Magnolia changhungtana | reverse complement strand
CGGTCGTTGTATGGCTAGCAAAAACGATTTAGCTTAAGCAATGGTATAAAAATTTTAATTCTTTCATGTTGAATCAGAAATTTACTCGGAGTGAATACGATCATTGTGTTTATTACAAGACAATGAGTGATGGAAAATTTATCATCCTAGTATTGTATGTTGATGATATATTGATATTCAGTCATGATATATCTGAAATTGATGTACTGAACACTCAGTTATCAGGGATATTAGAGATGAAAGATCTGGGGGCTGCAAAGAGGGTTCTCCGCATAGATATTTATAGAGACAAGAAGAGGAGCGGGCTTTAGTTATCATAGGAAGAATACCTTGAAAAGGTGTTGATCAAGTATGGGATGGACAAGGCAAAGTCGATGAGCATTCCTCACACGACTCACTTCAAGCTTTCCTAATAATAATGTCCTTAATTAAATGAGAAAAAACAAGTTATGTCTCATGTGTCTTACTCGAATGTGGTTGGCAGTTTAATATATGTCATGATCTATACAAGACCAGATATTTCACAGGCAGTCGATGTTGTGAGTAGATATATGTCAAACTCCGACAAATAACATTGGGAAGCAGTGAAATGACTACTTCGATACATTTGAGGTACAAAAGACTACGTCTTAACTTTTGAGAAGACAATAGCAAAGTTAGAAAGGTATGCGGATTCAGACTACGCAGGCAGTATAAATTCCAAAAGGTCGATTTCAGGTTACTCGTTTGTACTAGCCGGTGGAGCAATTGGTTGAATGTCGAAGCTTCAGTCCGTGATGGCTCTTTTCACGACCGAAGTAAAATATATGATAGTGACAGAAGCGTTTAAGGAAGGTGTCTAGTTAAGAGGCATGATAAATCAGTTGGGGCTTCACTAGGAAGCCGTGCCAGTTAATTGTGATAACAAGAGAGCTATTAATTTGGCTAAAAATTTTATTTATCACTCTCATACTAAACACATTGATGTTCGTCACCACTTTATCCGATAGGTGCTTGAAAGAGGCGTGACTCTTGAGAAGATTCACACCAGCATGAATCCAGCAAGCATGCTCACCAAGGTTGTTCCTAAAGAGAAGTTCAAGTTCTGTGCAACTTTTTGGGCTTGACGATAGCATAAAAGGAAGACGAAGTGTGCATTAGAAGCATTGATGAAGCTATGATGCAAGACAGAGATAAGAAAAGAGAACACGGAGCTACACGTTTGAAGATTGAAGACATGATGGAGATTGTTATATTGATGTCTTAAATCTAATCATATTCTGCATAGATTTTTTCTCAAAACTGCTAAAGTTTGGGATTTGTTTCTGATTTCGTTTATGATTCTTTCCGATTTTGTTTAGGATTTTTTTCTAAAACTATATATATGGGTGTAAACAGAATTGGGAGGAATTCTAATGGATTCTAAGGCTTTCTAAAAGGGTTCTAGGGTTTTTTAATGGGTGGAGCAATGGAGAGATTTGAGGATTGCTTAAGTCCGATAAGTCCTTCCTCTTTGTAATTTCTGTTTTCATAATAAAGATTGTCGCTTTGTGTCATGGTTTTTTTCCGAAAGGGTTTTCCACATTAAATTTTTGTGTTCTCTTGTATTTGCTTGGTGCTCTTGGATTGCTATCATAGATCCATCTTTGTGTGATTCAGCAGTCCAAAACCCAATAGAGAAGCACCTAGGAGAGTATAATCTAGAAAAAGAAACATCTCTCTCAAAATAATTAATCTAAGTCCCATAAAATTCACACCCACGTGGGTGGTGAAGAGGGATAGGTGATCTATCTAGATTTATGTGGGCTTAATTGCTAAATCTGAGGTATTGAGCCTCATTGAGTAAGCATATAGGAAAATTAGAGGACTTTTAGCCTCATTTTGTGCTTATTATTTGAGGCTTATGGCCTCATTTTTTTTTTTTATAGCTTATCTTTAAAATCACTTGATTCTAGTATCATATGTTTACTCTAGACTATCATTAGTCATTAATATTTTAAATGATATATATTTTTAAATGACCATAATAAGCATGATCCATGTTTTAATGTCATATGTACCTTATTTCCTTGTTAGTATGTACTTATCGGTAAATTCATGATTTATAAAGCTTTTCATTTTCTATCATTAATTGGTATATCTATGAAATTGTCTCTTTGTCAAATACTGACAAAAATGGAGAGAAAGATCAAGTCCCACCAAAACAAGTTGAATTCCGTTTTTCAGGATTTATTTGTTATTATAGGGAATTGATGAAGATATGGAGAGCCTTTAAGGGGGAGCAATGCAATAGTGTTACATGTCTTTGTGTATTATAGTTGTAAATCTTTATAATCGACATGTAATTTTTTAGTTGTTGTAGTTTGTCATTGGTATGGACCATAAGAAGGTCTAAGTTATATTTTTGTTACATAATTGACAAAGGGAGAGATTCTTAGTGCATTGATTTGCACACATATTTGTCAATCACGTGAGTCCGTGTGTTAGTGAGTCGGTTGAGCCATTAGAAACTAAAGACCGAAGATATAAGAAGACATGAAACATCAATGACTGAAGGAAAGGTAAATTAAGATGCCTTGGTGATCCTAACCTTAAACCCTAAACAACCTAGCTTCTATATGATCTTAACCTTAATAGGTAAATCTTGATTTATCATCACATAATCTTAGGAGCTGAAATAGAACATAATAAGTTAGGTTAAAAGAGGTGTTAATCTGCTGCAAATCATATAGCCTAAAACAACAACTTTCGAGTGGTCCTCGATCTCATTGATAGTTTGTCGATGGGTCTCGATGAGATTGAAGAAATAGTCCAACATCTACATAAGAAATTCTTAGCTTTTCTCGATGGGATTGAAGGACTGTTCGATACTATCGAAGGACCTTTGATCCATTCGATTCTATCAACAAAGCTATTAACTAGCTATTTTATATCCGTTAGAAACCTTATTCTATAAAATGGGCATTCGGTTCTTGGACAAATTGATGGGTTTTTTGTACAATAGAGCCTAGGTGATTCCCCACCCTTATCCTTCATCATTAGCCTCTAAACCTATGAGATTTGATTTATTTTCTTAAGATTTATCGCTTTGAGGATTTCAACCTCCATATTGAAGATGAACTCAATCTTCACCTTATTCTAGATATTAGACCAAAGCTTATTGGTAAATCATGATTTAAACACTCTAGAACACCCATTTTAGTGAATCCCCTAGGAAATCACTATCCATTAGTTATAGTAGATTCCACTATCTTCCCACCACCATGGTCACCTTATTGGGGCATCATATGTAAGGTGGTTGATCGTAGAAGTTGAAGTACCCGTATTAACTATCAAGGGAGCAAATGAAAAACTAATTGAAGCACGTCAGAGCATCAATCAAACATATCAAGAAAGGCATCCGGTGGGAGCAAAACATAAGTCTTTCAATTAGGACACTAGTAGTTGTTGGTTAGCTGATAGAAAACTTAGTCTATGTGGGAGCCACCAACACAAGTGAAAATATTTTTCTCCGACACGTGTGTATTAGGTCCTTGTGTAGGGATGTAAATGTTAGGAGTGAACTTATTAAAAACATATAAGATAATGAATACCGAGGATAATGCATCCATCGAAAGTGGAGTAGGGATATTTAATCACTATACATGCTTGTATTTGAGATTATCATTTGTGCACATTTCTATTAATGCTTGTGAATTTAACTTACTAAATTATGAATACATAATTAGATATATGCGAAGGGCTTGCTTGGATTTGCGTATAAGGGTATATAGTATTGTATTAACGGTAGATTTTTACATTGTACAATGTTTGAATAGGAGTTGGCGTTCGTGGGTTACCATGAGCGCGAATACATCAACATCTCAAAATTTTCAAACAGTGGTAGTGTAATTTCAAATGGCACTGCATCGTACAGTGCATTGTAGTCATTGCTACTATGCCAAAACTATGAAAAAAGGACAGCTGAAAACTGTCTCAAATCTCAATAAATGATGGTTTTGAACCGTCACATGGGCCGTCCTATTTTGCTGCATCGTATTAGTTAAAGGATAGTTATGGACCGTCATTAAAGATGGATGTTAAAAGGACAATTATGGACCGTCTATAAAGGATGGTCATGGACTGTCTTTAAAGATGGACAATAAAAGGACTGTTATGAACCGTCTCTGATGATAGACGGTTACAAACCATCAAAAACACTGACGGTATGTGGCCGTCGTTAGTGTGCATTTAATGTCTTTGAAAAAGGATGGTTATGGACCGTCTCGGATTTCAATATTTTAGAAATATATAAACGGCCTAAAGTCGTCGAAAAATTTCTTGCATTAAAAAAAAAAAATCAACAGCAATTTTAATTTTGTGTTTATTTCATCTAATAAAAAAATATTCAACCAACAAAACATGGTTATAATTTTGAATTAAGAAGAATTATTAAGCTTAAATAGAAGCTTCATTTAGGTGGATAAGGAATTAATAAAGAGAAGTATTCCAATTCAAGTTTCTAGAAACAACAAAAAATAAAGCTTTGTAAAAAGAGGCATGTGTTAAAGGGATACCTCGTTGATTCTCCTGCATAAGAGTCCAATGATAATGCGAGCAAGAATTGCAGCACAAGGGTCTATAAATACGGCAATGTTATCCTGTCAAAAAATAAGATAGTATTAGATGTTAATGCTTATGCACTTGATCAAATTGAACCATTAATGTACTTGATCAGATTACACACAAAGTTCGGATTAGAGCTACAGTTTAGCAAATGTTTGCACTGCCATACATGAATGATAAGGAAGCTTAGAACAAATCAAGCCCTTTTCTTTCCTTTGCAACAGAATATGTACAATCTTATGAAAATTAATCAATGAATTAAAAGAGGGTTCGAAAAAAATAGAAACAATAGTATTCATTTAATGAGATGGCCTTCACGGTCTACAAACTTCTAACATAAAGACATTATAAAATCTAGTAGCATAAAACAAAAGGCTATTAAATCCATGGGTTCTATGGTCCACGTGAATTTGCAACCATGAAGCATTTATAAAGTTTTGGAAATTTATTTTCACGATATTGGCAAATTATTTTTACTGGAAAGTGTTTAGCCAAATCAGCTTTTAGCATTTCCATAGCCAAAAGTCAAATCCATAGCAACTTCCATAACCCATTATAGACCTCTAAATCACTAGCCACATCTGTCTTACTCCCAACACTACAAGAAAAGGGGGCTTTAGCCTCGGTTCAAAACCGTGGCCCGCAACCTGACTTGACCTGAATTTCAATCAGAAAAACTAAACCCAACCCCAATTCCTCTATGCTCAACCCTAAAGGGGCTGAACCCTACATAAACCGTGCTGAATTTGCTCAACCCGAACCAATCAGGTTGAAGTTTTCGAACCCTAACTAATCAATGCAAATGGCTAATTATTAGCCTGTATTGTGCCATTAGATAAGACATGAGAGTCTACCAATAACAAATTGTATGTGTAACAATATATAGGAAGACTAACAACATAAGAAGTGATAGGAAATAGTTTTGTATGTGGAACAGAAAGCAACTAACAGCTGAAAGGCTCAACATTCTTATGTATAATTCTACAAGCAAGAAAAAAAATAAAAATAAAAATAAAAAAAAAAAAAAAACAACAACAACAACAACAACAACATGGTTTTACAAGTATTAACAACTAACACTAAGATAGTTGACCGCTTCCAAACTTTCTACCATGAATATAGTTTTCTACCAGCACTAAGATAGTGACATGCTACACCCATTACCAACTTAAAATTTTTTTTTTAAAAAAAAAAAAAAAAACTGTGAGAGTGGAACTCTAAAAAAGAAAAATGAGGAACAAAAAAGAAGAAGAAGAATGCACCTGCAAATGTGTTTAACTGTTTATGAAGGATAACAAGGTGGGGAAAAAGAAGCATGATAAATTCAAAGGTATCCAATTTGTGGCTGATCAGAAACTATCCTTGAGAGAAAAAGCAAACTGCCTAAAGCAAAAGGAAAGCATTACTTGAAGCCTGGAACTAACAATTTTCCCATAACTGATTAAACATTCACAATCAATTTTGATTATGTTAAATGCCAACTGGAATGACTTGGCCAAAAAATCCCAAGCAAATGAAATTTTAAAATACTTATAGGCATGCCAAAATAAACTATCCGTCCTTGTAGAAGTAGAGATGGCAAATCCGGCAGTCTATGCTCATTGCAAGTAACAGTGCATTCCACCTGATACAAGCAATTAAAATTCTACAGAAAACCTTAAAATTTTGAAAATTAAAATTCCAAACAAAGTATGTAGTCAAGACCTCTGTCATGAAATGCAAGCCCATGAATTTATACGTACTTATTGCAGGTGTGAAGTACATATAATCAGCCTTATAAATTACGAAAGTAATCTACGGTTGTGAGCTCTACCTCTTTACACATTATATTAAAGACAAATGCACCACATATGCATGTTCTTATAGCATTTACAAACATGCCACTATATGCAACATTGACATGTGTAGGCACATAGATTAACCAAAAACATTAATGAAGGGGAAAAAAATAACTGAAGCAAACTATGGATCTTTGCAAGTTCTAGACTTCAACTGTTTTGAATCTTCAGTTAATTTTACACATATTATGATGTCAGATCTTTCTTTGCTTTCAAGCTTAAGATCATTCATGGAGAATTGCTATAGCGGCAATAGTATGGGAACTAATAAATGGAAAAGGAAAGGCAAATTTCCAAAAGCATTATGATGATCATTGGAATGTTACCTTTAAAAAAATATATAAATATAAAATATAAAAATAAATAAATAAATAAATAAATAAAGAAGATAGTGAATGGAGTGTTCCTTTTGCAATACAACATTAATCACTTAGCAAACAAGACAGCATAGGCAATGCCATCAACATGATCCTGTAAATCTCAACCTTATGAAATTACTAGAATTTTCCATTAATACCAGTCAGCATTTTACTGACATAATGGTAGTAGGGGAAGGCTGTCTGCTCTTTCTGCCCTTCCCTTTGTGTGTTTATAGATGGTCTGGCCTATGGGATTACCCGCAGTTGAAGATCTGGGCAATTCTCTGCTCCTTGCTGCCGTTGTCATAATGGTAGTAGGGGCAAAGCTGCCTGCTCTGCCTTATGTTGTTCAGAGGTGATTTTTATCATGCCAGCTAGTTAATATCTCAATATGCACTTGTGTATCATGAATGTGTGTGTGTGAGAAGAAAGTTTCATCTTTCATAATCAAGTCTTATATATATATATATATATATATATATATATATATATATATATATATATACTTTGCTAAGAGACTCAAAGATGATATACATGAATGAGAATTACTATTTAAGAGAACAATAGCCTCTTATGAAAATCGGTCAATGCCTAACAAAGTAAAAGAAAAGAAAAGAAACAATTAAAAATTCTGCTAGGCTGAATCTTCTAGATCAGAAGACCTTTACGAGCTTAAATCAGCATTCAAACACAACATGTAAATCATTTACAACTAGCCCCATTTACAAGCATCCTGAGAATGAAAGGTTATATAACAGACAGAAAATTTACAGATTGAGACACAAGGAAAAGTAGGAGGAAAAAAATAAAAGCAGATAAAATGGTACCTTAAATAACTTTCAGAAAACCATATGATATCTTCAGCTCACAGATAAGTTTAGAGTCCTCAAGCCTGAGGGCCTATTTGGCCGGGCGAATCTAATGGGATTAGGAGGGATGGGATGGATTTTAAGGTAATGATGGTGGTGTCAGTGGATAGGTTTAAGATCCGTGGGATTGCTATATCCCAGGACAAGTTCACTAGGTTTGTTTGGCACACCCGGCATATCTGGGATTTTACCTTCCAATCCGTCCAACCAAGGGATAGGATCAATTTTAAGGTAATGATGGTGATGTCAGTGGATTGTTTTAAGATCCATGGGATTGCTTATTTCCCGGGACAAGTTCACCGGGTCTGTTTGGCTCGTCATGCATATCCCGGGATATCGCGATCCCATCCCTCCTAATACCGTGGGATCGGTCCGGCCAAAGAGGCCCTGAGTTCCTACCAGCGTGGACTACAGTGCAGCAATCCATACCATTGATCATATGAGTGGACCAGGCCCAAACAGTCGCCTAGATTGGATGACACCAGCAAACCATTAAATGCCACTTTCCATCACTAAAGAAAACAAAAAAAAAAAACCTACTGATTTCAGGCTTTTTCATACATTTCTAAACCAAACATAGTTGCAGAAACATGGTTGCAAAAATCCACTATGCACCTCGTATTTCTTCTTCGAAAACATTGGAGCTTATAACCGAGAGCTTGTAAGGATCCCATACATTCACCCAAGGGAACTTTGGAAAGTTGCCTGCATAAAAATTTCTTTAAGTTTCTTATAACAAAAACAGAGGCTAAAAATGAGGCCAATCCAAAACAGGTGTGCAATTATCTGTTATAGTTTCGGAATTTATGGTAAATATCATTTGGGTCTCTTATTTCAATTCGTTTTTATTACTTCCTTCATGCTTATGAAATGAATTGAGAAATTTATAAGGACATGAGGCTAAAAATGAGGCCAATCCAAAACTCAGGTAGGCCACACGAAGGAGGTCATTTCTACTTGTAAGAAAAAGCTTTTAAATAGCTATTGGGCATTAATAGCATTTTGTGTATGCATGTTGCACAAACATGGCATGGAATGTAATTGAAGCATTACCTGAACTGAGGCGTGTGTAAAATCTTTTGTTCATCAAGAGATGCTAATTCCTTGTCATGAATTTCATACAATACATCATAGTCCTCTGGCAGCGTCAAATTTCGGTTCCAAAATGACACCACTATAACCTGCAATACAATCACAAACATTTTTAGTCTAGACCGATATTCAGGAGCTTCCTCCAAACAACTTATCTGCAGGAGCTTCCTCCAAACAACTTTGTTTGGCCGCCCTCGGGAGAAGTCCGACATCACAAGCTTTGAGTCTAGACCACCAGTAATGGCTGCCAACAGCATGCCAAGTAAAGAATAATAAATGAAAAAGGAAAGCAATTTTGACTGACATGTCATAGGGTATTCTAAAGAAGAAATTTCAATAATGATTGCAGTTGAACGTGAAAAGGTACCCCAACTGGATAGGTAGGAGACCCTGATTTATTCAATTTGCAGACTGCTATCCAGCTTAGGTCCCACGAAAGCATGCACGATGACCAGATCACTCATTAAAGAGAAGCACCATCTATGGGCTACAACACAAAAATCAGGCTAGCTAGATCACCTTAAGCAGTCAATTTGAGGAAAGAAATTATGAACATCCATTTTTCGTGCCCTGTTACATCAAACAGTTAGGATCAAATTGGCCAGGATTTGGGGCCACCATATATTGAGGGTCTGCTGGATGAGTGGTTAGGATCAAATTGACCAGATTACTCAATTTCTCATAGTAAATGAAGTCCCAAAATATATTGATTCCCAATAGGTGGACAGAAAGTACTCAACAAACAAGAAATCGTACCTGCATAGAGTCTACCCTTGATGTGATAAAACCTTCAGTTATTTTCAGCAAAAATTCATCCACTAGACTTGGTGTATCAAATAAGGTATAGACCTCACCAATCTGGACCAGAGCCCTAAAAGGTAGTAGACACTGCTATTGGCGTATCCAACCATGACTGCAGAGACTTTGATCTGAACTTTGCTACTAGGCGTATCCAGTCACTAAAGCCTTCGACATTCACAAGCTCTGACAATTGTACCATAAGTCACATGATTCTAAAAATGAGTTAACATTTTCAAGAACATATCAATAGCATGAAAAAGAAAAAATAAGTGAATGTTGTAAAGTCTCTTGGAATTGCATAATAAAGAACATAGAAGCAACCAAGGAAATATCTGCAAGCATGGATACGAAATCCTTTGGAATTTGGTAGATCTTACTTCATGCAAAATTGAGTAGATTTGAAATCATTGCTTTGCTGTGGAAGTTCCAAAAAAAAAAAAGCTCTTTTAGAGTTTTGGATTCCTCTCAAATCCAAATCCCTCCAATTCCTTGTTACCAAACGACTAAAAAATAGCAAATCTCCACAAATAACTCTGGTTTCACGTTGCTAGACTAGCCCTAATGGAAGGACTCTCTTTCAGAGTTCTCTATATTGCAAGTCTTGGTACCAATCCTTCTCGAATAATAGCAAACACTCCATTCTCATTTGCAATAGAGATCAAGATACAAAAGAACTTGTTCACATATCAAAGCTTCAATGTTTATTCACAATAGCACATCAAGGTATAGGAACAAAACCATTAATAGAGTCGCAAAGATTGTCACTATGTACAGAAAATGTAGAAAGGTATTGTATCAATTTAGGGGCTCGATGTAGTGAGCCCTATCATTATAAGCCATGTTAAAAAATGACATTTATTAAACGCTCCTAGCCATGTAAGAAGTTACAACTGTTAAAATTTTTGGTTTCTAGCGTCACCCTAGTTTGGGTCATGCCATGGGCAACCTATAAGGGAGTAGCCCCAATGTTATACACCAAAAAAGAAAAAGATTTTCTACAATCTATTTGAAGGCAATGACCATATGGCTAGGATCATGAATCTGTGCATACTTCCAAAAATCATTAATCTGCATCGGGGAAAGTACAAGGATGTTACCAATTGAAACATAATCCTGCCAAATGTGTTATCCCAAAGATGGTTGTACCATCTTCCAGCACTCCGAGTTATCTCCCTCTTAAAAAAAAATATCAATGAAGAGAGAATAAATAAAAAAGACTCTCCCTGTTAAAAAATATCAATGGTGAGAAAGCATATAAATAAATAAATAAATAAAAGTCAGATTTATTTTTTTTCAATCCATAACAAACCTAATCTGTGCTTTTTCTATACATTCACCACCTTCTAAATCACATTAAGGGCCTGTTTGGATGCCTGTAAGTTCTTTTAAGTTGTAAGTGACTTACCTGTAAGTCACTTACTAGTGAAAGTTGCTTACAGGTAACCTGTTTGGATGTAAGTTGTAAGTCATTTATAGGTAAGTTTTTCTGTTTGGATAACTTGTAAGTTACTTACAGGTAGAAAGTTGTATATTCACATCAAGCATAGCTTAGATTAGGGAATTGTTCTAAAATGTTATAATCACATAAAAAAACATGGGATCAAATATGTTATTTTGTTAAGCCCATCAAGATGAACATTTGAGATAATTATTAAGCTAAAGCAATCATCAAGTGGGCTATAAAAGTGGGCCCACAAATTCAAAATATCTATAATATGGAGTAATAACTCAATTTAAACATTGAGAATAAACTTCCTCAATGAAAAACTCGGCAACACAAACAAGGTGGGCCTAAAATCCCCGATGAAGAAACGGTTGGGCGGAGTGGATATATAACACATCATCAAGGTGGGCCCACGACAGGGGTAACACCTACTACCGTGTTACCAATAATACAATCAGATTGCATACTGAGTTGCTGGTATACTTTTATTACACTAAGTAAATTCATTTGGGCCCACTGTAAATGTATACAGTTTATCCAATCAGTCCATCCATTTTTTTCATCTAAATGTAGATGTGGAGCCATAAATTTAAGCATATCCAAAGCTCACGTGGACCATACCACAAGGAACTATGGAAATACTGATTTAGACTGTTGAAACCTTTTTAGCGCCTATAGTGATCTTTATTTGTCATCCAACATATTCATGAGATCACAAACACCTGGATGAGGGAAAAAAATCAGCTTGATCCATAACCTCTGTGGCCCCCCAGAAATTTTCAACAGTATACACTCAATTCACACTATTTCCTGTGGTGTGGTCCACTTAATCTTTGGATAAAGCTAATTTTTATGATCAAGACTTAAAATTAAGTATTAAAATGGATGGACAATGTGGATCAAATACATATATCATGGTGGATCCCACAGAGTCTACGCATTACTCAGCACTCAATCCCTTCCCGCAGAATACTCAGTCGCGCACAAGTTGGCAAGAGTTCTCTTGAGAACTTTTTGAGAACTCATCATACGTGACTTGAGTCCAAAATCTGAATGGTCCATGTGATGCAGAACTCCATGAAACCCCTATGACCCAATGTTACTTTGATCTAAAACATTGGTAGGCCATGACAAAAGAAAACATTTTCCTATTTTAATTTGCATCTCTCTTTTCTATGGCCCACCAAAGTTTTAAATTAGGACCAAAATTGGTCCCTGATGGTTTCATGGGATGCTACATCACATGGAATATTCGAATTAGAGGTCCATGACACGTGTGAAAAAATGCGCACATGTGCAGGTGCGTATAAGTGAGCGTGCCTTATTGAGTAACGTCAAGCCACTACCATTTTCAAAGAGAAAAAAGGGTTGATGAAACCCTACCGTTCTAGGAGGAGAAGAGACAGAAGGTGGTAATTGCAGAGAGAGATTGCAGAGACGGAGAGAGATTACAAAGAGGGAGGGAGGGGGAGAGAGATTGCAGAGAGAGGAGGATTGGCTGGTGTACCTCACAAAAGCTATATAGCTGGTGTATTGACGTCGACAAGTCTGTGGGTCCGATCACGAGGTATGTGTTATATCCAAACCGTTCATCCATTTGGCGAGCTAGTCTTAAGGCTTGAGACGAAAATAAGACAGATATAACTATCAAGTGGACCACACTACAAAAATCAGTGAGAGATTGAACGTCTACCATTGAAACCCTTTTTGGGGTCACAAAAGTTTTGGATCAATATGAAATTTGTTTTTCCCCTTCATCTAGGTCTTTCTGACTTTATGAATAGATTAGATGGAAAATAAACATTATGGTGGGTCCTACAAATCTTTTAACGGTGAAAATCATTATCTTCGCTTTTATTTGTGGTGTGGTCCAGATGATCTTTGGATATGATTCGTTTTTTGGATTATACTCTAAAATGATCTATAAAAATAGATGAACGGTGTAGATATAATAAATACATAACTGTGGAGAACAGGTAACTTTGATCTCCTTTGAATCGTTCGTACAACTCGGAGCTCGAGGAGCGTCAGTGCTCGTCTTCGCACGACAAGTATCTACAACAGCTATATAGCTGGTGTGTGGCACACCAGCCAATCCGCTTCCCTCGAGGGAGGGGACAAATGAGAGGATGGACGGGTAGATTTCTCACCTTTTCCTTTGGTGCTGCAGGGTGTGGTTTTGACTCGCAACTAAAGTGACGTCACCAAGTTCTGTGGGCCCGTCATGATATATGTTTTGTATCATACCGTGCATCCATTTGGAGAGATCGTTTTATGGCATGAGCCAAAGAATGAGTCAGATCTAAAGCTCGAGTGGACCCACTAAGGAAAATAGTAGGGAGACTGACGCCCACCATTAAAAACTTATAAGGGCACCACAAAAGTTTTCCATCAAGCTAATATTTGTGTTTTTCCCAAATAATGATTTGAAAATACTATAGGATGGCATGGATGCATAATGCATACATCAAGGTGGCCCCCACAGTAACCCACCTAAATGCACCTAAATGCATGTGGTTGATCCGCTCTGTCCATCCATTTTACCATATAATTTTAGAGTATAAGCCAAAGTATAAGGTAGATCTAAAGTTTGAGTGAACCCACCTCATAAAACAATTGGGATTGAACGCCAACCATTAAAAACTTCTTTGGGCCATAGAAGTTTTCGATCAAGCTAATATTTATGTTTTCCCTAATTCCTTGTCTATATTAACCTATAAACAGGTTGGATTTCAAATACACATCATGGTCGGGGTTTCAATGGTGGGTATCACTATCCCATTCTTTTCTATTGTGGGTCCACTTGAACTTTGGATCTACCCCATCAGTCATATGCATCATTCCATTGTGTCCATGGGCTTAAAAATAAAGTACATTGACTTAGGTGGGCCACACCATATACTATAGTTGAGAGGGGTTACCCTCCCATTAAAACATTCATAATCATTTATTGGGCCCACCTAGATGTGGTTCATAGATCCAGCCCATTCATTATTTAGGATGACGGGTAAGACCAAGTTTCAGCCACATCCAAAACTCATGTGGGCCCCACCAAGTGCTTTTATATCCTATAAGGATGTCTTCACATAGTTTTAGATGTTATGGCCCACCTGAGTTTCGTATACGGCAAATTTTTGGGATATCCCATTACCTAAAAGGGACACATCAAATGCATGGTGTTGATGTTCTACTTATAGTACCATCTCACTTTTTAGGTAACTCCTTCATGGGTGTTAACCTACCCGTGTAGTGCCTACCTTAATATATTTTGTGTATACCGATACCGTTCATATATTTTTCCATCATATTTTAGGATGTGATTCCAAATCATAAGAACTTGGTAATCTCAGGTGGGCCATACCAATCAAAACAGTGATGAATAACCATTAGAAACCTTTTGAAGGCCACAAAAGTTTTAGATCAATTTGATCTTTGTAGTTTCCCTTCATCTGGATCTTCTTTACATTATCAACAAATTGGATTGCAAATAAACACTATTAAAACCTTATGACGGGCTCTTTATAATTTTTAATGGCAAGGCACTATATTACCACTCTTTCCGGTGGTGCGGTCCACTTAAGATTTAAATCTACACTTTTTTAACCCAAAAATGGGCCGAAAAACATATGGACGGCATGATTGTATAACACATCATCAAAATCTCACTTTTGTTATCGAACTTTTCAATTTTTTTTTCGAAATACGAAATCTCAATTTCTTTTAAGAATTTTTTTTTTTCAAAGTTGTCAAAATTTTCACAAATTTCTTAATATTTTCAATTTTCTTTTTCAAAATATCATTTTTTTTTTGGGAAATCTATTTATTTTGATAAATTATCAACTTTTTTCAAAGTTTCTTTTTTTTTTTTTTTTTTTTTTTTTTCAAAATCTAGATTTTTATTAAATCACATATTTATTTATTTTCAAAATCTCAATTTTTCTCAAACTTCGTTAATTGTTTTTCTAAGCTTCTCTACTATTTTTTTTAATTCAATTTTTTTTTTTGAACTTCTCAATTTTCTTTTTCAGAATGTCAATTATTTATCAAAATCTCGATTTTTTTTTTTTTTAAACTTCATTTCCTAAAATCTCAATTTTTAATAAAATAAGAAGGATGTAAAGTGGGAAACTAATGGACGGCTTGGATACGTAATACATACATCAAGGTAGGCCCCATAGTAACCCACATTAAGGCATACTCTTACCTTGCGTGAGGGAGTGATGGCAGGGATAAGGCAGTTTTGAGCCTATAAGAGAGCCAATAACCATCTCTAATGCAGACGGTCTGTGTCTTAAATGACCACTATAAGACAGTTAAAGACGGTCTCTAATGCAGATGGTCTCTGACCGTCTCAGATGACCACTATACGACGGTTACGGAGCGTCTCTAATGCGGACAGTCTCCGACCATCTCAGATGACCACTATAAGATAGTTAAGGACCGTCTTTTATTCCAAACGGTCGATAACCATCTTTTATTTGCAGTTACCGACGGATTTTGATCGTCTTAAATGATTTGTGGACGTTTAACATTTATAAGACAATTTTAGTTCATATTAAAGACGGTTAAGAGCCATCTGAAATTTTAGAGACAGTTCATAGCCGTCTTTAAACCAAGGAATATTGCAAATGGTCCACAACCATCTCAAAATTCGTCTTATTTTCCCCCTTTCCACATAGTGCGCTATATTTTCGCCAAACGTCGTAGCTATCTCTTTAAACATTTTCTATCTATGGAGAATAGAAATATCCTACACCAGCATCTCCTTGTATCATCTCCATTACATTGCATGTGGGTGTTAACCTTCTTCGTTTCTTCTCCGAAGGTCTAAGGTTCGTTATATAGTTGAATCTCTCCTCGAGCTCTTGGAAGGGATAGAGTATAGATTCGATGAGTCGGATCGGACGCCTACGATCACCTTTCAGATCGGGTGGGGCCCACTCACCACCTTTCTTAGGAAGTTCCTACGCTGGTACGGGTGGGGCCCACTTTCATGTTTGTGAATGATCCGATTCGTCCATCAGTTTTGTGAGTTCATTTTATGACATGTTGCCATTTTAAATGCCATTCATACCGTTAATAACATCATTCCTATTGGGATGAACTGAAAATAATTTAATGTTAACATGAATCAAAACTTCCGTGGCCCCATCCCAATTTCAACTGTGGACGTCGAATTATCCTGGATTACACATATAAAGCTTTAGAGACGGTTCAATTTTGGCAACATGTACTAAAATTCAATCACAAAATGGATGGATGGGTAGGATTATTCACAAACATGACAGTGGGCCCCACTAGGGTTCCCATTTTGAGAACTTAAAAATAGCTACCGTTGGACAGCTGCTATCAATATTATATGTATATACAAAGCGTAGCCCTAATACGTCGTATCCAAACATTGATCTGTACAAAGAATTTGTATACTTGCCCGAACAATACCTCCTATCCAAACATTGATTCATGACATGTTGATTTGGGTGTATTCTGAAATTGATCAAACGTATACATGAACAGTAGTTGGATACAATACAGTACACCATTATACGCGAATCCAAACAGGCCCTAAGTGTTGATTAGCTAACACATCCCACACACAAGTTCACTATCTTCCTGTAGACTAGTTGGTATATTGTTGCATTTATTGTAGTCTATATGATTGGACCTACTTGGCTTGGAAGCGTAAGTGTTAATTACATTTTTAGTTTAAATTGGTAAATGAGTTTAATTAGGCTTCAATTTGAAGTGGTCCTATTCATCCCCTCTCTAGGACTTAGTCATAATTATATAGCTCCGCCAAGCTTTTGCACGTGCTGTGGCAGACTATTCCATGTAAATTTAGAAGGGAGATGGACCATGTAAGGGTTGAGAGAGCATCAATTAGGTCATTCGGATGCATGAATGAATTGATCAATTTGAGATCCAGGATAAACGGTAGAGGTTCCCCTGATAAAACCCTAATCCAAATGTTGTGTCTTGAAGGTCTCCAATATGAGGAGCATATATGTAAAAGTGGAGATTTGAAAACCAACGATTTTAGATTTATACGGACCTATTCGGAATGTAAATTGTAAATGTGAAGGATCCTTGACCTACAAGGAAACCCAACGAGGGTTTTGTTGCCTCGAAAAACTATAAAAGGAGCACGTAATAAAGAGCTCAAGGCCTATAACAAACACAATCTATCTCTCTTTTACATCTATCATTACGATTATCTTAGTGTAGCATAGCTTAACCTATCCTTAGCATATTACTACCATCAAGTGCCATCGCTATGGTATGTAGGATTATATTAAACATCCACAACCTTAAGTTGCTGGATCCCGATCAAGTAAGTTATTACTTCGACAATCATCTTTTTGGTCACGTCTTGCTAACCATCCTCCTTGATTGTCTATTCATACAGACAAATTAGGTATTTATCATTTGTTTTGTTTATTTCTCTAATTTATTTAATACTTTATCAATTATAATGAGCTTCACTCATATTAATCAAATAGACATTTTTTAAGCTTCTTTTTATAGATTTGTTCATCTTCATTTCTTTGGAAAATATATTAGATGCAATTATTGGTGAAAGAAAAGTTATTAACATAAGGTAAAAAGAATTCATTAGGAAAGACCTACCCCTATCCTTTCACAAATTGCCTTACCACTGATCACAACCAATGGACTCAATAATTGAATTTCCAAATCTAGTCTACGCATTCGTTTCAGGGCTGGGTCACTAGTGTTTAATCAAACATTAAGTCGAGTAAAATTCTAGCACACCCACACTTTCATAAGCGCACATAAAATCTGAATACAGGCCCTCGATCACACCGTGGCCTTGTATTTGATTGAATTGGGCAAACACAAACATCTAGTCAATGAATGATCAAAATGGCCTTCACTGGCAATCAGTACAAAATTTGGATTCCGTTAGTATGAAAAAAGCTATAACATCAAAAAGAAATAACATGATATAAATTCTCCTAATCAGATATGGTTGTCTGTAAAGTCCATTTTCCAAGGATGCTGATTCAGTCACGTACTTCAGTCAGGTGGTGATTGTGAAGCTCATGTTCTTCTTCTTCTTCTTCTTCTTTTTTCTTTTTTCTTTCTTTTTTAAAGGAAAACAGGCTTTCATTTCATAAAAAACAGGATTTACAAATGGTGAATCGCATCACCCAAGATTCGGGCTTTTCCTGACAAAAAGGAAAGCCTATCGTAAGGAAACAAAATAAAGACTAGGTCGGGGATAGCTTGACCACGAAAAGAAGGGGATAAGAAAGCTAGGTCCCCCTTCTAACTGTGCCTAAACTCATCATGTCGAGGAAGAGTAGGCCCCTAGGGATTGGCGGGAGATCGGCTTGGCCCAAGAATAGAGCTGACCTTTGGTTTTCGCTCCCCATTTTGGCCAAAGCATTCACCGACCCATTCCCTTCTCTAAAGATATGAACAAATTGTACATTTCTAGCTATGCTAAGGTTCTTGATTCTATCGATCCAACACTTCCATTTTCAACCCAGAATGGATCGAACAGAAAGGAAATTCACCACCAGAAGAGAGTCAGATTCCACTAAAATGTTGGAGTACCCTAGTTGGAGACAATGCTGAAGACCATCATGAATGACCCGCAGCTCCGCTCTTGTGTTGGAGGCGACACCATAGCCAGCGTAAAAACTGAAGCAGAACTCTCCTTTCTCTCCTCTGCAAACTACCCCTCCCCCTGCCGTGCCTGGGTTACCCATAAAAGAACCATCTACATTCAATTTAAACCAGCTTGGCGGGGGTTTCCTCCAAATCACCACTTGGGACAGACTCCTTGTCTAAGGTTGCACTGAAATAGCCATGGCTACTAGAGCCCTGCTAGATGAGCCTGGCCGAGAACGCGGAATGCCCCATCTGTTGACGAAGAACTGAACCCAGCCGTTGATGCGGGAGATGAGCACACCCACCTCCATCAACACCCCTTCGTAGCGCGCCGCATTCCTACTCTTCCAAAGTTCCCAAAATATAACACAAGGCAAAATCTTCTTGAAAGGTGCAGATGACCGGTTCGTTGAGCGGGATCTCCACCAGTGGGTCAACCAACCTTCCACTGAGGGAAAAGTGGCCATTTGAACATCGAATATGAGGGAGAAATGGGACCAGACATCTTTCGCGAGCTTACTCTGTAAGAAGAGGTGGACGGAAGTCTCAACCGCAGGTCTTAGCCTCTGACAACTATTGTCAAAGCAATAGTAGAAGTAAGACGCGAGATGGATGCCACGAGATTGAACACTCGCATCAACCGGAAGGGCTCCCTTGAGAATCCTCCAAACCAACAGCGATATCTTTGGATGGATTTTGACGTTCCATATTTTATCTCCCTAGGTTGTGTCGGGCATGCGCGTCCTACTGATATCTCAAGCCGATGCAACTGTGAAGGCACCTGAAGGGTTTCGTGGCCAAATAGGTAAGTTTGTGCCTTCAGATAAACAATGCCCTGCTTGGAAGATGGAGTCAAGGTCTTGTTGAGATAGAACAGTCAGAATAGCTGAAGGCGGAAGCGGGCCAGGTTTGCCTAGAAAATCTTTGATATGAAGGTTCTGGAGTGGAGGCCTGATAGTGCAAATCGCCCTATTTTTCAAAGGAGCCAAACCAGTCCAATTAACTCGCCATAAGGTCTGATTTCCTTTGCCGATTTACCACTGAATGTGAGAATCCGGAACCGGGAAGAGGGCCTGAATTCTCTTCCACAATCGAGAGAAAGAAGAAGAGGATTGGAGGTGGCCTTCTCCTTGGAGGTCCTGGGAATATCTGGTCTAAATAAACAAACACCACATCCCTCGCTGAGTACTAAACTTCACTGTCCAAGCCATTTTCAAGCAAAACACTGCCATGACGTCAAATAAGGTCACATGTGCTATATATCCACACATCCATCCATTTTTTCAGCTCATTTTAGGAGGTGGGACGCAGATCCAAACCACACCATAGAAAACAGTGGTGACTGAAGCCTACCATTAAAACCTTCTATCATGCCTCAGACTTAGTAACCGTACTCACAAGGAACCCGATAGCCGGTTCTGACCACAACAACCTCCGTAGTACCCCATTCTTAGCTCTTGAGGCGGGTTCCGATCCTGAGATCCCACAAGGAGGATTTCCAAAACCGTATAACCATTTCCAATACGAGCATACCCAAAATCACAACAAGTAAATTTCAGAAATAACAAAAGGACACATTACCAAATCCACTCTAAATTTGAACTTTTACAAGTACATAGC
The DNA here is from genome assembly GCA_030180095.1 of Magnolia changhungtana. Lineage (NCBI taxonomy): Eukaryota > Viridiplantae > Streptophyta > Magnoliopsida > Magnoliales > Magnoliaceae > Magnolia > Magnolia changhungtana. The sequence goes on along the minus strand of JASAUF010000429.1, from coordinate 458,965 downwards.
TGAAAAGAAATACATCTGATAACAAAGGAAGAAGATCTGCAAACTGGGGGTCCTCGGCGCAACTCTAATCCAAGCTCAGCTGCTATAACGCCGACCTAGGATCCCCTGCACACATCAATCGTGCATAAGCTTATAGAAGCTTAAAGGGTGGTGGAAGTGTGTGACAATGGTGCTCAAAAAAAGATGGAGAATACAGGAGGGAGTCATAATCAATACCAATACCACTAGCCTTACCAAGGCTGTCATGAACGCAAGGAGTTATACCAAGGCGGTGCAATCATGCAGGAAGTAATACCAAAGCTATATAACACAATGAGTACCGTAATGCAATGAGTACCAGGCGCCATGCCAAGGCGATGCAATATAAGGCTTATACAGCCGATGCAAGTGCAATGCGAAGTAATGCCAGTGCTCATATTCAACCCACATATCAAGTACATTTCCATCATAAGGAAATCACCGTGGTCTAGTACACTGTAGAATAATTGTCGCTCTATAGACCCACACAGTCAAACGAGCGTAGGAGACCTCACTACCCGCCTGTGGACAACCAATCACCAACAAGGCCTAATGGTAGCTGACCCATTCACGAGCTGGTCAGACTCATCCTAGCTATTGCCCTCTTTCCCTCAGACAGGTAAGGCCACACCCCAATCCAACCAACTACACGATAGTGGGAGTCGCGGCTTAAAGGTATAAGGCCCTCATGCACTCATGTTTTCACCTGGTCACGGCGTTGGAGCAGATTCTTGGTACCATGGAAGTTTTAAAGATTTCACTCATAGGCATCCTATGCACCCTATATGCTCAAGTAATAATTTCGGTGTTTAAACATGGCCATCCACAATGTATCTATGGAGGCTACAACCCTGATGAAGAAAAGGCGATAATGTTCATATGTTATGCAATGCCAAATGCATGAATCACATAATCAATCATGCATCAACTCCAAGCATCCAACGTGCTCAAGAGCGTATACTACGTCTCTCAGGTAAGGTATCACTACCAGAAAAATAGGCAAAGGCTATGGATAAAATCCGTAGCCATAGACCTATGGCTACAGTTCTAGTCCGTAGCACGACCGTAGTTGTAGGTGCCGTAACAATAGGTCTGGAACCTATGGCTACGGATTTAATCCGTAGCTATAGGTTCCAACAGCTACGGATATAATCCGTAATAATAACTACCAGAAAATGAGCAAAGGCTACAGACCAGATCCGTAGCCATAGACCTATGGCTACGGTTATAGTCCGTAGAACGACCATAGTCGTAAGTGTGGTAACAATAGGTCTGGAACCTATGGCTACGGATTTAACCCGTAGCTATATGCTCCAACAGCTACGGATATAATCCATAGTAATATATCTGTAGCAAAAATTTCAAACAGCTACGGATATTATTTGTAGCTAAAAGTCCGTAGCAATATGCCAAATTTAATAAAGGCTACACCTGTTAGATTAGTGGCTACGGTCAGTATCCGTAGCTATTTTATACATTAAAAATTTTTATATAATCATTTTTTCATTCAATTACCACCTGTACAATCATTCATTCATTCAATTAGCACCTGTACAATCATTCATTCATTCAATTACATTCAATTACAATCCTTCATTCAATCAATTACAATTACAATCCTTCATTTAATCAATTACAATTACAATCAATTACAATCTAATTCATTCAATCAATTACAATTACAATTATAATAATGCTGAAAATACAAATCTTTGGCTTCATTAGAGAAATATGCTCGACTTCACCATGAAATTTTAACAGCTTCGTATATTCCATCATCCTACAAATAGTCATGTCACTCAGAAATTAGAATACCCATTGGAGAAAAGAAAGACAAAGTAAAAGAAGTGCATCATGTATAACCATTTTTTCTTAATGAATTAAAAAAAAAAACTCAAAGAGGAATGAAATTGACACAAAAGAAATGGTCTTACCGTATGATTATAGGTTTAGGTTTAGGTTAACGTTTAGGTTTAGGTTATAGGTTTTGGGATTTGAGAATGAGTTCAGGTTTAGGTTATATGTTTTGGTTTTGGTTTTAGTTATAGGTTTTGGGATTTGAGAATGGGTTCGGGTTTAGGTTATAAGTTTTGGTTTTGGTTTAGGTTATAGGTTTTGGTTAAGATTTAGGTTTTTGGATTTGAGAATGGGTTCGGGTTTAGGTTATAGGTTTTGGTTTTGGTGTAGGTTATAAGTTTTGGGATTTGAGAATGGGTTCGGGTTTAGGTTATAGGTTTTGGTTTTGGTTTAGGTTTAGGTTATAGATTTTGGGAATTGAGAATGGGTTCGAGTTTAGGTTATAAGTTTTGGTTTTGGTTTTGGTTTAGATTTTTGGATTTGAAAATGGGTTCTCATTTAGGTTATAGGTTTTAGTTTTTGTTTAAGTTATAGGTTTTGGGATTCGAGAATGGGTTCGGGTTTAGGTTATAGGTTTTGGTTTTGGTTATAGGTTTTAGTTAACATTTAGGTTTTTGGATTTGAGAATGGGTTCGTGTTTAGGTTATAGGTTTTGGTTTTGGTTAAGGTTTAGGTTTTGGATTTGAGAATAGGTTCGGGTAGAGTTATAGGTTTTGGTTTTGGTTTAGGTTATAGGTTTTAGGATTTGAGAATGGGTTCGGGTTTAGGTTATAGGTTTTGGCTTTGGTTTAGGTTTAGGTTAAGGTTTAAGGTTTAGGTTATAGGTTTTGGGATTTGAGAATGGGTTCGGGTTTAGGTTATAGGTTTTGGTTTTGGTTTTGGTTTAGGTTATAGGTATTGGATTTGAGAATGGGTTCGGGTTTAGGTTATAGGTTTTGGTTTTGGTTTAAGTTTAGGTTATAGGTTTTGGTTTGAGGGTTCGGGTTTATGTTATAGGTTTTGGTTTGGTTAGGTTTAGGTTTTGGGTTTAAGTTTTTAGATTTGAGAATGGGTTTGGGTTTAGGTTATAGGTTTAGGTTTAGGATTTGAGAAATGGGTTTGGGTTTAGGTTATAGGTTTTGGCTTTGGTTTAGGTTATAGGTTTTGGGATTTGAGAATGGGTTCGAGTTTAGGTTATAGGTTTTGGTTTAAGTTATAGGTTTAGTTTAGGTTAGGTTATAGGTTTTGGATTTGAGAATGGGTTCGGGTTTAGGTTATAGGTTTTGGTTTTGGTTTAGGTTATAGGCTTTGGGTTTTGAGAATGGGTTCGGGTTTAGGTTATATGTTATGTTTTTGGTTTAGGTTTAGGTTATAGGTTTTGGATTTGAGAATGGGTTATGGTTTAGGTTTAGAAATCGTGTTCATGTTCGGGATTGGGTTTAAATTTTGGTTTTCAAGTTTAGGTTTAGGTTTAAGTTAGGGAGTTGAGATTAGGATTTGGTGTAGGTTTAGCTCTAGGGAATTGAGTTTATGTTATAGGTTTAGGAAAAGGTTAGGTTTAAGTTATAGGTTTTGGGATTTGGGAATAGTTTTAGGTTATAAGTATAAGTTTAGGTTAGGTTATAGGTTAAGGTTTAGGGATTTGAATTTAGGTTATAGGTTTTGGTTTAGGTTAAGGTTTTTGGATTCGAGAATGGGTTCGGGTTTAGGTTATAGGGAATTTGATAATGGGTTTGGGTTTAGGTTTAGGTTTTGGTTTTGGTTTAGGTTATAGGTTAACGCTTTAGGTTAAGATTTAGGTTTAGGTTATAGGTTTTGGATTTGAGAATGGGTTATGGTTTAGGTTTAGGAAATTGGGTTTAGGTTTGGGATTGGGTTTAAGTTTGGTTTTCAAGTTTAGGTTTAGATTTAGGTTAGGGAGTTGAGATTAGGTTGGGTTTTCAAGTTTAGGTTTTCATGTTTAAGTTAAGGTTTAGGTTTAGGTTATAGGTTTTTGAATTTGAGAATGGGTTCGAGTTTAGACTATAGGTTTTGGTTTTGGTTTAGGTTATAGGTTTTGGTTTAGGTTATAGGTTTAGGTTTAGGTTTTAGGTTTAGGTTTTATGTTTTAATTTAGGTTATAGGTTTAGGTTAAGGTTTAGTTTAGGCTATAGGTTTTGATTTAGGTTATAGGTTATAGGTTTAGGTTTTGGTTTTAATTTAGGTTATAGGTTATAGGTTTAGGTTAAGGTTTAGGTTTATGTTATAGGTGTTTGAATTTGAGAATGGGTTTGGGTTTAGGTTAAGGGTGTGGTCCCTGCAAATACAAATATAAACATGGCATGTCCAAATGGTCAGGCCCTTCCAATGTCGTCCATAGGAAATGGACAGCTTCATCATGGTCATAACAGCGGTTCCCACCTTCCAGGGACCCCCGCTCATCCAGATAGCTCCGACGCACATCCGGGTCTGCTCCATTAATTTCGAGCAAATACATAAACAAGGCCTGTCCAAATGGTCAGGCCCCTCCAATGCTGTCCATAGGAAATAGACAACTTCATCATGGTCATAACAGCAGTTCCCACCTTCCAGGGACCCCCGCTCAACATCCGGATAGCTCCGATGCACATCCGGATCTACTTCATCAATTTCGAGATAATATATAAACATGGGCCTATCCAAATAGTCAGGCCACTTCATCAATGAATCATATAGTATGAAGGAAAGAAGACTTACCAATTTAGCTATCAAGGAGAGAAAGTGTGAGTGCTTGAAATGTCGTCCTTTCTTTGAATAATGGATACATATTCCACAATGCAATCTGAGAATGAGTAAGTTTTTTAGTTTATCTGACAATGCATATGGGCACAGATTTACATATAAAGATTTTAAAGATTGTAAAACATAGTAAATGATTATATTAACTTCCAAGTATCGATTATGAAGAAAAATGTAAATGATGATGGGAAAGAAATCTCGATATATTAAATTATTGAAGGACAATGAGACATACCAAGACTACAGGTGCCCAGAGCAAGATAACTGCACCAATGTTGTACGTAGCTGCAGGTGCCCAGAACTTTCAATATAATTAAAAAGAAAACATTATAAAATACATCAATATAATAAAAAAGAAAAAAAACATCAAATGATGTTTTGCGTATCCATTTCAAGGAAACAATTATTTGTCCAAAAAGCGGAACAAATATGCACAATTTGCACTATCAACTTGGGATTCCATCAAGAAAAATATCTACAAGCAGCATCTATACAACCAAGCATGTGAAGGAGAATATCCCACGCAGTAGAGTTTCTTACCGGAGTTTCACCCTTTTGGACTGGAGGAGCATACTCGATCTCCTGGTTCAACAAAATTGCTGACAAACTGTGCCATGCCTACAAAGGAAAAAAAATGAATTTCAGTTCAAGTGAAAAAAAAAATATTGAAAGATATTTCAGCTCAAGTAAAATGCCTCAATATACCAGGAAATGCCATTGATAGACAACAGACAAATTTTCCCATGCATTCAACATTGTTGTGCTCTAAATGGCCATCTGTTTGTTGAAACAGACCACCCACTTCCTTACATTGATCATCCAAAAAAATGAAGATCAATCAGCTGATTAATAATCAAACTATTGTAATTATTAATTTAAGTTACTGTTAAAACAAGATCAGTGATATAAACAGTTTCTTTTCTTCTTCTTTTTTTTTTCTTTTCTTTTTTCCATGTGTCATCACTTAATCAACGTGTTCACTATTTTTTATTGCTTTGATTACTTAGGGGCTATTTGGGGCGAGGGATTTTTGGCAGGGATTTGTGAAATCAATAGATTTCAAATCTCCCCTATTTATCATTTGTAGGGATTGTCAAATCCGTGGACTTCCTAAATGCAAGCCTCCATAAATCCATGCCCCCTCTGCTGTCTATCAAATGCAAGCCATTGCCCTCTCTGCTGTCTATCAAAGGAAAAAAGAAATAGAAAAAGAAAACTAGAAAATTCATGCATTTCAAAATTCGCTAATTAAACAACAAATGTAACACGAAAATGCTGAAAATTCAGGCAAATGTAGCATGAAGATCGAAAGTTCTACAATTAAAAATATCAAACAATTACAAGTGAGGCTAAAAAGTAGAGCTTTCGCCTCGGTTCCTATGCAACTAAGGCTAAAAAGTAGACTTTTCGCCTCGGTTCCTATGCAACTGAGGCTAAAATGTAGACTTTTCGCTTCGGTTCTTATGCAACTGAGAATAAAAAGTAGACCTTTCGCCTCGGTTCCTATGCAACTGAGGCTAAAAAGTAGACCTTTCACTTCGGTTCCTATGCAACTGAGGCTAATATGTAGACTTTTGGCCTCGGTTCCTATGCAACTGAGGCTAAAAAGTAGACCTTTCACCTTGGTTCCTATGTAATTCAGGCAAAAAAGTAGACTTTTCGCCAAAAAATGAACTTTTAGCCTCAGTTCCTTTGCAACCGAGGCTAAAAAATACATTTAGCCTCCATTTTTTCAACCGAGGCTAAAAAAATTGAGGCTAAAGGCCTACTTTCTTGTAGTGTCGTCTTCACTCCATCCTTCACTTCCACTTTCTCTACCACCTTATCTATCTTCTCATCATTGAGGACGACCCCCTTCTCGCCTCCCTCCACATTCTCCAAAATTTCCTTCAAGTGCGGGTGAAAATAGACAGCACTCGTCACAGCTCTCCTCTTAAACTTATCCAACTTTGTCAATCTTTCAATGGCATTTTTCTGCTTGGTCGAGAGATTTAGAAGCATAGTGAAGTTGACCAGTCCAGGCAGTTCCTCCAAGAAGTCTCCTTTGTAATAATGAAGCACAATTTTCGTCATATCCCGGAGGTCCTGAATTACTGAAATCCTTGTTTTGAAATCATCATCGTTCTGGAGCGTCTCTTCGACCAAATCAAAAAAGATCGTATCCACACCAGTTCTAAACTGCCTCCTGCTCCCGCCTGATATATGAACTCTGCTTAGCACACACCTCACGACAACTCGAGAATCTTTCGACTTTCAAAACTCCGGGCGCACGAGGTTCAGGATGTTGAATTCTTCCTAGACATGATTTTGGAATAGCGTCCTGGATAACACTACCTTGCGAGGTGTTTGCACCTTAGAAAGGGAATGTTGTACATCTATGTTATCATTAATTCCTAGGTGTGTGACCTTCATCTAGAATAAGAAGGCTAGGGACCTTCAGCAACATTTCCCGACAAGCCACTTCTGTCTTTCTGCTTTTGCAGTCACAGATGATGTTTAAGAACTACTTGTAACCTAGAAAAAGGATGCTCTTTTTTTCAACCCATTTATTTAATACCACTAGCTGTTGGGGCCTGTTATCGGGCTTTGAAGAGTAGAAGTCAAGTAAAGGGATGTTCTCAACTTGCCATCTTTGGAACTCCTTCTTCCAAGTGGGAAGAATTCCCTTAGGGAGTACAATCAGTGGTCGAGCATGGGGATACTTAGCTAAAAAGCTCTGAATAAAACTAATTATCACTAGGACTCATCAAAAGAATACCATAGGACTCATCAAAAGAATACCATATCTAGTAAGAAGTATGAATAATGCAAAGAAAATGAATAGCAGAATCAATCACTAGGATAAGAAAATCCACATGGCAATGACTATTGACATCAAGTGACATCTACCTGAAACCTGGAAAAAAGAAATTGAAGATTGCATTACAAGCCCACATGCATACTCATGTGAGCAGAAAGAAAAAACTCGAACTCAACTAAAACATGATTTTTTTTCTGAAGTGTACTTAAACATGAAGGTATGACAGCTCCATCTTGGTTGGATCCCGATACTTATGACTTCATACTACACTGTGTCTTCTTCTTCTTCTATTCATTAGTTAAAGCCAAGGGGAATGCCACGTTGCATTTCCATGTTGAAACAATAGTGTCACTGAAATAACCAAGTTACGAGTTCCTTGTTGGATCGACACTTATATTAATTTTTAAGATGAAAAGTACCCACTAGCATATTCCTTCAAAAAAGAAAGAAATGAAGAAAGTAACCACTAGCATATTGCAACTTGCAACACCAACTGAACAGATATAAAATCTCACAAAAAGCTATGGCATGATAAATAAAGAGGCATCTATCGAAGAAAATGAACGAACCAAAGAAGGCACTTACAAATACTGTAGATGTTCACGTTTTCCAAGTTCAGGTACCAGATGGCCTGATAAGTTCGAATTTCCAAGGTCCCTGAAGAACAAGAGAATCATAAGACAAATAAATAAATGTGTACAGCCAAGAATTATTTCTTGATATGCATGAAAATTACTTTTCTAAAAAGGTCAGATAATACAATATGAACCCTACAAACATTAGCAGACACTGAACTTAGCAAAAATCTAAGGTACAAGAACACCGCAGCGGCTCCAGCCCTCAGTATGAACATGAGTTTTGATCAAACGATTCCAAAACTGAAAATATCATCAATCTCTTTGAAAATAAACCACTAAAATGGTTCCCCAAACTTTGGTAAGGAAACAGGATTAAAGAAGGTTAGTCATAACATAAGACATGGTACGAACCAATTCAAAACCATGCCTACATTAATTTTCCAATATACATATATTGGCATCATAACCAATGTTTTAAAATCCAAACACAATCTAAACCTGTTTCTGTCAGCAGTTCAATCTCAAACGCTCCAACTGCCAGCCCAACCAGTCCACCCAGCCATTGCATCTACCCAACCAATATAGTCATGACACTGCACCATACAACAGCTACAAACTCAACCCTGAATCTACCCAAAACTCAAGAACAATTCATCCTAAAGATTTGGAACCAAATCTTTGAGTCTCTAGGCATAGTTAATCTTGCATAAGGTGGCAAAGGATAGTTTAGATTCAATGGCTTAGAAATCTGCATTATCTGCACATTCAATCTACGTATGGTAGCCTTAGAAATCTGTTATAGGCTTAAAGGATAGTTCAGATCATTCGATTGAACTGTCTAACTGAAATAATGCAATTAGGAACAAAAAACACATCCGATTTTCCTTACCAAAGTATGATGGAACCACCAACCGCACACAAGGTCAGGATGCTCGCAAATGTGAAACCCTTTAATGAACTAATCATGATGATATGATTTGTTTAACATTGCAAAAGAGAGTTCATGATTCTTTTTTGCCTGCCTTAGGTTGAAGTATTGAAGTTGTAAGAGCCTAGATAATCTTGCATGCAGACTCACACACTTTGGCTGTTAACTGGTGCAAAACATGGCAACTATATATGGTTGCATGTACCTAATGTGGAGTCCAAAGTTCTTGAGAAGAGCACCAAACGTACATAGGCCAAATAACAATTTAAGTGGTCATGATGGGCCTGAACAGTCCCATTCCCACTTGCATTAGATCAGTCTATGTATGCCTAATGTGTTGGAATGATACGGAGGGTTAGCTACCTAGCCCTTTTTTCTTTTTCTTTTTCTTTTTTTTTTTTAAAAGGAGAACTTCAACCAAGTGTTGCACTTGCTGAAATACATTCTCATTAAACAAAAATATATAGAGAACAAGATAGGATGTAGTGCTGAAATGGTCATCAAAGAACTAATCACAAAAAATACAAGATGAAATCCATTCCTAGGCCAGGCAATACAATTTAGTACAAAATCCTACATCTGTTTCACAACAGAAGTTACCTATACAAGGTCAGAGTATAGGGAACATAACCCAACCGTGGCAAAACGACTCCCTGACTTATCACTTAATAGATAGTGTGCAGCAATAGAGTACTCAATATGCTATTCCAGGACCTGAAGCTTATAGGGATAACATGATTCGAATGCAAGTGTGACTTGCCAACGAGATTCATGCAAGTTTGGGTTTGAATTCTGATCTTGTCAGCTTATCTTTTGACCTTGGTCAGAACAGAACGGGTTGATTTTGATCCATGTTTCTTAGGTCTCGAGTCATTCAATTTCTTACCCTTGGGGATGTCATCGGAGTCATCATCACTTCCACCACCCAATTTTTTTCTGAAGAAAGAAACAAAAGCTTGTTTTGTTGCGGCATTTTGTCAAACATATATGTCACCTAGAACTACTTTGAGAGTTGTACTTATCTGAAAATTACCATGGGTAACTGCTCTAAGAGTCACCAAATTAGATATATAGGCAAGCTAGCACTTCCCATTGTTCTGTATCTGAAAACTACCTATTGCATATAATCAATGAATGATATCACCTATGATTCTGTTTCACTGGCTGGTCCAACAGATCAAAAACTGAATCTTGAACTTGGAAAACCTTTATAATATTATTTTGTAATTAATCTAGTTCATTTTAAAAATAAAAGTCAATCTCGTTTTGTAACATTAACCTGAACAGATCTGGTGTGTACACATTGTGCAGTGCACATGTAGAGCACCATAGGTGGATGAACGAAATAAGAGTAAAAGAGGGTTGATGTTTTGTTCAGCTCTGCTACACATCTCTGGTCATCATTGAAGATGGGTTTCTACACATATTTGCTGATGGGTGGTGTTCACTCCCCAAGTGCAGGGTTGTGATGTAGTAATAAACTTGGTAAGACCGAGGTCGAATCCCAAGGGACTGATACCTGTACATTATCTGAAATTAACTAGAACTAGAACCAGACTAAGATGTAATCTAAATCAACTGTAATTTAAGAAATAATGGTGAAAATATTATCTACAATTTTAAAGAATTCAGAGGTAGGAAACTAAGGATTCGGAGGATCCACTTGTAGAGATCAGAGAGATCTTATGCCTGTATAAAAAATCATGGAAATTAACTGAACAAGCGTTGATATAGTTTTCAAGAGATGAGAGGTATATGAATTAAAATGGATTCCATCACCAAACCATGCCCAGGAGACAAAGCAAATAATAGAATTAAGCTAATTACCAACCAATCAACAAGCCATGAAGGTTAAGAAGGGTACCGTCATCCGACCATGTCTAGGAGACGATGGTGAACAATAGGGCTTCCTGACATCATAAACATAAAGGAAAGGAACATGCTCAAAGCCATTGCAGACCCATTGTAATTTCAGTCACAACAGACCATTAAAAAAAACTAAAAGCATTCCCTTAAAATCAAATTAAAATCAACATCATTCAGTCTAAAAAAATTGCACAAGCAACGAGTCCCCCATCACGCTACAAGCTTCACCTCTTAGCCCTAGCTAAGAGGTTTAGCCCATAAACATGATTAGGCTAATCTCTTAACAAAATAAAATAAATAAAAGAAAAAACATAAGAGAACAACTCTACTCTCTTCCTGCCAACGTCCCCCATCTCTAGATCTGCTCCTCCCCTTCTCTTCCTTCTCCACCTTTTTTTATATCTGATGGAGGTCGGCTGGGAGTCCTGTTGGTGGAGACCTGACTCTCTTTACGTGTTCCAGTTCGCCGCGGAACCAATCCGCGAACCTGGAAAAAAAATACAGAAAACGCACAATCTTCTTGCGTTTGAACTGAACCCGAGACGAATGGTCATCCATTCCGTGGATTCCGACTGCATAGGAAGGGTAAAAACCCTCCTCTCCACCTTCTGGACAAATCGGATTGTCGATCTAACGGTGATCACGAACGTAGTGGGTCCCACAGCGGTCGAGTTTCGTGGACGTGCAAACAGAGTTTTCGCTCTTGCGCTAGGATGATGGCGGGGCTCATTATTGGACTTTTCACAGAATTCCACACCGTCCATTGGTTTCCCCTCGAAAAGCCAATCAAGAATAGTCGGTTTTGGACTGCTGCTGTCGTAGTCCTTTTGCCAGTTTAGTTCACCGTCCATCTTCCGTTTCGACGGCTAGATTGCGATCCTCATGACCTTCTGTATTTATGACACCTAGGCAAGGGTAATACCCCCTCCCTGGACACCTTGGACGGTTCAGATTCCTGATCTGGATGATAGGTGGGGCCCACAAGCAAAACCAGCGGACGACGTTATCGAACGCTGTTTGAAATAGAGATGGAGAGGGAGATGCATCGGTCAGCACAATGCTAACCGACTTGAACTCTTGCGGTGCACGGCTGGTGTGTGCGCACTTTGTGCACGTACAACTCCATGTGGGGTCCACTTTGATGTTTTCACTAAATTCGCTCCGTCCATCCATTTTTTCAACTCAATTAAAGCACTGAGTCCAAAATTGAAGCGTATCCCAAGATCAGCTGGGCCCCAGTTAAGGATTTAAGGGACTAACCTGTTTGTTGAGCCACTTCTAAAGGGATCAAATGGCTAAAAAGTTACGTGTACGGTTAATTTATGATACTGAGGCCCTGTATGAAGTTTTGAGCCAAATGGATGGTGGGAACATCGTGATCTTGCATTCTGGATGATTTTCGGGCCACTTGAGCTTCAGTTTCCCAATTTTCTTGGATCTCTGGCATGTTATTCCATCGATCTTGGTCTCCTGGGGTCTGACTCATGCTTTGGTAAATTTAGAGCGTCAAATCCATGCATTCAGTACCCTTTTTTCAGTCTAAGCTCTTAAAGTTACCTTGCAACACAAACACAAGTAAATCGGGCTATTAAATAGTATCCTGTTTGTAAATCCAGGCAATAACTGGTTTTGATATGCAATATTTGACCGTCAACACAACCCCCAACCAGCATTTTGCTAGTCCCGAGCAAAGTATGCGAAAAATAAGTTGAGAATTACAGGGCAATTTCTATGAAACCGAGTGCTATTTTTGAAAAACGATTCAGATATCAGAATTCTAAGATTCATGAATGTTGGGTAGTACTTTCTCCTGGATTCAAGTGCACGGTAAATTCCATAATCAAGTTCAAGGTATTAATCCATCAATCAGACAAATTCTGAACATTAAGATCCATGAGTGTAGATTGTAATCTCAGCTTATCAACATTAAGAGATCCAATTGTCAATTTCATAATATCATAGGTAATTAACAACGGAATTCATAACAACCAAAACTAAAACCAACACTTGCCTTTTAGATCATCTTTTCATTCTATCAGCCTTTGATATTTTTATGAACACTAACGCCAAGGAGGGGAATCAAATCCTCACCTATGGGGAGCAAACCTATGGTGAAAACTTGTCGCCTAACTTTTTTCACATATCATCTATGAGGAATTAAATCTACACCTATAGGGAGCAGACCTATGGTGAAGACCATTCGCCCAATCCTTTCAATTTCTCAGGTTGGTTCCTTTCAAGCTTAGTGATCTCCAAGTTAATCCTTTAATATCAAACTGAGACCTCAATATGTAAGCGAGATGTGGCATGTGAAATCATGACTCAATCAATGTTTAAAACTTCTAATCATGGATTAATATTTCGAACTTAACTGTGAAATCTGATAGATTACTGAATCCAAGAGTCATAAATCCAACATTATGTGTCTTATAATTCGGAATCACAAATAGCCATCAAAATCACTTCGAATTCACAAGAAAGTCCAGAAAAATTTGAAAATTTTTCACAAATTTCACTCAAGACTAAGAAAATACTAATTAGGTAACCTAATCTCCCACCCCCAACCTAAAATCTACATTGTCCTCAATGTAAAAGATATAACATGCAATGCACATGGGACAACGAAAGTAAATAAAACATGATGGGAAGATAGTACCTGGATAAAGGAATCAAGAAGCTTTTCAACAGAGATCTCAGCATGGAAGCGAGTTAGTAAGAGAGTGAAAAGAACTAACCTAGATCGATGTAAAAAGTAAACTAACCTAATGGCATAAAACCGTTTAACCTAGAACAGTATAAAACAAAATACCCTAGTCCTATGAAAGTAGAAAAAAACTACTCGATCACGCCGCAAGGTTCCTCTTCTGGCCAGTATCGTGATAAATTTCTTAGTAGGTTTCTCAACAGGATCATCCAAAAGCCCTTTTTTCAATAGGCTTTGATGCCCTGGAGCATGAATGGCCAGAGAAACTTATGTACCTCAGCAAAAATTTGTCGTTGATTCGCCTGAGGTATCAAAAGTATATATGATTTACCTGTGTCAGAAAAAGTCTCAAAGTTAGTATCCTATGGTGAATCAGAGACTACAGGTAGGTAAAATTCAGAAAAATTTTCAGGAAGTAATGTAGTCTCAATGCATTCCGAAGTTCCAGACTTCGGTTCAATTTTTAGCTCATCTTCCTTTAGTGGTAAACATTCAGAGTCTGGGGAAGAAGGGGCTTCAGAGTAAGGATGCGCTTGGTCCGTGACAACCACTGAGGTAGTGTCATGCAAGGAATCCACCTTTTCTTGTATCATGAGGTCGTTAGAATCCACAAGGTGTGCCAAGCATGAGTTGAAAGATGTAGAAAAATCAGCTGGGAGTGACTCGTCTCCTACATCGAAATCTGTGATGATGAGCCTAAGGATTCCATCATCTTTTGAAGTAGATGGACGCATGCTCGCTTGCTCTTGCTCTTCATAGACATATGGACAATCAATAGGTAAAGAATTGATGCGAAGACTCTGGTCATCGAAGCTTCTCAGTGGAGGCATTGAATCGTCTAAAGTGTGTAGCTTAGATTGTAGCCTTAACTGGGTAGTTTCAAATTCCAGAGTTATATCAAGCAAATCGTCCATCGCCCGAATCATATCATCATTCAATTCAGGGCAGTGGTCCAAACATGTATCACAAGGGTTAGAAGGTTTAGTTGAAAATGGTTCATTCTTCACATTCAACTCAGTCATGTCAGACAGGTGGAGTTGATCCTTATGGTTGACAACTTCCTGAACCTCTTGATCATTGGTAGGGGCCACACTTGAGATTGAATCCCAGTACTCATCATCATCTAGTTCCGTGCAGTGTGCACTTGGGACGGGATCACATTCCTCACATTCTATTCCTAAATTGAGTTGAGGTTCGAATAAACTAACCTCTACCTCATCAGTGTAATCATGTGTGTCATGTGAGTGAAGTGTGTTACTATCATTATATTTGAAAGACACCCACGTCTCTTGATCATTCCTTTGGATAGTCATTGAGATCGACTCATCGGGAAATTGAACTATCTGCTCATTAATGAAATCTATTTCCTCATTTGTAATTTCAGTTTTTGCCACAAGCGAATTATGATAACCTTCTTCATATTGTGCTTCTAGATTGAGATGAGGCTGAGATAACCTAGCCTCTTCCTTCTCCATTAGATGTGACTGAATTATTGGAATTGAGGATTTTAGCAATTCGCATGATTGTATGACAAGTTGATTGAACTGCTCTTGTGCTTTCATGAGCTTCTGAAGTGAGTCCTCTTGGATTGTTTCTGATTGGGTTTCAAAGGTAGATGACCTAAGAGAATTATCACTATGATATATAGCTGGTTCGGCTTCTCGACATTGATGTTTTCACTGGTTATAGTCATACGGATCATAAGTGGGAGAATCTGATGGTTGGTAATACTTAATATTACTCATAATATAATCACGCATTGTTTTCTTTTTCTCAGATGGGTGATAATAATCCTCACTCCCATAGTTATGATAACCCCAACACTCACGTACTGTTCGTGGGGTAGAATTGTTCTCCCATATATGATCGCGTAAGGACTTTTGAACCGATAGAGTGTTATACTCAGGTCGGTTCTCGATGATTGGTTCAGGAAAAATCTGAGACATAGGTTGATGTTTATCATAATCATCATACATCCCTTCGCATTATTTCGCATGCTCAAAAGCTATCTCAGCATATTGATGTTCCCACTCATGCATATACATGGTAAAACCCAAACTATGAATCTAATCCTAAGAAAAACAAAAGAAAAGATCCTACAGCAGTATGGAAAGTGAGAGGAGAAGTTAGAAGGAAGGTACCAATTGAGAAGTTCCTATGTTAAGATCCTGCAAAAGAAAACAAAAGAGATTAGTTCCTAAAAATAGAAATTCTAAAGTTAGAAAATTCTAAGGTGGAAACAAAGTTAGTTTCTAGAAAAGGAAAGTTTCCTAAACCTAGAATTAGAAAGTTTCTAAATTAGAAATCCTAATCCTAAAATAGAAAGTAATGTTAGTTTCTAAAAAGAAAAAAAAAATTCTAAAATAAATGAAAGCCTAAAAATAGAAAGTTAGTTTCTAAAAAGGAACCCTAGAATAAGAAATTTTCTAAAACTAAAATCTAAATTCTAAAAATAGAAAAAGTAGAGAAATTAGAAAGGGATTACCAAATTAGAAGATTATGTCAGGCTCCTACAAAATAGGAAACAGGTTAGTTTCTAGAAATTTAAAAAAAAAAAAAAAAAAAAAAAAAAAAAAAACTAAACCTAAAGTTAGAAACCCTAATCTTAACCTAATTCTAAAACTAGTCAATTTCAGAAAAATGCAACCGTCAGTCCCCGGCAACGGCGCCAAAAATTTGTTCACTCCCCAAGTGCAGGGTTGTGATGTAGTAATAAACTCGGTAAGACCGAGGTCGAATCCTAAGGGACTGATACCTGTACATTATCTGAAACTAACTAGAACTAGAACCAGACTAAGATGTAATCTAAATTAATTGTAATTTGAGAAATAATGGTGAAAATATTATCTACAATTTTAAAGAATTCAGAGGTAGAAAACTAGGGATTCAGAGGATCCACTTGTAGAGATCAGAGAGATCTTATGCCTGTATCAAAAATCATGGAAATTAACTGAACTGTCGTTGATATAGTTTTCAAGAAATGAGAGGTATATGAATTAGAATGGATTCCATCACCAAACCATGCCCAGGAGATAAAGCAAACAATGGAATTAAACTAATTACCAACCAATCAACATGCCATGAAGGTTAAGAAGGGTACCGTCATCCGACCATGCCCAGGAGACGATGGTGAACAATAGGGCTTCCTGACGTCATAAACATAAAGGAAAGGAACATGCTCAAAGCCATTGCAGACCCATTATAATTTCAGTCACAACAAACCATTAAAAAAAACTAAAAGCATTCCCTTAAAATCAAATTAAAATCAACATCATTTAGTCTAAACAAATTACACAAGCAATAAGTCCCCCATCACGCTACAAGCTTCACCTCTTAGCCCTAGCTAAGAGGTTTAGTCCATAAACATGATTAGGCTAATCTCTTAACAAAATAAAATAAACAAAAGAAAAAACAAAAGAGAACAACTCTACTCTCTTCCTGCCAACGTCCCCCGTCTCCAGATCTGCTCCTCCCCTTCTCTTCCTTCTCCACCTTTTTTTATATCTTATGGAGGTCGGCTAGGAGTCCTGTTGGTGGAGAACTGACTCTCTTTACGTGTTCCAGTTCGCGGCGGAACCAATCCATGAACCTGGAAAAAAATACAGAAAACGCACAATCTTCTTGCGTTTGAACTAAACCCGAGATGAATGGTCATCCATTCCGTGGATTCTGACTGCATAAGAAGGGTAAAAACCCTCCTCTCCACCTTCTGGACAAATCGGATTGTCGATTTGACGGTGATCACGAATGTAGTGGGTCCCACAGCGGCCGAGTTTCGCGGACCCGCGAACAGAGTTTCCGCTCTTGCGCTGGGATGATGGCGGGGCCCATTATCGGACTTTTCACAGAAATCCACACCGTCCATTGGTTTCCCCTCGAAAAACCAATCAGGAATAGTCATTTTTGGACTGCTGCTGTAGTAGTCCTTTTCCGGTTCAGTTCACCGTTCATCTTCCGTTTCGACAGCTAGATTGCGATCCTCATGACCTTCTGTATTTATGACACCTAGGCAAGGGTAATACCCCCTCCCTGGACACCTTGGATGGTTCAGATTCCTGATCTGGATGATAGGTGGGGCCCACAAGCAAAACCAGCAGACGACATTATCAGACGCTGTTTGAAATAGAGACGGAGAGGGAGATGCGTCGGTCAGCGCAACGCTGACCGACTTGAACTCTTGCGGTGCACGGCTGGTGTGTGCGCACTTTGTGCACGTACAGCTCCATGTGGGGTCCACTTTGATGTTTTCACTAAATTCGCTCTGTCCATCCATTTTTTCAGTTCAATTAAAGCACTGAGTCCAAAATTGAAGCGTATCCCAAGATCAGGTGGGCCCCAATTAAGGATTTAAGGGACTAACCTGTCTGTTGAGCCACTTCTAGAGGGATCTAATGGCTAAAAAGTTACGTGTACTGTTAATTTATGATCCTGAGGCCCTGTATGAAGTTTTGAGCCAAACGGATGGTGGGAACATCGTGATCTTGCATTCTGGATGATTTTCGGGCCACTTGAGCTTCAGTTTCCCAATTTTCTTAGATCTCTGGCGTGTAATTCCATCGATCTTGGTCCCCTGGGGTCTGACTCATGCTTTGGTAAATTTGGAGCGTCAAATCCATGCATTCAGTACCCTTTTTTCAGTCCAAGCTCTTAAAGTTACCTTGCAACACAAACACAAGTAAATCGGGCTGTTAAACAGTATCCTGTTCGTAAATCCAGGCAATAACTGGGTTTGATATGCAATATTTGACCCTCAACAGGTGGTTTTATAAGCAGCAGTTGATTTCTTACTGGCTGATTTTGTAAAGATGGGGTTGGGGTTTGTTGTTTTAACAGACGTGGATTTCAGGTCTTGTGGCAGAGATGAGATTGATGGTGAAAGTGCTGGTTTGGACAGATGAAATGCTAAAATTAACAGAGATGACTGTGGATGGTGATGACAGTAGGGGATGTGTTATCTTCTCCCATGATTTAATAAAGAAAAATCTAATTACATTCCATGACTCACCTTAGCATAAATCTGTATATGAGCTTCTGGATGAACAGTCTGAATCATCACGCCACCGCAAGGCAGAAGGGCAATCGAAGGGCGATCGACTAGCGACGCTCGAAAGAGGGAAGGGAGAGGAAGAAAAGGGCGGTCGAAAGAGGGATAATGAAAATTTCGCTGATGAAATGGGATAAGTATTCAAATCCGTAAAATGTGAGTTTAACATATTGTATATAATCTATAGTATTCACAGCCGTACAATTAAGAGTCCATTTAGTGGATGGTTAACATACTAGTACATTAGATAATTATCAATATAAACCATATACAACAAGACCCATCATTTAGATGGTCTGGATAGACATATATCAAACCCCAATTTTCTATGAACAAGTCACCACTATTTAATAAAAAATGCAAATCTAACAAGTTTTTACCGTACAAATGAAAACGGTGGCTTGCACTTTGTATCTGGTAGGGCTCTATGGGCCCCACCATGATGTTTTTGTTTAATCCACACCGTAAATCCATTAGTAAATAAATTTTTAAGGTTTATATTAAAAAATCAGATCGAAATAAATCTCGGGTGAACAACACCACAGGAAAACAGTAGCAATCGAACCTCCACCCTTAAAAATCTTAGTTTCAGCTATGGATTCTTTTGTTTTAACTACGGATTAAATCCGTAACTAATTCGCTACAGATTAAATTCGTAGCCATAGACCTCTATAGTCCGTAGCCTTTGCTCATTTTTTGGTAGTGTATCATGCAATGCCCAATAACACAATCATAACCACACACACAGTGTCATTCAAGCATACAATGATACACATGGGCCATGAAGATGAATCTAAACGTGTTATGCGCTGATATACAATGCGGTACATTCTTCCTATCCAAGAAGGGACTAAGACCAAGACTAAGTATACAATGAGGCCCATTTACCAGGGGTAGTCCACGAGACTAAGCATATAAGCTACATAACTAAATAATGCAGAAATGGCCCTAACAAGAGTCTAAGATAGGCATTCAATCACACTTAGATACTACCGGGCCTTAGGGGGGGGGGGGTCCATAATGGGGACGTTTAACCATTCCCCAAAAGGTATATCAACCATGAACTATATGGATAGAAGGCCCAAGGCTCACAATTAAGATAAAAATAGATGGCCACATACAGATATCCCTCATAATGGGTTATAAGAAAAAGGGTCTAATACTACATTCAACAACATAGGCCCCAAAAGGAGAATTAAGGCCCAAGGCCCAATTCCCAATGGCCATAGAATTCTATACATTAAGTTGGACTTGGTGGGCAGCCTGCGTACACAATATATAGTACAAAAACATAAGTTTATGTTTGGATGAAATTAGCCCCACTACATCAGCCCAATAACTAGCAATTTAAGCGAGCAACCAAGGGCCCAATACCATTCTTATCTCAGCCCACAAGTCCATCAAGGTGGTGGAAGTAGGCCCAATGTATGGCTGGGCCAAGCTGGGACGTCCCTGCCCATTCTGGGCCCACTAGATGTCCCAAAAATCTGATCTTAAGATGGGGTCCTCATATGATTAGTAAAGGTGATCCAAAAGAATGCACTAATTAAACCCAAGGATTATAAAATATATGCATGCAACACGTACACAAGTTCTCAATATGGTGGGCCCCACATCAAATAAAGTTTTTACCATAACAATGTACATTTAAGGCCCCTTGATAAACTTTCGGCTTACTCAACTTCCTGGACATGCTAAAGCCTAGAAATTAACCAATTATGTGGGAATGATCTCATGAAGGCCAACAATACTCACAAGGGGCCCCACCAGATGGAGGGCGTGTATACATCATGAAAAAGATCAAGTGGGTCTGCTACTGGACTATGAGTCCAGCAGCAACCCAAGGCGGAGAGTGCCTTCAAGATCGGGCGATCCAAGGTTTGGACGGCCTGGACCAAACATATGTTAAGGTAGGGTCCACGTACATCCACATTGAGCCTCAAATAAATGACCTATGATCTATGGTGGGCCTTAAACCACCCATAGAGAAACCCATGAGCCTATCTTAGGATCACCCAGGAGAACATCCAACCTCAACTGGTTCCCAAGAGGTAACCCACTTCTAACCAAATACAGATCAAGGCCCAAGGCCTAAACCGATCATGGGCCTAGTGGACAAACATACAAAGCCCAACTCATAAGCAATATGGTGGGCCCGTAGGCATGGTTTGGGCCCAACCATGAAGATCATAAACCCACATATTGTGATGGGCCTAATGGGCAGCCCATTATTCCAACACATGGGTAATCCTTATATTTAAAACAAGTAAGTTGGGCCTCACATCTTAGCCCAAGTATGGGTTTATTTTAATGGGCAAACAAGGGCCCCTCTACTTGAGTATTTTGGCACATAAAACCCATCACAATAGTGTATTAAATATAGGCCCAAAGGTCAGGGTCCTATCAAAAAAGTTTCAAGTCAATGGGCCTAAGAAAACCCAATAAATAACTATGAAGACTAGTCCAATAAGATCCCAATTGGAAAGGGCCTTAAATATGCACTAATTAAGCCCAAAATCAAATAAAAAATAAGGCAAGATATATGTAATAATATCCCCAAATTTGGTGGACCATGTTGCCCCAAAACATTCATTTATGGGCAGTAACTTTGGGCCTATTGCTGAAATTTCAGCCCACCCACAATCTGGCATTGTTGGAAATTTAGAAATTAATTAGTTTATATGTTTATTTTAATTCCTGGTGACCCATACATGTCACAGGGGGGTTCACCAGATGAAGGGAGTAAATTGAACACACGAATCAGATGGTCCATGCTGCTGAACTGTACGTCCAACAGCAGCTCAATGGGCTGAGCGTCCTATGGTGGGCAGTCCTATGGGCCTGGGTATTTGGCCCAAAAACTCATCAAATAGGCCCCAATTGGATGCTACTGAAGGGGAGGATAATCAAGTCCCCTATGGACCACATATGGATGAATGGTGGGATATAAAATACATTACAGTGGGCCCACAAAGTGGCCTAGACAGTCAACCAAGGCTGGATGCCCCAGCCTGCGTGTCCTAGCCTGGTGGGCCACTCCAGGCCGCACCACGGATGGTACAGGGGCCCGATGTAATACCCCGTACTTTCTAGTACTCGGGTGTTACCATATAACCAAACCTAGTATAAATACAACTCTAATCTAAGTGAACATTTATGTTCATCCTAATTTAAAAATGACCGTTGAAAATAGTCCGCACCTATGTATCAGAACTTCCATCCATT
The DNA here is from genome assembly GCA_030180095.1 of Magnolia changhungtana. NCBI lineage: Eukaryota > Viridiplantae > Streptophyta > Magnoliopsida > Magnoliales > Magnoliaceae > Magnolia > Magnolia changhungtana. The sequence continues at coordinate 437,209 of JASAUF010000429.1, read as the reverse complement.
AACCTTCGAGACGAACCATCCAGTAGTCACATAATATTTAATAAGTATATTTATTTTATTTATTATATTTTACACAAACATAAATCAGAAAAATTTTAGATGTATCTTGAGAAATTACTTATCATATGAAGTGTATGAAAACATATTACGATAAGAGTATATATATATTTAATGTAAATAAAATATTATGAAAATAAAATTATATTAACTAAACATGATGGATAATAGTTTTACAATATATAGTTGAATTATAAGGTAGTATTAAATATCTCTTATAAGTATGTATACAAAAATCATTAGATACCTTAATGAAGTTTTATATTTAATGATATTATTAAATACAAATATAATTCTAATTAAATGTGATATTGTATGTTATAAAGTATGTATATTAATGAATGTGTGAACGACAACATGTAATTAGTGGTATGTTAATATTAAAATTATATTTATATATATTATGAGATTTTAAATATTGTACTTATAAGTAGTATACAAATAATAAAAATTATATTAATATTAGTCTCTGGTTAGTCAATCATTACAAAAGACCTACAAACAGCCAATAGGACCATTTTAACTGTTGAGATCCAAATTCAGGACGATCTGATCACCAATTCATTGGAGACCCTTAATTAGAGCTTATAGTTGAGTGTATGGCCCACCCAAACTTTAGATCTGCCTCATCCTTGGTCAGGGTCTTTGATTTGGCCCTGCAAATAGAATGGATGGAGTGGATTTATCACAATCATCATGTTGGACCCCACCTCAGTGCGTGAGTGCACGGCAGGGATGTGCACTCACGGTGCACCCTTCCATGAAGGCCCGGTTAGCTGGCGCCGACCGCCATTTCCGAAAATGGGAAGCCTTCCCACCTACGGCTGTTTCAAACAGGGAAGTTTCCTATCCCTGTTTGATCGATATTAGGCCCACCATCAAGACCCGTTTGGGCATTCAGAACCGTCCATCGTGTCCAAGGCTTGGGCTGCACCAAAACCCACCTCATCTCGTACAATAAGATGTACGTGCGTAGGCACGATACTCGCCGCAAGTGAGCCCAAAATCATAAAATTTCCAAAAGGGGAAACTGTTTCTGCTGCTGCCCAACTGGCGGTCCGTATGCGTACGCTCCCTTCAATCCTAACCATCCATCTGTGAAGAATAAAATCTAAACCCTTTAACCCTAGCAACGTGGTTTAGGGCGTTCGAGTGAAACCAATAGCCGGTGGCAGTTCCTGCCCACTGTTTTGAAGACGGTTTCGAGCAAATTCAATCCCCACCGTCGGCTCTCATCTGATGGCCCTAAGGAACTAGGGTTCTCTATAAAGGAAGGAGGATCAAGCAGCAACAGCTTCTACGCTCCCATTCCTGCTGCTGCACTCAAAAATCCGTCGTTCTCTTCTCCTTTCGAAACCACCACCAAAACTCCAATGAAGCTTCATTTCGCTTCTTCCTCAATCTTCGTGACATCATTTTAAGCCATCCCATGCTCTCGTTTCAAAGAAACAAATGTAGATAACAAATCTGCCATTATCTTCCTCATTGAAGAGGAGTCGCAGCATGTCAAGTTGAGGTGAGTCCAGGCGTGTCGAACGAGCTCGTCTGAGTCTAGTAGGGTTGCTGGCCCTCATAAGGAGCTGAGGGAAGAAAAAGAAGAAGAAAAGAGAAGAAAATGAAGAGGGAGAATGGGTGCACCGTTGCACCAGGCGACTCGAACCGAGCCGAGATCGACTCGCTGTCGGCCGAGTGCTTGCTTCGTCTCTTGAAGCGGGCGAAAAATGGAAAGAAGGAAAAAGAGAAAGAAAACAGAAAAAAAAGGGAAAGGAAGAAGAAATGGAGTCGCTGATGCACAGTTGTTACACCACACCTCCACGCCCGAACTCGGTCCGAGTTCTGGGTAAGCTGGTCGAGTTGGGCCGAACGTCCATTTTCTGGACGTTGCAGTTGGAAGGAAAGGGGAAAGAGAGAGAAATTGGAGGAGAGAGAGAAGATGGTCGGTGGTTGCACTCACTGAGTCAACTCGCCGAGTCGACTCGATTCATGTGGGTTGAGTCAAGGCGTTGACCAAGTCAGGCTTGTTGTTCAGGCATTGTTGCTGGATTTCCAGTATGGAAGAAAGGAAGAAGGGAAGGAAAGAGAGAGAGAGAGAGAGAGAGAGAGAGAGAGAGATGGGTGCTTGTGCTTGGGCCAAGCCAACCCGACTCGAACCAAGTTAGCGAGGTGAGTACACTTCTCCTCATCCCAGATTTATTTCAATGCACAGTTATTGTTGGTACTAATGTTATAATTATTATTATTAATATTGCCGATGATTAGCCGTTAGTAGGTTAGTTATAATAAAACTAATTATTCTACGTGTAATAATATTTCAACTACCGCCCTTAAACATTACCACTAAGGGTAGATCAAAATAATTATCACCATTGTAATGCTTATTATTATCATGTAGCTACTATAAATTACATCGCTAATATTAATGGTGGGTTTCCAACTATATCTTAGTATTTATCAGGATTACTATAATTATTGCAATTATTTGTGGCTAACCATTGATAGGTTAATTTTGCTAAGTATTGGTTATTATAGATATTAAATAATAACGCTAATCATGTTATGCCTATTTTGTCATCGTAGCATTATTAATAATAAGGTTAACATTAGTAGTATTAATAGGCAGTTATTATTTATTTTTACTCCATTCTAATACTATTATAATTTAATTATATGAGTTGAACTTCAAACCCTAAACCCTATGCAATCTAAACCCTAGGTCGATACCTTGAACATAAACGGTGAGTTAGGATCTAATGGCACAATTTCATAACTTATGGTAGGATTCAAGTGTAAGGGCATGCACACTTCTCAATAACATTAGAAGGCAAGTCGACGTATGAGGTGATGATTCTTCCTCTTGAGCTTTCTATCTTCTCATTAGCTTAAGTTATAGTTTTTATTTAAATTCATAATTAATATCTCCCTTTATAATCACATGTGTTAGCTGGTGGAAATTAAATTGCTGTCTTACATACTTTATGATTATCCTGTATAATTGTTCATGCTTGTGGATTATTTGTGGATTGCTTATAGAACTTAAAATGGTATATTAGTGGAAAATTCCCACATATGAATGTACACCCATACTTAGGATGTAACTTGACTCTTTGTGATCGTAATGGACCTTCAACTCGGTGGTTTTTGAGTGGTGGTCTAGATGGATCATTGATGTGTGCCTACCATCCAGGGTTGTTGTGCCCAATGGTTTTTTAAAGATGGTCTTTATCGTATGGTTTTGATATTCGCCCTATGTGGCATATTTTGATACTCGCCCTGTGTGATTTTATTTGATATCTTCCCTACATAGGTTCAATATTTTATACTGTGCAACCATGCGATGGTAAGCCCCACATACTGTAATATGATTAGCCACTAGTCGATGGGTTTCCATAAAACATCCTAAGGTGGTGCCTTCAGAGCCAGGGATGGTAGAATGGGACACTATGCCTGAGCTGTCAGCCTACGCTGGGCCATGTGCTCCCCGTAGTGACCTTTGAGCTTATTTAAAATGGCTGGTTGTAATTGGATTAATAACGGATTGGCTAATCATGCACACATGGCATATTTCGATGGCTTGGATCACTCTGCCCTGCGATTACGCTGAATGTTGCGCTTATGACCAGTCATTCGATTATGATGATGACCTAGATCTTCATGCCCCGCGATTACGCTGAATGTTGCGCTGATGACCAGTCACATCGCCTGTCTGGATGTTTTACTCGGGGCACAGACCGTCTGGATGTTTTACCCGGGTCGACGATTGCATGGGGACCCGACTGGATGATGTTTCTCAGGTTTGATGATTACATAGGCGGTGGCCCTGTCCACACGGATGAGCATCCCCGGGGCATGAACGCATTCCATACATCCATGCACATAATAAGATCTGTATCATGTACTATTTTGTATGCTTTATTTTATAACTATGTTGACCTAATGCGGCGGTGTGTAATCTTGAGGGGAGTTCACACTGAGTTGGCTACTCATCCATCAAATATATAACCGTACAGGTAGCACAGATGTCTTAAGTGACTTTCAGGTTCAGGCTGATGAGGAGCCGGGTACATGTGCCAGGGTTGCATGATTACATCTACCTCGAGAAGCTGCGCAGTTTTGCGACTTATGTTTACATTCTTATGTTATTTTTCTTGTACTAGATCATGTGGATTCTTGTATTTGTTATGTTCGAGACATTGGTTTGTATAAGTCATTATGGGTACTCTTTTGTATATTTTAAATGATAATGGAACTTTCCTTTATGCTTACTTGTCCATTCTACGCTCATCTGCTTACTCTGATAAAAGAAGAAAAAAATATTTGACCATCCTTTAAGGTTAACACTCGGGTTTTTAGGAAACGGGTCGTATACTCGGGTCCTGAAAAGTCTGGTGGTTATACCCGATGGCCCTAAAATTTTTTAGAGTAGTACTTCCATATCTAGGCCACATCTCTACAAAATTTCACAATTTTTGAATAATTATAAGTATTTTAATTAATTTAAAGAAAACAGTCTACCTAGAAAATCTGTCTGACCTGGACGTCCCAACATGGTGGGTCGGTCCAACCCTTGCCACGGTGTGTATAGGGACCCGTTAGCCCCAAAAATTGGTAGATGGGTCCTACCATGGGTGGAACACACTTCTACAAAATTTTGTGATTTTTAGATATTCAAAAATATTTTAATTAAATTCAGAATTATAATCTGTCCAGAAATTCTGCTAAGTGGAGAATTCTCGATAGACCATGATTGAGCACCCAATGGGGAGGGACCTGAATGTCCATAAATTGGGAAAATTAAATTTAAACCTTCTCTCATATATGTAGTATGAGGTGGGGTCCACCAAAGTGTCCCACCTAATCAGGAACTATTTTATAATTTTACATTTTCAAATTGCAACCTTGCTGGAATTACAGCAAAAAATTCAGCAAGTACCCATATTGGCCCACCCTTTTGGGGACCCAAATGAGGTCAATTGGGGCTGGAATTTGGCATGCTTATACGTGGAATACTAATTTTCAAAAATTATATTTCACTTGGTATACAATACCCCACCAAAAGCCCCAAATCCTAGCCTCAAGTTGGCCCAAAATCTGTTCAGACAGATTTGGACAACAACATGTACTTGAAAGAAATTGAATATAAACATCATTTAAGAAGGGATTTAACCCTCAAAAATCATGTTGTGGACAACCCTAGCGGGCCCCACAAATATCCAAACCTTCCCCATCATAAAAAAACCCCTTGCATGTGCCCCATTTAGGTGGATCTTGGGGCCACATGTCTAAGGATGGACCGCCATAGACGTACAACCTCCATGGATGGTCTGGATTTTGTTAGCCCACAAGGTGGGCCACACACACATTATCAGAATGTTAATATCAAAGAAAAGTAAAGGATCGGCCACAAGAGGAGGGGCTCTGTGATGAGGGTCGAATATTGCATATTAGACCCCAACTATTACCTGATTTTACGTACATGATAATGCTTAATGCCATATTTTAATTGTGTTTTTATTACAGGATGAAATCGAGGCGTGTATTGAAAAATGATGTTAAAAGCATGGATTTGACGCTCCGAAATTACAGACAGATGAACCTCGGAGAGACCAATATTGAAGAATTTACATGTCAGGGACCCGAGAAAATCAAGCCGTTCACGTTTAAAGAGGCCTGAAATTGGTGCAACATGCAAGATCACATGGTTCCTGCCATCCGATTGACTCGAAACTTTATACATATGATGGGGGCCGTAAATTAACCGCACATTTCAAATTTCAGCCCTCGGATCACTAGGGAAGTACCCCAACGGATGGATCAGCCCCTAGTACCATGATTTGCAGCCCACCTGATATCTGGAACTACCTTAAAATCTGTTCCATCCATTCACTTTATCACCCCTTTTAATGTATTGAGACTGAATTTAAGGTAGTTCCGATATCGTGTGGGTACTAGGGCATCCATCCGTTGGGGTACTTCCTAGTGATCCGAGGGTTGAAATTTGAAATGTACGAAATTTATGGCCCCCATCATATGTATAAAGTTTCGAGTCAATCTCATAGCAGAACCATGTGATCTTGCATGTTGCACCAATTCAGTACCTCTTTTTAAACGTGAACGCTTGATTTCTCTGTCCCCGACATGTAAATTCTTCAATATTGGTCCTCGAGGTTCATCCCGTGCTCTAGTAATTTCTGAGCGTCAAATCCATGCTTTTAACATCATTTTTCAATACACGCTCCCGATTTCATCCCGTAATAAAACACAATTAAAATATGGCATTAAGCATTATCATGTACGTAAAATCGTAATAGTTGGGGTCTAATATGCAATATTCGACCTCATCACAACCCCCAACCAAAGATTTTGCTAGTCCCGAGCAAAACATGCGAAAAATAATTTCCAAGACAATTCCTCGTAGAACTCAAGTGACGTGTGAACAGATAGTTGAGATGTGAAAACTCTAAGATTCATGAATGGTGAAAAGATTTTTCTCCCAAATCAAGCTTACAAGAAAACTTCATAATCAAGTTCAAAATATTAAGCCATTAATTAGACAATTTTAAACATTGAGTTCCATGAGTGTATAGTGTAATCTCGGTTTACTACCATTAAAAGATCCAATCGTCAATTTCATGATATCATTAGTAATTCGTGACAACCAAACCTGAAACCAACACTAGCATTTTAGATCATCTTTTCGTTCTATCAGCCTTTGATTTCCTTTATAAACAGTGGTGCCAAGGAGGGGAATCAAATCCGCACCTATAGGGAGCAAACCTATGGTGAAAACTTGTCGCCTAACTCTTTTCTCATGTCAACTATGGGGAATCGAATCTTCATCTATAGGGAGCAAACCTATGGTGAAGATTATGTGACTTAGCCTTTTCTCTTCTTCTTTATAAACTGATGCTAACAATTTTTTTTTTCAGGCTAGTTCCTTTCATTCTTAATGATCACCATGTTACCATTTAATATCGAACTGAAAACTTAATGTGTAGTGAGATCTGATATGTGCAATCCTGGCTCAATCAATGTTTACAACTTTTAATCATGGATTAACAATTCAAACTTAACTGGGAAATCTACCAGACAACTGAATCCAAGTGTCATAAATTACTCACATTCTGTATCTTGTAATTTCAAAATCACAACTATCCATCAAAATCACTTTGAATTCAACAGAAATTCTAGAAAAAATGTTAAAATTTTCACAAATTTTGCTCAAGACCAAGAAAATACTGATTAGGTAACCTAATCTCCCACCCCCAACCTAAAATCTACATTGTCCTCAATGTAAAAGAAATAAGCATGCAATGCACATGAGACAACGAAAAGAAAAGAGGAGTAGGGAAAGATAGTACCTGGATGGAGAATCAAGAAGCTCTCAAAAATATCAGCGTAAAAGCGAGTCAGAACAAGAGAGAAATCAGTAAAATAAAAGATCCTACCTATACCACTTCCGCAGGTGCTCTCGATTGCATTTAGCATATGCAACAAGCCTTTAAACCCCTAGGTTACCCCTAGTGGACGAGTTGTAGTCTCGTGAGGGTTTGCAGTAATGTTACCCACAAACATTGAAATAACTAACTAAAAAAAAAAGTATAAAACAAAAGACTGGGTTGCCTCCCAGGAGCGCTAAGTTTAACGTCTTCAGCCAGACAGAAACGGACCATGAATTCGTTAATCTTTTAAGACTAGGGTCCGCCAAAGAACTTACCTCAACACGTGGTTAACCAATCCCAGACAAGTGATGCGAGTTCTCATAAACTGTGCTATCTGAAATGAGGTAATTGACACTATCATCAAACAATTTAAGGACTTCTGCTCGAACGACTTCTTCCATGTTAAGATCATGCTTCCTTTGTATTTTACATGACATCTCCACAGCATGATCCTTACATACAGTGGGGCACACTCCTTGTATTTCTGCCATCTTCCGTTCAATTGCTGCCTTATATGCTCTAAGAACATTAAGCAGCCTGTTCTCTTTTGCCTTCTCAGAGTTAGAAACGTGCTTTGTCGGAAGAGTCTCGAGGGATGAAGAGGTTCCACTTTCGCTCTCCATTTTTCAGTCTCCAATATAGGAGTAGAGTCGAGCAGTGCATTGACTTCATGGATGGGACTATCGATGTCAAAATCCATTCCCGATTGTGCTAAGCAGGTCTCAAGAGGATCTTCAAAAGATGTACGGAAGGAGTCCTGCACAAGGCTCTCGATCATGTCCACTTCAAAAATGTCGTCCAAATCAGCGGGTTGTTGTCCTGCATTAAAAACATTGAGTTTAATATTCATGTTACCAAAGGACAATTTCATAACTCCATTCCTATAATTTATAATAGCATTAGATGTGGCCAAAAATGGACGACCCAAAATGACTGGGATCTGACTATGAGGATTCTGAACAGGCTGAGTATCTATAACTATGAAATCCACTGGGAAATAAAATTTGTCAACCTGGATTAGCACATCTTCAATAACACCCCGGGGCACCTTGACAGATCTATCAGCTAGTTGTAATGTTATTTTAGTCGGTTTCAACTCACCAAGTCCTAGCTGCTCATAAACCGAATAAGGTAACAAATTAACACTCGCCCCTAAATCGAGTAATGCCTTCCCAATCTTATGATCTCCTATGCCGTAAGAAATGGTGGGAGCTCCTGGATCCCTAAATTTAGGAGGGGTGTTATGTTGAATCATGTAGCTGAGCTGCTCTGCAAGGAATACCTTCTTATGAACATTCTGCTTACGCTTTTGAGTGCATAAATCTTTAAGAAACTTAGCGTAAGGAGGGACTTGCTTGATAGCGTCAAGTAACGGAATGTTGACTTGCACTTTTTTAAACACGTCCAGGATTTCATCAAAGTTATTTCTTTTCTTCATTGGTGCCAGACGTTGAGGAAATGGTGCTTTGGGCACATAGGGTGGCACATTAGTGGCTCTTGGAGAGTCAGAGAGCTTTTGGACTTTGGATGCATTAATGTGTCTCTCTGCTTCATCAAGATCTTCTGCTTTAGAATTTGATTCATCCCTAGGTATCTCTATTCTGTTGTCAATCTGTTTGCCTGACCTAAGGGTAGTGATTGATTTGGCTTGCTCGTGGTATTGCCCTTGGTTGGATTTAGAGCCAATCTCATACTGTCCCTTTGGATTAGCCACAGGTTGACTAGGGAACTTGCCTTTCTCTCTCTTACTCAATGTGGCAGCTAGTTGACCCATTTGTACTTCCAGCTTGGCAATGGATTGCGCATTTGCATGTAAGCTTTGCTGGTTGGCTAGTAAGGTTTGTTGGGTGTCTTTCTGGAATTGGAGAGAACTCTGCATAAAAAGATGGAGTGTATCCTCAAGAGATGGTTTCCGTGATTGTGAAGGGACTTGTTGATATTGCGGAAACTGTTGGAGTTGTTGATTGCCAACTTGGGAGTGCGGTTGCATGGGAGGATTTTCAGATGGTCCTCCTTGTTGTGGTCCTTTCGCCCAAGAGAAATTTGGATGCCTAGCCCAACCTGGGTTGTAAGTTTCTGCATAAGGAGTATTCCCAGGTCTTTGAAAAGTGTTCAAAGCATGAACTTGTTCAGAGAGGAATTCTGGAAATGCTGTACCAGATGGGCAAGATTGCGTAGGATGGGTAGAACTAGAACATATGGCACAAGCCTCGGCTTGAGTTGTTTGTGGAGGTCCATTATGTAACATCAGAGCATCAACCTTCTTTGTCAGGCCATCAATCTTGGCATGGAGATCTACTGTGACTCCTATCTCATATATGCCACCTCTCTTTTGTGGTTGGGAACTTCTTTCACCTCTATCTGAATAGTCCCATTGCTGGGAATTTTCACACAAGGTTTCAAAGAATTTCCATGCTTCGGTATCGCTTTTGGTCATGAAGGACCCTCCACTGTGGCATCAACCATGCGACGGTTCTGGGGTGTCGACCGTCATAAAAGTATGTGCACTTGTTGCCACTTCTCAAAACCGTGGTGTGGACATTTAAGAAGCAAGTCCTTCCATCTTTCCCAACATTCATGAAAGTGCTCTCCCTCTTTTTGTGTGAAATTAGTGATTTCTCTACGGAGAGCATTAGTTTTGTGAACAGGGGAAGAACTTGTTTAAGAACTTTCTAGACAATTGGTCCCATGTAGTGATAGACCCAACTTCTAGAGAATTCAACCATGTTTTCGCCTTATCCTTCAAAGAAAAAGGAAACAGCGTAGGCGGATCGAATCGTCCGAGAAGTTTTGGAATTTAAAGGTGGAGCAAATGTCTAGGAATTCTTTCACATGATGATATGGGTCCTCCTTGTCCAACCCATAAAAGGAAGGCAACAACCTGTATGACCCAGTCTTGAGTTCAAAGTGTCTTTGCCGTGGTGGTGGGCAACACTATGCATGAAGGCGCATTGAATTGGACAGGAGCTGAATAATCTCTAAGAGTTTTAGTTCCATTCTCTTCTGCCATTTCAACTGGGATGTCTTTCAATCTTCTATGGAATGTTCTTTCTATTTCAGGATCAAAAGGTGCTAGTTCTTTATCTAGAGATCTACGTCCTAGCATAAACTAAGTAACAACCTAAGAGAAAGAAAACTAGAACTAGAAATTATGCTATAAAAAAAAAAATAAGTTAAAACTATGTGAATAAGAATGGGAAGAAAGAACCAGGAAAAGGAGATGATTGATGGCAGAAGATTTAAGAAGCTCCTCCTTCACTTAGTAGCTTCCTTCCTCAATTCCTGTAAATAAAAACAAAAACAAATCAAGTTTCCTAAAATAATGATAGAAAAATCCTAAGCAACGGTTAATTTCTAAAAAAAAAAATTTCTAAAACTAGAAAATAGAAAGTTACCAAATCCAAAGTTAGAAAGTAGAAAATTCCTAAAAATTGAAAACCTAAATCTCAAAATAGAAAGTAAAGAGGACTGGAGAATTTAGAAAGATGTTACCAATTGGAGATCTATGTTAAAATCCTGCAAAAGAAAACAAAACAAGTTAGTTTCTAAAACAGAAAATCTAAAATTAAAAATTTTCTAAAGAACAAAAAGTCAATTTCTAAAAAGGAAAGAAATCCTAGAATTAGAAAGTTACTAAAAATAAAAAGCTAAGTTAGTTTCTAAAAAGGAAAAAAAAATAAAAATTTCTAAAACTAGAAAATAGAAAGTTACTTAAAAGAAGAATCTAAATCTAAAGTTAGAAACTAAAAATTTCTAAAAAATAAAATCCTAATTCTAAAAATAGAAATTAGAAAAAGTAAGAAACTTAGAAGGGATTACCAAATTAGAAGTTTATTTCAGGACCCTACAAAATAGGAAATAGGTTAGTTTCTAAAATAAAGAAAAAAATTCTAAGTTAGTAAAATCCTAAGCTATGAATTATGATAAGAGAGAATCTTAAATCCAATTTGGATCGAAACAGTCCCAGAACCGGCGCCAAAACTTGTTCACTCCCCAAGTATAGGGTTGTGATGTAGTAATAACTCTGTAAGATCGAGGTCGAATCCCACGAGGACCGATCGTCACAATTCAAATCAGGATCCTCCTTAACTAATTCAGCAAATAATGGAGCAAATTACTAACACAAATTTATGGAAAATAACTATTGAGGATAGGGAAGAAAATTCAATAAGAGAAAGAGCACTAGGACTTTCGAATCCACCCCTAATTATCCTAACCCTTGTTTTGTCTGTTAATTCACTTTAATATAGATTGATCTAACTTATCTAGAAAAAAGCACAATCTGTGTCCTTAATCGGGCATACAGATTGTCTAATTCCTTCAAGCAATGCCATGAATAACATATCCCATGTCCAAATCGGGCATATGGAATATGCAGTTCAGTAAAGCACCCTGTTTCTTCCTCTACAGGAACCTGTTCATGATCAGATACAAGCACCTAGAATAAGCATCCAGACCACATCCATCCATAGACTCTGATCAAGTTCATAGATGGAGAAGTATAGAATTTAAAGCAATCAAGCACACTAGGGAAAGAAACAAACCAATCTAATTAAAATAAAATCAACATAGAAAAAAAAGGTGTTCAAATTAGGGGTTTCATCTCAGCCCTAGCTGAGAGATTAGTTACCCATAAAATCCATTAAACATATGGATAAATAAAAATTCAAAAAACATCAAACCAATTTCTCTCTTTCTTCTTTCTTCTCTTTCTTCTCTCCTTTGCTCTAGATATGGAATTCTCCACTTTTTCCCTTCTTTGAATGGTTTTCCCATGCCCAATACTCCTTTTTTATAGTTGCTGGAAAGCTGGATCAGTGGCAGAGCTGTAACAGGACATGGAATGGAAATTTTCGCAGCCATGATCGGTGGGCCCCACCGAAGTGTTTTCTGGAAAATCCACCCCGTCCATTGGATTCAGGACGAAATTTCAGTCAAGAATGGGTGGTTTTGAACATCCATTAACGCGGCCCAGAGAAGAAAACACGAAGAGATCAGTTTTGAACGTTGCAGGGCAGCCCTTTTGTGGCCTCTGTATCATGCACGTGTGTACGCATGGGAGTGGAATATAAGCATGGGTTTATAGTACTCGCGGCCCTCTACAAGATGGACGGCTCGGATCAGTCGTACGGGCGACGTGTGGGGCCCACAGTGCTTCGCAAAAACCGGACAGCGTCCGTTCCTTCGCTGACGCTAACGGGGACGCGGATTCGCTGTGACAATGGTGGGGCTCACCGTGATGTTTTGTTGGGAAATCCACTCCGTCTATTGCTTCCCTCTCGAAAAATCGGTCAGACCTGCTGAGATTGGAGTGATTTCGGTGTGGTCCATCTGATCTCTTGATTCACCGTCCGAATTGTTTTCAACGGCTTGGATTTCACTCATGATGATCGTTCACGATTCGGACACCTAGGCATTGAAGATTGGGCCCCTTCAAACATGATGGACGGTCCAGATCTTCTGTTTGATGGACGGTGTGGTCCCACTACACAAATCAGCGTCCGTTGCTTGCGGACGCTGAAAACGGAAATTCATTTTTTGCAGATGAAGTCGGTCAAAGCCGACTTTGACGCTTGTTCGGTCCAGTGTACACCGAGTGCACTTATGCACTGCTGCATGCTCACTGTCCGTGTGGGTCCCATAGATATGTGTATATAAAATCTGCTCCATCCATTCACTTTATCACCCCTTTTAATGTATTGAGACCGAATTTAAGGTAGTTCCGGATATCGTGGGGCTTTGTGCAAATCATGGTACTAGGGGCTGATCCATCCGTTGGGGTACTTCCCTAGTGATCCGAGGGTTGAAATTTGAAATGTACTTAATTTACGGCCCCCATCATATGTATAAAGTTTCGAGTCAATCGGATGGCAGGAACCATGTGATCTTGCATGTTGCACCAATTTCGTAACGGCTTGATTTCCTCGGGTCCCTGACATGTAAATTCTTCAATATTGGTCCTCTGAGGTTCATCCCGTGCTCTGGTAATTTCGGAGCGTCAAATCCATGCTTTTAACATCATTTTTCAATACACGCTCCTGATTTCATCCTGTAATAAAAACACAATTAAAATATGGCATTAAGCATTATCATGTACGTAAAATCAGGTAATAGTTGGGGTCTAATATGCAATATTCGACCCTCATCACTCTGCCACCTTGAGGCCCTCCCCTTCATCAATCACACCACACATCATACATTGATTACTATTACAACATGGATCTAGCACATGCATGGCCTATGATCAAAATGGATGGTTGGGATACTATTCCTACCATGAATCTAGGGTCTAGATGACCCATCATGCTATAAAATCAAAGAAAACCACCATAATGGGGGTCCATAGAGGATGACCCCATGCATGGGACATGCATGCATAAGGTAGGCCATTTGGCCACACCTATGGGAACGTGTGGGATCTCTACCATTGATTGGTGGGTCCTACACTTCCCTCATGAAGAAAAGAAAGGATCTACACTATAGAAATCAGATTTACATCTTAGAGAAGCACCCACCTCAAAGGATCTTCACCATCTACCAATGGACTCCCCAAGCTTCCAAGATCTCAGGTTGAGATTGAAGGTGGATGGTTAGATGAGGGGATTTTAGAGGGAAAAGGGGTTAGAAAATGGGGAGTAAGGTGGGATATCCAAGGGTAGAGAGGGAGAGGGAGAGATGAGGAGAAGAGAGGAAGAGAGAGGAATGAGATGCATTTGCTAGCAAGAAAGGGAGTTTTATTCAAAGTGATGATTACATTTGCTAGAAAAGAGGGATATGATGGTCTCTCTCTCGCTCTCCCTAGAGAAGAGAAATTTCAGAAAAAATCAGATTGGGGAAGAGTGAAAAGGCACTTTTACATGGGGTAGAGAAAATGGAGCTTTTTTAATAAGAGAACTCATCATCACTAGCTAGCTTGGTAGGGGCTAGCAACCTAGTCTAAGCTACCTACCCTAATGATGGCTAGGGAGATGAAATCTATCTTAGGGGTTTGTACCAAATCCTAGGTGGGCCCCACAATCATGATCAACGGCCTAAATTATGCACGGCCCACATCTCATGATCTACAACTCGGATTGTCGCACGAGACGCGGCAATGGAACCGCGGCAATGATGCGATCGCTATGACACTAAATTTGGGTTGATCCGGGTCAGGTCTACGTGACCAGACTTGAGGAAGACCACAAACTCTAACCGAAAGTCGCGGGTCACCGGAATTCGACCGGTTGGATAGCGGGACCAAGATGAACGAAATGCATACTCACACGCACACATGCGCACATACGAAATCATATTGGGTCTTACAATCCTCTTCATCAACAAAAAATTTTGACCTTGAAATTGACTAATCCAAGACAAAATAAAAGGCAAAACACCACCATCATATAGCAATCTTCATATAAGGAAGGCAATACAAACAATCATATGTCAATCAATCACAGGGATAGTGTCCGACCCACACTTCCACAACATAGAAACATGAAACACGTCGTAGATCGTGGATAACTCAAGAGGTAAGGGAAGCCTATAAGCCACAGCGCCCACGCGATCGGTAATCTCAAAAGGTCCAATAAATCTCGGTGTAAGCTTGCCCTTCACACCAAATCGAACCACGCCTTTCATAGGCAAGACCTTGAGATCTACTATGTCCCCAACTGCAAACTCGAGGGGTCGACGTCGACGATCAGCAATACTCTTCTGCCGACTTTGAGCTGTGCACATCCTCTACCTGATAATATCAATAGCCTCCGATGTCTGCTGCACAAGCTTGGATCCTAAGAGATGATGCTTTCCAACCTCGGTCCAACAACTAGGAGATCTGCACGGTCTATCATAAAGTGCCTCAAAAAGAGCCATGTCGATGGTCGCCTGATAACTATTGTTGTATGCGAACTCGGCGAGGCACAAATGCTCATCCCAACTACTCACAAAGTCGATCACACAAGCTCTAAGCATATCCTCAAAGATCTGGTTGACCCTTTTGGTCTACCCATCCGTTTACGGATGATAAGCGGTGTTGAGATGCAAAGTGACCCCCATCGCCTGCTGGAAACTCCTCCAAAACTGAAACGTAAACCTGGAGTCTCAGTAAAAAACGATCGAAACTGGGATATTGTGCAGTCTCACTATCTCCTCAATAAACACCTCGTCAAGTCGGTCCATAGACCAAGAAGCATGCTCCGGAATGAAATGAGCCGACTTCATCAGGCGATCGACGATAACCCAGATGGTATCGTGACCACGCCGAGTCATCGACAAACCTACGATGAAGTCCACCGATACTTGTTCCCACTTCCACTCTGGAATGCTCAACGGCTGCAAGGGACCAGGGGGTCTCTGGTGGTCAGCCTTGACACACTGGCATGTGTCATACTCCACCACAAAACTAGCAATCTGGCGCTTCATCCCCTAAGCTCAAAATACAAACAAATCGATAACATAACAAGCCAACAAGATCGACATGATATACAAATTGTTCAAATCACGGGCTTTCCAAAATCAAATCAACCAAGACGAAACACGATATACAACATCGTTCTAACACAACGGTCTTCCCAAAAAGTGTTAAAATTGACAATCCCTTACGGCAGACTCTTATAGCAGTCTGATCGAATAAAAGCCCTTGGATACAAAAAGGTGCGATGCACTAGAACACAAGACTTATACACGGAGATAGGGAGAACACCCTCAATGATAACTAAGGGTTCTACTGAGTTACGCAAAATAAATCAAGCCTGAGCTGGCCGGAGAGGTGTCATCTCCTCAGTGGTCTCTACTGTTACTATTGTCGTTGTGGCAGTCTACACTGCTGTCTCGGCTGCTGTCATGGCCTCGGTGGCGGGAGCCACTGTCGTTGCTACAAAGGAAGAGGGCACTCGTGCCTCTAACGCCCTATCTGTCCACATCCATAGCAAACGCCAGTTAACGGTCTAGAAGGTGGTGCTGAACGTGCTGCCGATGCCCTGACGGCTCGATAGGTTACGCACCTCTGCTGCTGTCGATGCTACAGGGAGCTACCGGAGGGGGCCTGCCTCTTCCGACCTTTTCTCTGATCACGATCCCTCTGCCAACTGGTCCACTCGGCCTCTCCCTGAAGTAAAAATACTGCTAACGAAGCTCGCTACAGAGTTAAATCTCGCAAAAGGGAGCTCGCACGCTCCTATTCCGCCTGTCCGGGCATCTCAAGAATGGGCTGACGGGTCTGAAGAACATCAGTGACGATCTCTGCATCAACTGCTGAAAATGCTCAGCTCCTACAGGAATCGTCAGATAAGCGGGGGTAGCACTGGCCTCTGATGGAGGCATAAGTGCGGCAGGAGTCTCAGGAATAGGTACGGTAGACTCAAGAGGGGGAACATGAATCTCAAAAGGTGGAGCAAAAGTCACTTTGATCGCTGGAACGGAATGAGAACCACGACCACGGGCACCATGGCCACAAACGTCACAATCATAGGCACCTCAACTAGATGGCATGGTCTATAGAAGGAACAAAGGTGATGGACACCTAGGGATTAGAATCCTTGAAGGCTCAAATGGAACGAGGAAAACACACTCAGGACACTACTTGTTCTAAACTTGCAGCAGATATGCGATGTTATCCTAAGTTATTCCAAAATTACTTGCTATGCTCTGATACCAACTCATGTCACGCCCCAGACTCCGTAACCATACTTACAAGGAACTCGATAGCCAGTTCTGGCTGCAACAGCTTCCATAGTACCCCATCCTCGTTTCCTGAGGCAGGTTTTGATCTTGGGATCCCACAAGGAGGATTTTCACAACCGTATAACCATTCCAATACGAGCATACCCAAGATCACAGCAAGTAAATTTCAGAAATAACAAAAGGACGCATTACAAAATCCACTATAAATTTGAACTTTTACAAGTACATAGCTGAAAAGAAATACATCTGATAACGAAGGAAGTAGGAAAAAGATCTGCAACACTGGGGGTCCTCAGCGCAACTCTAATCCAAGCTCAGCTGCTACGATGGCGACCTAGGATCCCCTGCACGCATCAATCGTGCATAAGCTTATAGAAGCTTAGAGGGTGGTGGAAGTATGTGGCAATGGTGCTCAGAAGAAGATGGAGAATGAAGGAGGGAGTCATAATCAATACCGATACCACTAGCCTTACCAAGGCTGTCATGAATGCAAGGAGCTATTCCAAGGCGGTGAATGCATGAGATGAGGAGCTATTCCAAGGCGGTGCAATCATGCTGGAAGCCATACCAAGGCTATATAACACAATGAGTACCGTAATGCAATGAGTATTGGGCGTCATGCCAAGCGATGAAATATAAGGCTTATAATGCCGATGTAAATGCAATGCGAAGTAATATCAATGCTCATATCCAACCCACATATCACGTACATTTCCATCATAAGGAAATCACCAGGGTCTAGTAGACTACAAAATGACTGCCACTCTACAGACCCGTACAGTCAAACGAGCGTAGGAGACCTCACTACCCGCCTGTGGACAACCAATCACCAGCAAGGCATGATGGTACAGACCCATTCACGAGGTGGTCAAACTCAGCCTAGCTATTGCCTTCTTTCCCTCAGACAGGTAAGGCCATACCCCAATCCAACCGACTACACGACAGTGGGAGTCGCGGCTTAAAGGTATAAGGCCCTCATGCACTCATGTTTTCACCTGGTCACGGTGCTAGAGCAGATCCTTGGTACCACGAAAGTTTTAGCTATTTCACCCATGGGCATCCTATGCATCCTATATGCTCAAGTAACATTTTTGGTGTCCAAACATGATCATCCACGATATATCTGTGGAGGCTACAACCCTGATGACGCAAGGGCGATAATGTTCATATGTTATGCAATGCCAGATGCATGAATCACACAATCAACCATGCATCAACTCCAAGCATCCAACGTGCTCAAGTGGGGACACTACATTCCAAGGTATCATGCAATGCCCAATGACACAATCATAACCACACACACAGTGTCATTCAAGCATACAATGATGCACATGGGCCATGAAGATGAATCTAGACATATTATGCAGCGATATACAATTTAGTATATTCCTCCTATCCAAGAAGCAACTAAGACTAAGTATTTAGACAATATCCATAAGGAACCAACCTCCAGTGGAGGCCCATTTACCAGGGGTAGTCCACGAGACTAAGCATATAAGCTACGGGACTAAATAATGCAGAAACGGCCCTAACAAGAGTCTAAGATGGGCATTCAATCACACTTAGATACTACCGGGCCTTTGGGGGTGGTCCATAATGGGGACGTTTAACCACCATTCCCCAAAAGGCATATCAACCATGAACTATATGAATAGAAGGCCCAAGTCTCACAATTAAGACAAAAATAGATGGCCACATACATATATCCCTCATAATGGGTCATAAGAAAAAGGGTCTAATGCTACATTCAACAACATGAGCCCCAAGAGGGGAATTAAGGCCCAAGGCCCAATTCTCAATGGCCATAGAATTCCATACATTAAGTTGGACTTGGTGGGTAGCCTGCATACACAATGTATGGTCCAAAAAAATAAGTTTATGTTTGGATGAAATTGGCCCCACTACATCAGCCCAATAACTAGCAATTTAAGTGGGCAAACAAGGGCCCAATACCATTCTTATCTCAGCCCACAAGTCCATCAAAGTGGTGGAAGTCGGCCCAATGTATGGCTGGGCCAAGCTGGGATGTCCCTGCCCATTCTGGGCCCACTGTATGTCTCAAAAATCTGATCTTAAGATGGGGTCCTCATATGATCACTAAAGGTGACCTAAAAGAATGCACTAATTAAACCCAAGGATGATAAAATATATGCATGCAACACGTACACAAGTTCTCAATATGGCGGGCCCCACATCAAATAAAGTTTTAACCATAACAATGTATATTTAAGGCCCCTTAATAAACTTTCGACTTACTCAACTTCTTGGACCTGCTAAAACTCAGAAATTAGCCAACTACGTGGGAATGATCTCATGAAGGCCAACAATACTCACAAGGGGCCCCAACAGATGGAGGGCATGTATACATCATGAAAAGGATCAAGTGGGCCTGCTATTGGACTATGACTGCAGCAGCAACCCAAGGTAGAAAGTACCTCCAAGATCGGGAGATCCAAGGCTTGGACGGCCTGGACCAAACATATGTTAAGGTAGGCTCCACGTACATCCACATTGAGCCTCAAATAAATGACCTATGGTCTATGGTAGGCCTTAAACCACCTATAGAGAAACCCATGGGCCTATCTTAGGATCACCTAGGAGGACATCCAACCTCAACTGGTTTCCAAGAGGTAGCCTGCTTCTAACCAAATACAGATCAAGGCCTAAGGCTTAAACCAATCATGGGCCTAGTGGGCAAATATACAAAGCCCAACTCATAAGCAATATGATGGGCCCGTAGGCAAGGTTTGGGCCCAACTATGAAGATCATAAACCCACATATTGTGGTGGGCTTAATGGGCATCCCATTATTCCAACACATTGGTAATCCTTATATTTAAAGCAAGTTGGGCCTCACATCTCGGCCCAAATATGGGTTTATTTTAATGAGCAAGCAACGACCCCACTACTTGAGTATTTTGGCTCATAAAACCTATCACAATAGTGTATTAAATATAAGCCCAAAGGTCAGGGGCCTATCAAGAAAGTTTCAAGTCAATAGGCCTAAGAAAACCTAACAAATAACTATGAAGACTAGTCCAATAAGATCCCAATTGAAATGGGCCTTAAATATGCACTAATTAAGCCCAAAATCAAATAAAAAAAATAATGCAAGATATGTGTAACAATATATCCAAATTTGGTGGACTATGCTGCTCTAAAATATTCATTTATGGGCAGCAACTATAAGCCTATTACTGAAATTCCAGCCCACCCACAATCTGGCATTTATAGAAATTCAGAAATTAATTAGTTTATATATTTATTTTAATTCCTGGTGACCCATACATGTCACAGGGGGGTCCACTAGATGAAGGGAGTAGATTGAACACACAAATCAGATAGGCCATGCTGCTGAAGCAGGAGCCCAACGGGCTGGGCTTCCCATGGTGGATAGTCCTATGGGCCTGGGTATTTGGCCCAAAAACTCATCCAATGGGCCCCAATTGGATGCTACTAAAGGAGAGAATGATCAAGTCCCCTATGGACCCATATGGATGAATGATGGGATATAAAATACATTAAGGTGGGCCCACAAAGTGACCTGGACAGTCAGCCAAGGTTGGACACCCTAGCCTAGTGGGCCACTCCAGGCCGTACCATGGATGGTACAGGGGCCCGATGGCCTTAAAAATTTGAAGAGAGGTACTTCCATGGGTGGGCCACATCTCCACAAAATTTTGTAATTTTTGGATAATTAGAAATATTTTAATTAATTTAAAGAAAACAGTTTGTCTAGAAAATCTTTCAGACCTGGCCATCCCAACGTAGTAGGCTGGTCCAGCCCTTTCCCCGGTGTGAACAGGGGTCCGTTGGCCCCAAAAATTGGTAGGTGGGTCCTACCATGGGTGGACCACACTTTCAAAAAATTTCATGATTTTTGGATACTCAGAAATATTTTAATTAAATTCAGAATTACAATCTGTCCAGAAATTCTGGTAAGTAGAGAATTCTGGATAGACCATGATTGAGCACCCAATGAGGTGAGCCCTGAATGTCCATAAATTGGAAAAATTAAATTTAAACCTTCTCTCATATATGTAGTACAAGGTGGGGTCCACCAAAGTGGCCCACTTGATCAGGAACTATTTTATAATTTTACATTTCCAAATTGCAACCGTGCTAGAATTACAGCAAAAAATTCAGCAAGTACCCATATTGGCCCACCCTTTTGGGGACCCAAATGAGGTCAATTGGGGCTGGAATTTGGCATGCTTATAGGTGGGATACTAATTTTCAAAAATCATATTTCACTTGGTATACAATACCCCCACCAAAAGCCCCAAATCCTAGCCTCAAGTTGGCCCAAAATCTATTCAAACAGATTTGGACAGCAACATGTACTTGAAAGAAATTGCATATAAACATCATTTAAGAGGGGATTTAACCCCCAAAAATCATATTGTGGACCACCCCAGTGGGCCCCACAAATATCCAGACCTTCCCCATCATAAAAAACTCCTTTCATGTGCCTCATTTAGGTGTCACATGTCTAAGGATGGACCGCCATGGACGTACAACCTCCATGGATGGTCTGGATTTTGTTGGCTCACAAGGTGGGCCACACACACATTATCACAATGTTAATATCAAAGAAAAGTAAAGGATCGGCCACAAGAGGAGGGGTTCCACCACCTTGAGGCCCTCACCTTCATCAATCACACCACACATCATACATTGATTACTATTACAACATGGATCTAGCACATGCATGGCCTATGATCAAAATGGATGGTTGGGATACCATTCCCACCATGAATCTAGGGTCTAGATGACCCATCATGCTATAAAATCAAAGAAAACCACCATAATGGGGGTCCATAGACCCCATGCATGGGACATGCATGCATAAGGTAGGCCATTTGGCCACACCTATGGGAACGTGTGGGATCTCCACCATTGATTGGTAGGTCCTACACTTCCCTCATGAAGAAAAGAAAGGATCTACACTATAGAAATCAGATTCACATCTTAGAGAAGTACCCACCTCAAAAGATCTTCACCAAACTTCTACCAATGGACTCCTTATGCTTCAAGCTTCCAAGATCTAAGATTGAGATTGAAGGTGGATGGTTGGATGAGGGGATTTTAGAGGGAAAGGGGGTTGGAAAATGGGGAGTAAGGTGGGATGTCCAAGGGTGGAGAGGGAGAGGGAGAGATGAGGAGAAGAGAGAAAGAGAGAGAAATGAGATGCATTTGCTAGCAAGAAAGGGAATTTTATTCAAAGTGATGATTTACATTTGCCAAAAAAGAGGGATATGATGGTCTCTCTCTCTCTCCCTAGAGAAGAGAAATTTCAGAAAAAAGTCAAATTGGGGAAGAGTGAAAAAGCACTTTTGCATGGGGTAGAGAAAATGAAGCTCTCTTGATAAGAGAACTCATCATCACTAGCTAGTTAGGTAGGGGTTAGCAACCTAGTCTAAGCTACCTACCCTAATGATGACTAGGGAGATGAAATCTATGCTTAGGGGTTTGTACCAAATCTTAGGTGGGCCTCACAATCATGATCAACGGCCTAAATTATGCACGGCCGACATCTCATGATCTACAACTCGGATTGTCGCACGAGACGCGGCGATGGAACCGCGGCAACGATGCGGTTGCTATAGCACTAAATTTGGGTCGATCCGGGTCGGGTCTATGTGACCAGACTCGAGGAAGACCACAAACGCTAACCGAAAGTCGCGATTTGCCGAAATTCGACTGGTTGGATCGCAGGACCAAGATGAACGAAATGTATACTCACACACACACAGGCACACATACGAACTTGGGTCGAGTCTTACAATCCTCCACACCAACAAAAAATTTCATCCTCGAAATTGACTAATCCAGGACAAAATAAAAGGCAAAATACCACCATCATATAACAATCATCATATAAGGAAGGCAATACAAACAATCATATATCAATTAATCACACGGATAGTGTCCGATCCACACTTTCGCAACATAGAAATTTGGAACATGTCGTGGATCGCCGATAACTCAGGAGATAAGGCAAGCCTATAGGCCACAGCGCGTGCGAACATGCCATAACACATGCGAACATTTACGACAGTCCATCAGATGGGATCCACCATATAGATACCTTGGCCTAAAAGAATAGGCGGATTCACTCGTCATGTAGGACCATGGATTGATTACTCGGACTCGGTCAAGTCATATACGAGTCAGTAGTCAAAATATGTTTGACTCAGCCTGACTTGGATGAGTCACCCTCTGGCTCAGGTGAGTCACAACTTGACTTAGGAAGAAATGAGTTAGTCCAACCCACAATGGGTTCAGCTCAGATTAACTTGGTCAAGTTTCTTTAGTCATTATCCATTTGTTTGATTAAGTTGTAGCCCACCTTCTCAGTGGACAAACCTCATTTTTGGGACGGGGCATCCACATGTTGTGACCCACCTGTTGGACGGCTTAGATATTGCGTGTGTATACACGTTGGCACATGCAGTTGTGTCTAGATTGGCTCTAGGGGGTTATCAAATCCATTAATTAACTGTAATTCTAGGGCCTTAGATTATATATATATATATATATATATATATATATATATATATATATATATATATATATATATATATATATATATATGGAAAAGGTACAAGGAACTCGAGCGCACGAGTCCGTCCCATGAGGTCGAGCTGTGTGGGCCCCACCGTGATGCTTTTCGAACATCTACCCCATCAGTCAGATGCACCATTCCATCATGGGCCTAGGTCTCAAAAATCAAGTCAATCCGTGACTTGTGTGGGCCCCACCACATGCAGAAGTGCAGAGGGGTCGTGCACCATTAAAACATTCATAACCATTTTTGAGGGCCCACCGAGATGTGGTTTGCAAATCCAGCCCATCCATTATATGTGTCCCACTTGAATGAGGGTTCAGACCAAGTTTCAGGTGCATGGAAAACTCAGGTGGGCCCCACCAAGTGCTTTTATATGTTTTAACGGTGTCTTCACATAATTTTAGATGGTATGGCCCACCTGAGTTCCGTATATGGCTGATTTTTGAGATATCCCATAATTTAAAGGGGAGCCATCAAATGCATAGTGTTGATGGTTGAAACGCATCACGGTGGGGCCCACACAGCTCAATCTCATGGGAGCTTATCGTACGCTCGAGCTCATTTTACCTTTTCCATATATATATATATATATATATATATATATATATATATTAATGCTCCAGTGCATGGAAACCTTCCCATGCACCTAGTTGCACTTGGGCTCATCAGCATCCACATCACCTATCTGGATCATCGATCAGGTTAAATCCACTCTTCATCCAATGTTGTACAACATCCACAGCAATATGATGGTCTTAAACATCAGTGCGTGCGATCATGCCATTTATCATGTTTAATCAAACATTAAGTCAAGTATAATTATAGCACACCCACACTTTCATAATTGCACATAAAATATGAATACAGGCCCTCGATCACACCGTGGCTCAGTATTTGATTGAATTGGGCAAACACAAACATCTAGTCAATGAATGATTAAAATGGCCTTACCTGGCAATCAGTACAAAATTTGGATTCCGTGGTATGAAAAAAGCTATGACACCGTAAAGAAATAACATGATATAAATTCTCCTAATCGGATATGGTTGTCTGCAATGTCCATTTTCCAAGGATGCTGATTCAGTCACGTACTTCAGTCAGGTGGTGACTGTGAAGCTCATCTTCACATGTGCTATGTATCCACACATCCATCCATTTTTTCAGCTCATTTTAAGAGGTGGGCCCAAAACTAGCAGATCCAAACCACACCATAGAAAACAGTGGTGACGAAAGCCTACCATTAAAACCTTCATAAGACCCACTGTAATATTTATTTGTCATCCAACCTATTGATATGCTCAACAGATCTGGAAGAAGGGAAAATACAAATCAGCTTGATCCAAAACATTTCGTGGTCCACAACAAGTTTTCTATTGTCAATCACCACTTTTGAAGCGGATTGAGCTTGCCTCTGTGGGGCCACTGTGATGTATGGCTTTTATCCATACCATCATCTATTTTATCGTATCATTTTAAGGTATGAGCCAAAAATGAGATAGATCTAAAGCCCAAGTGGACCACGCCAGAGGAAGCAGTGGTGATAATGATGCCCACATTTGAAACCTTATTAATTAAAGCCCACTGTGATGTTTATTTGCCATCCAACCTGTTCATAGGGTCATGTAGACATGGATGAAGGGAAAAATAAATAAATTTCAACTTGAACCAAAACTTCTGTGACTCCAAGAATGTTTTTAATATTGGGCGTTCAATCCTGACTGGATTTGCCTCATTTTTGTACTTGTACCCTAAAATAATTTAGGAAAAGTGGATGAACGGCGTGGATAAAATCCATACATCAAAATGGGTTCCACACAGTCCGTGCCTTAAATGATTCCATCTAGGTGGGGCAAGATGCAATCAGCTTTTCACCACCGTTTCCTGTGGTGTGGTCCCCTTGTCAAGACACGGTTTGACTGAATCCACACTCATTTTCCACACGGTTTCGTATATGCAGCCTGTCCAGAAATCCACACTCATTTTCCACACGACTTGACTTTAACTGAATCCACACTCATTTTCCATGCCATTGCAGCGATGACTGGAATCTTTAACTGCAACACATGGCTCAATTAAATCATTAAATATTGGGGTGACTACTCACAGTTTAATTCATATCATCAGGTTACAAGACAATTAATGCAGGTATGACACACAGGAAATTCATGCTCGCAGGGTCTAGCATTCAAACATTCCCAAGGCCTACGGTGATGTTTATATGCCATTGAAATTCTTCACACCCGGATGAACTCACGAAACAAAAATATTAACATGATCTGATGCTTTTGTGGCCCAAGAATGTTTCAACGGTAGATATTGAATCCCCACATTTTCCTTTAGTGTGGCCTACTTGAGTTTTGGATCTGCCTCATTTTTAGGCTCGTGCCCTAACAGGAGTTGAAAAAATGGATGGATGGAATAGATTTCTTACAAACGTCACAGTAGGCCGCCCACCTAGCTTCGGACGGACGGAATCAGGTAGCTGGCAATCCACGTCGAATTTTGAAAACGTTACGTTCCATGGACACAGATTATTCAAAATTTCGTACGGTGGACTCATACGGCCATGCCAGGACCAATTCTGTACGGCCTTGGGTCTATTTTTCAGGACGCAGATTGCGTCCTACCCCCGCCGGGACGGTATCCGTCCGGGCAGGGCTATGTGGGACCCACCGTGATGTAATTGTTTTATCTACGCGGTTCACTGCTTTTCTCATGCCATTTTAAGGTACGATTGTAAAAATTAGGCAGGTCCACAGTTACAGTGGATCACCCCAAAGGAAGCTGCACTGATAATGACAACCACCATTGAAACCTTTCTAAAGGCCAACATGATTTTTTATTTTTTTTTTAACCATCCAACCTATTCATCAGGTCATGTAGACATGGATGAAGTGAAAACACAAATATCAGCTTATCCGAAACTTCTACAGCTCCCAAGAAGTTTTTAATAGTGTACGTTCAATCACTACTTTGTGATCCACTTAAGTTTTGGACCTGCCTAATTTTTTAATACACACCTTAAAATGATCTTGGACGGCTTGGATAAAATACTTAAATCACGGTGGGCTCCACAGAGGGGTAGGACGCAATCCGCGTCCTATTTTCCACGCCGTTCCGTTCACGCACGCACATCACTTTCCACGCCGTTTCGTACACGCACGAACAGGTTTTTCACCCAGCTACACCCCATCTTGCGTCTGGATTCTCCGTGATACTATCTTAAGGGCAGATTTGAGGGGCAGTGTATTAGTGACAAGATGACAAAAAATACCATTTTTACTCTAAGAAGGAATGCTGTCCGTTGGAAGAAACCTGCGTGGGGCATCACTTGAAGATCTGGGACGTCCACAGGGTAGGGCTCACTGCTGATGGGAGGTTTCCTAAATGATCTGACCTATAGGATGGTCCTGATTACCCGACTGGGCCTAACTTTCCATTTTGATAGATGTAGCCTAATGTAAGTTGCAAACCAGCAGTTGGATGGAAGAGTTATGTGGTACCAAAAGTAGTGGACCAAAAGTAGTGGATTTCTATAAAGTCCTCTAGCTACTATGAAGCCTATGATCTGACAATCTAGACCGTCCATATGATAGGCTCTCAAAGGATGGAACTAGCCCTAAATACCGAAATAAGACTATGCCAAAACGAAGGATCATTTTCCTGCAATGTGTAGCGATGGTCCAAATTTAATGCAAAAAGCCAACAATCAGATGCATGGGATGTCCCAACGTGGGTAGCATCCAATAGAGGGCTTGGATCTTTGATCCATCAGGTCCTTGGTCCAAACGATCAGTGGACCCAGTGATTGATACCCACTAGCCGGCCTACAGATTAGAATCACACACAATCCATGCTCGGACCTGTTAAATAGACGGACTCGTATTTCCTGCAAAAGCCTTTAGCAAGAAGTTTCTGCGCTGGGAACCTAAGTAGGCCCACCGTGATGTTTGTGAGAAATCCTCCCCTATCATCCGTTTTATGAGCTCATTTTAGGGAGCCGGATCCAATACTAAAGTGGGCCGAAAATGTGTGATTGAACTTATTCATGGGGCCACAGAAGTTTTGAATCAGACTGATATTTGTCTTTTTTCAGTTCATGAACGGTATGGATGACATGTAAACATCCCTGTAGAACCTATGCAGGTTTCAACGGTAGAAATTTCCTTACCTGCCTTTTCGTTTACTGCAGCCAACTTGAGTCTTAGATCCTTCTCATTTTTGGTCTCATGCCCTAAAATGATCTCACAAAATGGATGGACCGGTGGATTTCTCAAAAACATCACGGTGGGCCCCACCAAAGTTTCCAGTGCAGGAACTTCCTGCTGAAGGCTTTCTCAGGTAATCCACGTCCTAAATAAACGTTATAAGAAGGGAAAAGGATTGGCTATTCCCCTGCCACCAAGCCGGTGGCTGGCATTCAGTGCTATGTGGGACCTACTATGATGTATATGTTTCATCTAATATTGATTATCCACCATTAACATCCTCCTAAGGTCCACTGTACTGTTTATTTGACATCCAATTGGTTGATTAGGTCATACAAACCCAGATGAAGGGAAAAAACAAAGATCAGCTCAACCCAAAACTTTTATGGCCTCCAAAAAGCTTTTAATAGTCTATGTTCATTCAACACTATTTCCTGTAATGTGATCCACTTTTTTTTTTCTTTTCTTTTTTAAGGTGGACACGCACCACCAAATGTTATTAAATCGAAGAGACCATATGTACAACCCTTACGGTTGGCTCCAACAAAAAGAAGAGGAGCCTCTACTTATCATATATTGGCTCTCCCACATAGCCAAGAATGCCAGTACCTAGGGACAAGCCAGGGAGGGCCAGGCAGAAAACAGAAAGCTAGGCGGAAAAAAAACACAAAATCCTTCACTTGAGATTAGGATATACCTAATTTTTGGTCTCGTAACATAAAATGAACTAGAAAGATAAATGGACAGCATGGATGAAACACATACATCATAGTGAGCCCCACATAGCACCGACCATCAGCCATTGGCTGGTGGCAGGGGGCGTAGCCAATCCGTTTCCTATAAGAAGATGTTTGGAATTACTTCCTTTCTCTACTCTATCTCAATCGTCCTTTCTTCATGCTATTGAGGGATGGTTAGGATCATCACATCGGCATGACTTTTTAGCCATGGATGTACCCGAACGATATGAATGAGTGCACAGCCCGCACAAAACAGCTGGCACCTGACAACGATGCAATGCACTCTGCCCTACATTGTCCTCCTGGAAGAAGAAGACTTGAAGAGAAAGAACGAAAGCTCCACTGCAACAACCGCACATGCCTTTTTGCAGTATGTGTTGAGTCCACATCTCTCTCACATTTTCATGCAGAGTACAATTATTATTGGGACAGCTTGCCGAGTCAACAACACTTGACACATGGTGAATGTCTAGAGCTTCTTTGGATGGTCAGAATGACTTTGCCTTCAACAAGACGGTTTACCATGTCTTGATGGTAAATGAACCATTTCAAAATATAATAATTGTTGAAACATTGTAATTAAATTTTCTTGTAAAATATTTTTACATTAGTTGATTTTTGTAAGAGATTTATTTACATTTTCAGTTGTTATCCAAACGTAACTTCACAATGAAATTCAAGAAATGCATCCTTACTGTAAATATTGTAAAATCATCACTGAATGATGAAGTTAGCATTCTTAGAATAAGCCATCGTAAGACTGAACAAGAGAGTTCAATAGAATTAGGCTTGGTCTTCCTCGCCAATTTTCACTTCTACAATAGTTAATTTATAAAATATTTGATTAAACGCATTGATGTGAACATTAAGATCTATAATCCTTCTCTCTGTTGGGATTTTTGGCCTGCGGAATCACACATATCTAGATTTAGAATGGTAATCCAATGGCACCAAGCACACAAGAGAACACACAGATTTAACATGGAAAACCCTTGCGGGAAAAAACTACGGCAGAAAGCGACAGATCACCACTATGAAAGCATCAATTACAAAGAGAAAAAGACTTACCCGATTCAAACAACCTCAAATCTCACCCTTGCTACACCCTTTGATTAGCCTAAACCCTTTTAGGAACCCTTGGAACTACTTTAGAAAACCTTCCCATTCCCTAAAAAATCCTAGGAACACCTATTTATAGTTTAGGAAACTTCCCTTCCGCATCCCAGTTGCGAAAGGACTCAAATCCACAGTTTCGCGCAAAATCGCGGAACAAACTGCATAACCTACGACTAGTCGAGCCGAGTCTTCGACTGATCGTAGGACCTCTTCGATCAGTCGAGCCATCCCTTCGACTAGTCGAGCAGCTCGGACACCAAAATCCCATGCCGCTACACTTTGAGTCGTGCAGGCCACGACTAATCGAACTATTCTTACGACCAGTCGTAGCTGACCCTCGACCAGTCATAGCTACAGTAAAAAATAGATTAAAGATTTTTTCTTAACAATCTCCACCAAGTCTTCAATCTTCAACTGTGTAGCTCCTTGACCTCTTCTCTTATCTCTGCTTCACATCATAGCTCAAGATCACATTGGCCAACTAGCGCCAATCATGGATCTGATAAATACCTGCTATACCGTCAGCGCGAATATCTCTGAAAAGTCGATCCCTTCTCTTTGAGCATAACCCATTGCTACCAACCTCGCTATATTTATGTTGTATCCATCTGAAGATCCACCTGCATCC
The DNA here is from genome assembly GCA_030180095.1 of Magnolia changhungtana. Lineage (NCBI taxonomy): Eukaryota > Viridiplantae > Streptophyta > Magnoliopsida > Magnoliales > Magnoliaceae > Magnolia > Magnolia changhungtana. Next base: position 406,787 of record JASAUF010000429.1, on the reverse strand, counting down.
AACCGCTCACCGGCCCATTGGAAGCTCCACCTGCTCCCATATGTCGGTCTGGTACAACGAATCCATCACATCGCTCATAGTCACCTTTCACTTCTCGGCACCAGGCTCACCTAGAGCCATCAGAATAGAAAATGAATCCTCTGTGATATTAGAGTCGTCCATGTACCACGCCGATATCTTGCGATCATGCCGTATGATTCTTCACACAGGTGGTTGCTCCACCTGCTCTGTATCCCTATCCGCACGTCTCAGCCTTCCTACTCTGCCCACTCATGTGGCCATGTCCAACATGTCACACACATGCAGAGGTGAAATCCGTTACATCTACTGTAGCTCCACTGTTTGAAGTGCTCCTGATCAACCTGTAAACATGATCGAGTCGTTGCGCTTTCATGATTACCCGTGGCCCCTTAGATACTTTAAGAGCACCATCAATACCTGTGTACTTGCATCCTTTTGCCTCAAGTACACCAAGAGAAATCAAATTCTACTTCAAATCAGGAACGTGCTTGACATCAGTCAGGGTGCGCTCCACCCCATCAAACATCCTGATGCGTACCGTACCAACAGCTACAACATTACAGGTAAAGCCATTGCCCATAAACACCTGTCCACCATTGCACTCCTTATAGCTGGCAAACCAACTCCGATGAGGAGTCATGTGAAAAGATGCCCCTGTGTCTAGCATCCACTCGTCCTTACGATCATCGCATGACCGTCTGAGTGAAGACATAGACAAAACATCACAATCACATCTACTTGATTCATCTAACGTAGCAGTGTTGGCCTCCCTGCATGAAGCCCAGAATCTTCCCTCTTAAATTTTGGATTTTCACAATCCTTCTTCACATGTCCTTCCTTCCCATAATTCCAGTACTTTACTTTTCTTTTACCTTTGCTCCTGGATTTGGATCTAGAACTTGAAGAACCTGTACCTTGTTCAGAATTCCTACCCATTGTAAATAGTGCATCAGAAGATGTCCCCATGTTGTTGTCTAGCTGTCTCATAGCCTTCCCTTGAAGCGCTGAGATAATAGTGTCGACACTCAGGGTTTTATTCAAGCTGCATATAGTGTTCTTGAATGACTCATACGACACCGGGAGAGAATTCAGCAACATAGATGCTTGTTCTTCATCTTTCATCACTTCCTCCATATCCAGCAATTTGCAAACCAAATTATTAAAGTTGCTGATGTGAGCCTCCAAGTCTCCACCCTCTGCCATCTTGAAGTTATACCACTGCCGCTTCAAGTGGAGGCGATTTTTCGAGGATTTCTTCGCATAGACATCCTCTAACTTCGCCCATAACTTAACCGCAGTTTTCTCCCTCATGACGTTGTAGAGAACCTCATCCGTGAGACATAAACGGATCGATGATAAGAACTTCTTATCAAGTGTATTCCAATCACCATTAGGCATAGTAGACTTCCGCTCCTCAAGAGCACCATCTTCGCCTTGCTTAATTAAGGAACTCATCATCTTGATCTTCCATAACTCAAAATTATTTTTCCCTGAGCACTTCTCAATCTCATACCTGGCACTCGCCATTATTACTAATCCCTCAAATTCAGATTTGTGTCCCAATCGATTGCTTTGAGACCACTTGTTGGGATTTTTGGCCTGCGGAATCACAAAGATCTAGATCTAGGATGGCAATCTAATGGCACCAAGCACACAAGAGAACACACAGATTTAACGTAGAAAACCCTTGCGGGAAAAAACCACGACACAAAGCGACAGATCACCACTATGAAAGCATCAATTACAAAGAGAAAAGGACTTACCCGATTCGAACAACCTCGAATCTCACCCTTGCTACACCCTTTGATAACCCTAAACCCTTTTAGGAACCCTTGGAACTACTTTAGAAAGTCTTCCCATTCCCTAAAAAAACCCTAGGAACACCTATTTATAGTTTAGGAAACTTCCCTTCCATATCCCAATTGCGAAAGGACTCAAATCCACAGTTTCGTGCAAAATTGCGGAACAAACTGCGTAACCTACGACTAGTCAAGCCGAGTCTTCAACTGGTCGTAGGACCCCTTCGACCAGTCGAGTAGCTCGGACACCAAAATCCCATGCCGTTGGACTTTGAGTCATGCAGGCCACGACCAGTCAAACTATTCCTACGACCAGTCGTAGCTGACCCTCGACCAGTCGTAACTACAGTAAAAAATAGATTAAAGACTTTTTCTTAACACTGTCATCTTGGGATTATAAAAAATTTTGTTCAGATACAAACTATTTGACAACAATTTCATCATTTACGAGTTATCTAACTTATTCAAAGTCCTGTGATGGTCTTTTGATCAAGGACATTGTATAGGACGCCATGCACAAAACAAATTTGGATTGAGGTTTTCGCCTTCTCTTCCAATTCTTTCCACCCTTCATTGATCATAGATGTTGGACACTTCTCTATATCAAAGAGTGTGTGTTGCAACTTTTACTAAACTAGAAAGTCTCTCATATTTACTTTTCATAATTCGAAGTTCTTTTCCTGGTGAACTTCTCAATTTCATACTTCACGTTCGATCCCTTGATCGTCATGTTTCAAATTCAAAGTGGAATATCAATGTTATCTCTGATATCATAGAAACCCCTAAATTTGAATCACATGACAATAAGTAAATGAAAACAAAGCATATATAAGTACACATGAATTTTATGTGGAAAAAGAAAAAACTTTGTACGATAAAAAGTGACAACGGTCACTATGAAAATAAAAAGTATAAAAGATGTATGAACTTACAATAATATATATATATATATATATATATAGAGAGAGAGAGAGAGAGAGAGAGAGAGAGAGAGAGAGATGCTCCCCTGCGCACGTGCGCACGTGCGCACCTTTGCACACGTGCCATGGGTGTCTAATCTGAATGGTCCATGTGATTCGGAATCCCATGAAACCCTATGTGACAAAGTTTCACCCCGATCTAAAATTCTGTTGGGCCATAGCAAAGAGAAATGAAAATCAAGAGAGGAAACTGTTTTCATTTTTTATTTCCCATCAAAGTTTTATATCAAAGTAAAACTTGGGCCCTGGGGTTTCATGAGTCTTTACTTCACATGAACGGTTCGATTTTGGATCCCCATCATGTATGAAGGGTTCTCAAAAAGTTCGTACGTAGTACGTCTGAACTGGTTCGCAGTGAGCGTTTTCCTATATATATATATATATATATATATATATATATATATATATATATATATATATATATATATATTCTCCTCTCCAAACTCTAAAATCATTTAAGCTTCGATTGGAATACTCTAATCACACAATTACACCTATATATATATATATATATATATATATATATATATATATATATATATATATAATATAACACCTAAAATTGGAAACTAATCGTGTAATTACGTAAAATTGCGTGCATTGTCGATTTTTTTTAAAAAATATTTTTATTATTATTATTTTTACACACACACACCCCCACACACTCACGCTAGTGGAATTTCACCACCTACGGGTACTCGAACCCGTGACCGGGAGTTGTCGATTTAAGCATCAATCAATCAAGCAGTCATTGATTGATCCAACTCCACATGTTCAATTACTCGAACATGCTCAAAAGTGTCCAAAGAATTTATAAATATTTTTTGAATTTTGTTGATAGATCGACTTGACAATTCGGTCGATTGAGACTATACAAAATTATCTAGAGACCAATTTATATAATTCGGAGTGCTCTCGGTCACTCGACTAGGTTGATCGATTAATCGAACCCATGTTTCATATACAAACTGAAGATATCTCACAACAATTGTGAAATAATCAATCTTTACATATCGCATATGGAGGTTGCTTTGATCAGTCTGCCTGCCTTCTTATGAATGTACTCCCTCACTCTCCTAAAACGACCGTGGCATGGATTACCATGGTATTTAATCCTTTTTAACTCTCCATGCTTCAGTTTTGGTGTTCCTCCGCAGATTTCAACAGCACACATGATATTTCACTGGGCACAAAGTCTAATAGGAAGTGTAGTGTACCCGGCTCCACCCAACCTATTTGCTATCCAGCCATGTCCATCCGTGAAAACTCCGAGAAGACTTCATTGAATGATGTCGACGGTTCACGTTCGTGTCCCTTCCCTGATTCTCTCGTTTTCTACTGCAAGAACTTTTACAAGATTTCATTGTGAGTTTGTCACCATTTAAAAAGAGTTGACTCATCATCCTCACCTGTAGTACCAGTGGACGGCCATCCATACTGTTAAACTTGGGTGTACCATTACAGGTGGAGCATATATCGAAAATTACAATGATCAAGCTATCCTAGCAACAGTAGGTAACAAATGGATTATTAAAAGAAAAGAAAAAAAAAAAAAAAAAACAGTGGTCCAAATTCAAAGGGAAAAATCAGAAGGTTAGTAGTATCCTATCTGTGCAATTTTTCTGTGATGCTTTATACACAGTTGGGTCAGTAATTAAGATGGCTTGGCTCTCCATATAAATTATTCCATGTGTATGGTTGAAGAGTCACCACCTATTTTTACTCGGTGGAAAACCAATACAAGGACTAGACCATACGTTGCCTGGTCCAAAGATTCGGTCTTGCTTATCGCATTTTCAGAGAAATTTCCTACTGTACGACTCATTCATGGCCCACCAGCCATTTTAAGCCCACTTCTTTTTAAGCTGCTAAGAAAACTCCCCTCCGGGCGACTTTTCACGGACCAAAATACCCCCGTCGTTCCTTCCTTCCGGAAGCCGATCGGCTGGTGTGCGAAGACGAGCGCTGACGCTCCTCGACGTAGCCCCACGATGATGTATTTATTATATCCACACCGTTCTTTTTGAGATCATTTCAGAGCGTTATTGCAAAAAAAAAAAAAAAAAAAAAAAAAAAAAAAAAAAAAAAATCATATCCAAAGATCAACTGGACCACACCACAAATAGCAGCGGGAAACTTGATTTTCACTGTTAAAATTTTCGTAGGGCCCACCATAACATATAATTTCCATCCATTGAATTTGATTCGGAACGATCGAAGCACCCCCACCATCAGGGCCGTATAAGGTCACAAAGACGTGGATGAAGAGGAAAAACAAATTTCATATTGACATAAAACTTCTGTGTTTCAATGGTAAACGTTCAATCCTCCATTGCTTTTTATAGTGCGGTTCACTTGATAGCTAGATCTATCTTATTTTTCATCTCAAGCCTTAATATGAGTTTGCCAAATAGATGGACGGTTTGGATATAACACATACCTCATAACAGGACCCACAAAAAGTGGTGGGGATTACAACAAGATTAAAAAAAAAAAAAAAAAACAGCCAGCGAGTCGGGTCGATGGGTTGGAGCCCATCAACGGGTCTATGGCTACAGATTATAACCGTAGCCTTAACGCTGAACTCTATACACTTTTCTTTTTTTTTTTTTTTTTTTTTCTTTTTTTTATAATAACATGAAGAACTTTATTCTACCTACATTTTTTTCAAATACATATTTATATAAATATGTATATATAAGCATATAAAAAATATTTCTCTTTTTTTCATTTCTTTTTTTATTTATTTAACAAGAATATCTTCTCAACCAAATTTTGTTACTTGATGTACCATATATGATTTTGGGGTAGGAGAAGCTGCTTTAGCCAACCAACTTGGTTATTTTTCAAGATTCCATTTAACAAGAATATCTTCTAAACGGTCAATTCCCTTCACTTCACGGTCATTTCCACGCATTTCACGATCAATTCGCTTCACTTCATGGTCATTTTCATGCATTTTACGGTCATTTTTGGCAATTTCGTTTAGATTCACGGTCATTTTCATGCACTTCACGGTCAATTCCCTTCACTTTATAGTCATTTCCATGCATTTCACGGTCTTTTTCGACGATTCCGTTTAGATTTACGGTCATTTCCACACAGTTCACGGTCAATTCCCTTCACTTCACGGCTATTTCCACGCATTTCACGGTCAATTCGCTTCACTTCACGGTCATTTCCATTCATTTCATGGTCATTTTCGGCGATTCCGTTTAGATTCACGGTCATTTCCATGCACTTCACAGTCATTTCCCTTCACTTCACGGTCATTTCCATGCATTTCACTATCAATTCGCTTCACTTCAGGGTCATTTCCATGCTTTTAACGGTCATTTCCGACGATTCCGTTTAGATTCACGGTCATTTCTATGCACTTCATGGTCAATTCCCTTCACTTCGCAGTCATTTCCACGCATTTTGTGGTTAATTCGCTTCACTTCACAGTCATTTTCATGCATTTAACGATCATTTTCGGCTATTCCGTTTAGATTCACAGTCATTTCCATGCATTTAACGGTCATTTCCGGCTATTCCGTTTAGATTCACAGTCATTTCCATGCACTTCACAGTCAATTCCCTTCACTTCACGGTCATTTCCGCGCATTCACAGTCAATTCGCTTTACTTCGAAAGTTCTAGTGCTCTCTCTCTGATCGAATTTAAACCCAAGGGTTAGGATAATTAGGATAATTAGGTGCTCTCTCTCTGATCAAGGTGCTCTCTCTCTGATCAAGGTGCTCTCTCTCTGATCGAATTAGGGGTGGATAATTAGTGGACGGAAAAACTTGATGTTTTATTTAAACCAACACGATTTAAATGATTTTTAAACTCACAAGTATACGAATCAGATGTAGATACGGTACGTATTATGAGATCGTTCCCACGAGGACTGGTCGTCACAATTCAAATCTATGATTCTCCTTAACTAATCCAACAAATAATGGAACTAATTACTAAGCACAATTCTATGAAAAACAATTAAGAACAGGGAAAAAAATTCGATCAGAGAGAGAGCACTAGGACTTTCAAATCCACCCATAATTATCCTAACCCTTGTTGTGTCTGTTGATTCACCTTGATCTAGATTGATGCCACTTAAATAGAGAAAGCACAATCTGTGTCCTTAATCGGGCATACAAACTGTCTAATCCCTTTAAGCAATGCCATGAACAACATATCCCATATCCTTGGTTGGGCATATGGAATGTACATTCATTAAAGCACCCTGTTTCTTCCTCTATAGGAAACTTGTTCTTGATCAGACACAAGCACCTGTAATAAGCATCCAAACAACATCCATATATATACTTTGGTCAAGTTCATAGATGGAGAAGTATGGAATTTAAACCCATAAAGCCCACTTAGAGAAAGAGACAAATTAATTAATATTCAAAGTGAATTCAACCAATACAAGAGTTAATCAAATCAGGGGCTTCATCTCAGCCCTAGCTGAGAGATTACTGGCCCATAAAATCCATCAAAAATATCAAATAAAATTCATAAAAATTAAACACCAAACCAATCGATCTCTCTCTCTCTTCCTCCTTCTCTCCCTGGCTCTGGATCTCAAATTCCCTGGTTTCAAATACCTTTCCCACGTCCATAACTCCCCTTTTATAGCTGCTGGATGGTTGGGGTCGGTGGCAGAGTCGTAGAAGGACTCGGAGTACCAATTTTCGCAGCCGTGATCGGTGGGCCCCACAGAGGTGTTTTTTGGAAAATCCACCTCATCCATTGGATTCAGGACGAAATTTCAGTCAGAAATGGGTGGTTTTGAACGTCCATTGACGCGGCCCAGAGAAGAAAATACAAAAAGATCAGTTTTGAACGTCGCCGGATAGCCCTTTTGTAGCCTCTGTATCACGCACGTGTGTACGCGTGGGAGTGAAATATCAGCATAGTTTTATAGTATTCATGGCCCTCTACACGATGGACGGCTCGGATCGGCCGTACGGTTGACGGGTGGGGCCCACAATAATTCGCAAAACGGCCAGCGGCCGTGCGTTACGGGGACGCCAAACCGGCGCTGCGATGATGGTGGGGCCCATTCCTCTAATTGAACCGAAAATCCACTCCGTTCACTGGAATAAGGACGGAAAACCGGTCGGAAATGACCAGTTTTTCCTCCGTTTTGGTGTGTCCCACCTGATCTTTACTTCCGCCGTCAATCTGATGATTGAACAGTTGGAATCTGATCTCTGCTTTCATTTCAATTTTTGCCACCTAGGCAATGTTGATGGTCGCCTCAGGAAGCGGATGGACGGCTTGGATTGTCCATTTGGACACAAGGTGGGCCCCACAACCGACGACCGCGGTTGGTGCTTGCAGACGCTGGACGGCACGGCCGCTTCGAGAAGATGGGCGCGGGTCAGCGCCTCACTGACCCGTTTGGCGGTGCGGTGCACAGCCGGTGCATGGTGTACTCGGTGTACACTCCCCATACATAGGGCCCACCGAGATGTTTACGAAAGATCTGCTCCGTCCATCCTCTTTCTCATATTATTTCCACCGTCAGGACCAAATTTGAGGCAGTTCTAAATATCAGGCGGGTCCCAAATTGTAGATTAACGGGATGATCTGTCCGTTGGAGCACTTCCTAAGATCATTAATGGCTGAAATTTAATATGTACGGTTAATTTACGGCCCCCATCATATGTATGAAGTTTCGAGTTGATCGGATGGCGGGAAATACGTGATCTTGCATTCTGGACTTTTTTCGGGCCCCTTTGGCTTGCTTTCCTCAAATCCCAGGCGTGTATATCCTTCACCATTGGTTTTCTGGAGTTCATCCTGTGCTCCGGAGACTTTGGATTATGAAATCCATGCCTTTAACATCAATTTCCAATTAACGCTCTTGATTTCATCCTGTAATAAAAACACGATTAAAACACTCCATTAAACCTTATCATGTACGTAAAATTAGGCAATTACTGGGGTCTGATATGCAATATTTGACACTCATCACAACCCCCAACCAGCATTTTGCTAGTCCCGAGCAAAACATGCGAAAAATAATTTTAGAAATAAAAGACAATTCCTGTAAACTCAAGTGACTTGTGACAGATAGCTGAGATGTGAAAATTCTAAAATTCATGATCGGTGTGTGGAATTTTTCTCTTGGAATCAAGCTCTCAGCAGATTTCATAATCAAGTTTAAAATATTAATCCATCAATTTGAACATTCCTAAACATTGAGTTCCACGAGTGTATAGTATATTCTCGACTTACAATCATTAAGAGATCCAATTGTCAATTTCATGATATCTTTAGTAAGTTGCCAAGCTTGAAACCAACACTTATCTCACAGATTAACTTTTTATTTTACCAGCCTTTGATTTTCTTTATGAGCAGTAACACAAATGAGGGAAATCAAATTCTCACCTATAGGGAGCAAACCTATGGCGAAAACTTGTCGCTTAACTTTCATTTTTTTTTTCATATGTCAACTATGGAGAATCAAATCTACACCTATAGGGAGCAAACCTATGGTGAAGATTATATGACTTAGACTTTTAATTCTTCTTTTTACCAAGTTAATCATTCAGTTATCGAACCAACACTTAATGTGTAAGCGAGATGTGATATGTGAAATCATGGCTCAATCAATGTTTACAACTTCTAATCATGGATTAACAATTCAAAATTGACTGTAAAATCAAGCAGATGGCCGAATCCAAGAGTCATAAGTTACCAACATCAAGTATCTTATAATGTTAAAATCACAACTATCCTTCAAAATCACTTTGAATTCAATAGAAATTCCATAAATAATTTTAAAATTTTCACAAATTTTGCTCAAGACCAAGAAAATACTGATTAGGTAACCTAATCTTCTACCCCCAACCTAAAATCTACATTATCCTCAATGTAAAAGAAATAAGCAAGCAATACACATGGGATAACAAGAATAAAAGAGGAATGAGGGAAAGATAGTACCTGGATGGAGAATCAAGAGGCTTCCTCAAAAAATCTCATCGTAAAACAGGTTAACACAAGAGAGAAATCAACAAAAAAAATAATAAAAAGAAAAATAAATAAATAAATAAAAATCCTACCTATACCACTTTTGCAGGTGCTCTCGATTGCATTTAGCGCATGCAACAAGCCTTTAAACCCCTAGGTTACCCCTAGTGGACGAGTTGTAGTCTCGTGAGGGTTTGCAGTAATGTTACCCACAAACATTGAACTAACTAACTAAGAAAAGTAATAAAACAAAGGCTGGGTTGCCTCCCAGGAGCGCTAAGTTTACCGTCTATCCTAAAATAGCATAAAGGAAACTACTCTAGTCCTAAGAAAGCAGGGAAAAATTACTCAGTTATGCCGCAAGGTTCCTCTTTCGGCCAGTATCTTGATAAGTTTCTCAGTAGATTTCTCAACAGGATCATCCAAAAGCCATTTTTGCAATAGGCTTGGACGCCCTCGAACTTGACTTTCCAAAGAAATTTATGTACCTCATAAGAAATTTTTCGTTGATTCGCCTAAGGTATCCAGAGTATATATGATTCACCTGCGACAGAAGAAGTTTCGAAGTTAGTATCCCATAGTGAATCAGAGACTACACATAGATGAAAGTCAGAAAAATTCTCAGAAAGTGACGTAGTCTCAACACATTCCGAAGTAGTAGACTTCGGTTCAATTGTTAGCTCCTCCTCCCTTAATGGTAAATATTCAGGATTTGTGGAAGGAAGGGCTTCAGAGTAAGGGTCCTCTCGGTCAGTGATGACTACTGAGATATTGTTTTGCAAGGCATTCACTATGTCTCTTATCATGGGATCGTTTAAATCTGCAAAGTGTGCCAAGCAATCATCCAAAGAGGTGAGACATTCAGCGGTGAGTGACTCATTTTTCACATTAGAGCTCGTGATGATCTGCCCAAGGAATCCCTCGTTTTTTAAGGTAAACGGAGGTGTGCTCTCTTGCTCCAGCCCTGCACAGACAGATTAAAGATCAGTATACGAAGCATTGATGTATGGACTTTGTTCATCGATACTACTCAGAAGCGGCGATGAATCGTCATTATTCAACAGTTCAGATAGTGGCCTCAACTGGGTGGTATCAAATTCAAGAGTCATATCGAGTAGCTCGTCCATCTCCCGAATCATATCATCATGTAATCCAGAGGAATGGTCCAAATACGTTTCACAAGAGTTAGAAGGGTCGGTTGTAAGGGGCCCGTCCTCTACCTTTAAATCAGACATGTTAGGGGAGGGGAGTGGCTCATTATGACCGACCACTTCGTGTACGTCTTGATCATTGACTTGGACCAAATTTGAGATTGATGCAAAGGGAATTTGGGTTGCACATTCATAATCATCTTCCCAATATGCATCATCGTCTACTTCCATGCAGTGCACACTTGGGATGGGATCGCTTTCCTCACATTCTATTTCCAGATTGGGTTGAGGTTCGTATAAACTAACCTCTTCCTCTTTATTGAACTCAAGTGTGTCATGTGAGTGGGGTGTGTCATCATCATTATATTTAAAAGACAACCATGTTTCTTCCCCATTCTTTTGAACAGTCATTGAGATCGACTCATCGGGGAATTGAACCGTGTGCTCATTAATGGAATCCAACTCCTCATTCCAAATTCCAGATTTCATCAAAAGCGAGTGAGGATCACTTTCCTCGCATTGTATTTCTGGATTGGATTGTAGTTGGGATGAGCGAGCTTCCTCTATCATTTCAATGCGCGAATTGAGTGCTTCTAATGATTTCATCAATTTTGCAACATGCTGGTTTAATTGTTCTGGATCAAAACATGAATCCTCTTGGATCGTTTCTAGTTGGATCTCAAAGGTATGGGATCCAAGAGAATAATTATTATAATATGTTGTTGGTTTAACTTCCCAGTTTTGATGCTTCCATTGGTTATAGTCATACTGATCATACATGGGAGAATATGATGGTTGATAATAGTCCTCATTCCCATAATTATAATCGTATACGATCCTATTAACCGATGGAACATAACGTTCAAGTCGGTTCTCAATGTCTGTTCTCGATGGAGGAAAATCTTGAGGTATATGTTGAATTCCACAATCTTCAGGCATTTTCCAATAAAACCTATCCAACGCAGCATATGCATGTACCCACGATTCCATGGTAGAACCCTAACTCTTACTCTAATTCTAGAAAAAAGCAAAATCCTACAGCAATACCGGAAATAAAGAAGAAGTTAGAAAGATGTCACCAGAGTAGAAGTTCCTATGTTAAAAACCTGCAAAACAAAACAAAACAAGTTAGCATCTAGGGGATAAGACCTAATCTAAAAAAAAAAAAAAAAAAAAAAAAAAAGTAAAGAAATTAGGACGAAGTTACCAAGTTAGAAGATCTATGAACGACCCTACAAAATAGAAAGGTTAGTTATAAAAATTAAATAAAAAAAATCCAAAACTAAAGTTAGTAAAATCCTAAGACTATGAATTATGATAAGAGAGAATCCTAAATTCAATTTGGAACGAAACAGTCCCCGGCAACGGTGCCAAAAACTTGATGTTTTATTTAAACCAACACGATTTAAATAATTTTTAAACTCGCAAGTATACGAATCGGATGTAGATACGGTACGTATTACGAGATCGTTCCCACGAGGACTGGTCGTCACAATTCAAATCTATGATTCTCTTTAACTAATCCAACAAATAATGGAACTAATTACTAAGCACAATTCTATGAAAAACAATTAAGAACAGGGAAAAAAATTCGATCAGAGAGAGAGCACTAGGACTTTCAAATCCACCCCTAATTATCCTAACCCTTGTTGTGTCTGTTGATTCACCTTGATCTAGATTGATGCCACTTAAATAGAGAAAGCACAATCTGTGTCCTTAATCGGGCATACAAACTGTCTAATCCCTTTAAGCAATGCCATGAACAACATATCCTATATCCTTGGTTGGGCATATGGAATGTACATTCATTAAAGTACCCTGTTTCTTCCTCTATAGGAAACTTGTTCTTGATCAGACACAAGCACCTGTAATAAGCATCCAAACAACATCCATATATATACTTTGGTCAAGTTCATAAATGGAGAAGTATGGAATTTAAACCCATAAAGCCCACTTAGAGAAAGAGACAAATTAATTAATATTCAAAGTGAATTCAACCAATACAAGAGTTAATCAAATCAGGGGCTTCATCTCAGCCCTAGCTGAGAGATTACTGGCCCATAAAATCCATCAAAAATATCAAATTAAATTCATAAAAATTAAACACCAAACCAATCGATCTCTCTCTCTTCCTCCTTCTCTCCCTGGCTCTGGATCTCAAATTCCCTGGTTTCGAATACCTTTCCCACATCCATAACTCTCCTTTTATAGCTGCTGGATGGCTGGGGTCGGTGGTAGAGTCGTAGAAGGACTCGGAGTACCAATTTTCGCAGCCGTGATCGGTGGGCTCCACAGAGGTGTTTTTTGGAAAATCCACCTCGTCCATTGGATTCAGGACGAGATTTCAGTCAGAAATGGGTGGTTTTGAACGTCCATTGACGCGGCCCAGAGAAGAAAATACAAAAAGATCAGTTTTGAACGTCGCCGGATAGCCCTTTTGTGGCCTCTGTATCACGCACGTGTGTACGCATGGGAGTGAAATATCAGCATGGTTTTGTAGTATTCATGGCCCTCTACACGATGGACGGCTCGGATCGGCCGTATGGTTGACGGGTGGGGCCCACAATAATTCGCAAAACGGCCAGCGGCCGTGCGTTACGCGGACGCCAAACCGGCGCTGCGATGATGGTGGGGCCCATTCCTCTGATTGAACCGAAAATCCACTCCGTTCACTGGAATAAGGACGGAAAACCGGTCGGAAATGACCAGTTTTTCCTCTGTTTTGGTGTGTCCCACCTGATCTTTACTTCCGCCGTCAATCTGATGTTTGAACGGTTAGAATTTGATCTCTGTTTTCATTTCAATTTTTGCCACCTAGGCAATGTTGATGGTCGCCTCAGGAAGCGGATAGACGGCTTGGATTGTCCATTTGAACACAAGGTGGGCCCCACAACTGACGATCGCGGTCGGTGCTTGCAGACGCTGGACAGCACGGCCGCTTCGAGAAGACGGGCGCGGGTCAGCGCCTCGCTGACCCGTCTGGGGGTGCGGTGCACAGCCGGTGCACGGTGTACTCGGTGTACACTCCCCATACACAGGGCCCACCGAGATGTTTACGAAAGATCTGTTCCGTCCATCTTCTTTCTCATATTATTTCCACCGTTAGGACCAAATTTGAGGCAGTTCTAAATATCAGGCGGGTCCCAAATTGTAGATTAACGGGATGATCTGTCCGTTGGAGCACTTCTCAAGATCATTAATGACTGAAATTTAATATGTACGGTTAATTTACGGCCCTCATCATATGTATGAAGTTTCGAGTTGATCGGATGACGGGAAATACGTGATCTTGCATTCTGGACCTTTTTCGGGACCCTTTGGCTTGCTTTCCTCAAATCCCAGGCGTGTATATCCTTTACCATTGGTTTTCTGGAGTTCATCCTGTGCTCTGGAGACTTTGGATTATGAAATCCATGCCTTTAACATCAATTTCCAATTAACGCTCTTGATTTCATCCTGTAATAAAAACACGATTAAAACACTCCATTAAACCTTATCATGTACATAAAATTAGGCAATTACTGGGGTCTGATATGCAATATTTGACACTCATCATTCACGGTAATTTCCAGCGATTCCGTTTAGATTCACGGTCATTTCCATGCACTTCACAATCGCCGGAATTGACCGTGAAGTGAAGCAAATTGACCGTGAAATGCATGGAATTGGCCGTGAAGTGAAGCGAATTGACCGTGAAATGCAGCAAATTGACCGTGAAGTGAAGTGAATTGACTGTGAAATGCATGGAGTTGACCGTGAAATGAACTGATTGAAATTGACCACGAAGTGAATGAAATGGATTTTCGACCATCGACCTGATGGAATCTTGGAAAATAAGTAAGTTGATTAGATAAAGTAGCATCTCCTACCCCAAAATCATAGATGGTACGTCAAGCAACTCATTTTGGTTTAAGAGATATATTTCTTAAATGAATAAAGAAAAAAATGAATAAAAAGAGAGAGAAAATTATATGCTTATATATACATATTTATATAAATATGTATTAGAGAAAAATGTAGGAGAGAGAGTTCTCCTTAAATAAAATTAAAAAAAAAAAAAAAAAAAAAAAGGTGGGATAGCGAGTCGGCTTGACCGGGTTTGGATTCGGTCGACCCCAACTCGCTATCCCACTCACCCGGTCGACCCCGACTCACTGTCCACCCTCTTGCAATCGGTGAGTTATGGCTACAGTTATATATGCAGTTATTGCTAGGGGGAGCCCAAGCTTTCACAAATCGAAAAGCTGAAATAGCAAGGGCATTTTCGACCGGAGAAATGGGCCGTACAGCTGGGGCTTATTCCTAGGAGCTCATAATAAGTGGGCTTATTTTTTGGAGTGGGCCATAATGGGTCGTACAGTAGGAAATTTACCGCATTTTCACTCCGATCTTCCTGTACTTTTCCATGCAACTGTGGAGTCTACGCTTGCATAAGACTAATGACATGCGGGGTCCATAGTTTGGAAATCCAGACCGTTGATCTGATCATTCAATTGTGGATTGAGGTTGCACAAAAAACCTTCTAGATTTGAAGATTCTCAACGTTCAATCAATGGCCTACAAAGAGACAAAAGCCTTTTCAAGGAAGTTCCTGTTCTGGAAACATAGGTGGGCCCATTGTGATGTTTGTTAGAAATCCAACAGGTCCATCCGTTTTATGAGATTATTTTAGTCCATGAGGAAAAAAACGAGCCAGATCCAATAATCAGATGGGCCGAAAACGTGAGGATTAGACGTCCACAGTTGAAGTATTCGTGGGGCACAGAAGTGTTGAATCAGGCTAATATTTGTTCTTTTAGTCCATCCCAGAAGGAATGACGTTATGAACGGTACGGATGGCTGTAAACATCACTGTCGACCCCTGGTAAGTTTCAACGGTACTAATATCCATGCCCAATTTTTCCTTTTGTGCGGCCCACTTGAGTCTTAGATACTTCTGATATCTGGTCTCAAGTCTTAAAATAGCTCACAAAACGGATGAACATGATAGATTTCTCAAAAACATTAAGGTGGGCCCAGCTAGGTTTCCACCGCGGGAACTTCCTGTGAAGGAAATCCGCCTCCAGACAAGCACCCGTATTGATGCTAGAATAGGTCATGTCTGAAGGGTTGGGATATTCCAACCCTGAAAGTTTGCCATCCATCGTCCATTCACGTGATGGATCGTTAGTCGGGCCAGATTTTTGTAGGAACGTTCCATATGGGAGCAGCAGACCAATGGTTTAGATTTTTGGGGAAGGTTCCATCCATCTTAAAGACCGACCGAGGGCCACTTAAAAAAAGCCCATCTAAGTATTTCGTGCGTCCCGCTTGGATGGTATACCGACGGGAACCGGACCTACGTACGATTTCCTGTAACCCATGTGACCTGAATCTCTATGGGGCCACTGCCATGTATGTGTGACATCCACTCCATCTATCAGTTTCACCTGGCACTCATTAGGATATGAGTAAAAAAAAATGAAGCAGATTTAAAACTCAATGGATGACATCACAGGAAACGGTGACGATTAAATGGCTGTCATAAAAAACTTCATATGGCCAACAGCAACGTCTGTTTTACATCCAAATTGTTGGTAAGGTTACACAGACCTAAATGAAGGCCAAACACAAATATCAGCTTGATCCGAAACTGTTTAAATGGTAGGCATTCAATCACCAGCGTTTCCTAAGCTGAGATTTGGATCTACTTCATGTTTGGGTCCATGCACTAAAATGATCCGAAAAAAGGATGGACGGTGACGATATACAACACATGCATCAAGTTGGGCCTCAGTCAGTGTTCCGCTCACCGAATCAGCCTCCGAGGTAGCTTATTCTAAAATTGAATGGTCTGCGGCCCCACCGTAATCCTGATGTAACATCTACACCATCCATCATTGTTTAAACAGATAGTTCAGAATTTTATGTGAAATATCAAGTAGATCGAAAGTTTAATGGGCCACAACACAGGGAACAGTAGGTTTGGGAGCGCCCACCATTGAATCCTTCCTGGGGCCTCCATTGTGTTTACATGCCATTCAACCCCTTCATAAGGTGAGTCCCACTATGATGAAGAGAAAATCATATACCAGTCTTATACAAAACTTCAACGGGTCCAAAGAACCTTTCAACGGCATACGTCCAATCCTCAAGTTTCCTTGTGGTGTGACCCATATTGGTCTTCTATGGTTCTGAATTTTGGGTATAAGTGTTAATATGATATTTCACAAATGATGAACGAAGTGGATTTCACAACCACGAATCACTGACCTTCTTTGAAGGACTCCTTTTCATAAATTTTTGGTCTGAGCGCGGGCATCATTCCACGTTTAGCTGAAGATGGGCTCAGTTAGCCATTTTCCACACCGGAGGTTTTTGTGTATGGTCCCACCACGGGTTACATCTAACTAATGGCCATAATAGTCAATCATGGGTCCCACTTGTAAAAATTCGGAACAGTGTGGCTCTAGATTGAATGATGTAGGGCCTATTTATAAGGTCCATCTCCCACCTAGTGTGCAGCACAGATACATTTGAGAGAGAGAGAGAGAGAGAGAGAGAGAGAGAGAGAGAGAGAGAGAGATGGCTCTGTATCTGTTGCTTCCGCTCTTCTGTCTAGCAGCAACAATAAAAGAATTATCATCACAACCTCTCGTAACATCGGAGCCGGGCTGCGCTAACAAATGTGGGAACGTTCACATTCCCTACCCGTTTGGCATCGGTGAAGGCTGCCACATTGGCATGGGAGGCTTCAATATCTCCTGCGACAACACTTTTAAACCTCCGAAACCATTTTGGGGAGAGCATGAGGTAGTAAACATATCATTAGCATCGGGCATAATGAAACTTTCAAACGTTATAAGCTACGAGTGCTACAACAAGAAGGGAGGATTGCACTTCTCCATGAATGGGCTCAGCTTGAATGAAAATTACCCATTCACATTCTCAAAAACCCTTAACAGATTCACAGCCATCGGTTGCAATACCGTTGGCTTGATCTTTGACTCATGGAGTGGTATTAACTTGTTGAGTAGTTGTCCATCATTGTGCATAACAAATGATAGCGCTAAAGACAATACTTGCTCTGGGGAAGGATGTTGCCAAACCGACATCCCAAAGGTTTTCAAGAGTTACCTGGTGGACGTTACTAGATTGTTATGGAGAAATGGCTCAAGTTTCAATGGCTCAAGTTTCAATCCGTGCAGCTTTGCCTTTCTGGGGGAAAAAGATGCGTTCAGCTTCAAACGTTTGGATCTGAACGATCCCAACTTTTTGAAAAGAAACAAAGCCATTCCGGTGGTGGTTGACTGGGCCATCGGAAATGAAACATGCGATAACGCACGGAAGAAGTCGGCCACCTTCGCTTGCGTGAGTGAGAATAGCTACTGCTACAACTCGACTGACGGTCCCGGTTACCGGTGCAATTGCAGTGAAGGTTTCCGGGGGAGTCCTTACCTCCATGGAATTGGAGGATGCAAAGGTATGATGATCCTTTCAAACTCTATTTATTATCCCATGCAAATGCTTAGACACACCGTTTGGTCGTGAAAATAAGGTGGATTGGACAAGTTCGAAATCCAACCGTCAATCTTAAATGTTACTTGGGTCCAATCCACTCTTTTGATCCAATATGGATCGCCTCTTCCAGAGAGGTAAGGATCGTCTATCATGTGGTGGCCATCCTTGATGGCCTATCTTGTGGATGAAAAGGCATTCATTTTCTATGCACCAGATCTGAACGGTACAAGTGGTTCTCTACTGGACCATCGGAGATCAGATGTACCAAACGGCTCAAATCCATCTCATTAAGAATAGCTACTGCCATAATTAGCCTGGGATACGTGTGCAATTCCTCTCAAGGTTATGGAGGTATCCTCATCTCCCTTGAGGGTGTTGGCTGTATAAGCCAGAGCTTTTCTTGGCTTTACAAAGCCTTCGCACAACTCAGAAATCTGATGCAGAAAGAAGAAAGATAGAAGATAAACAGAATTTTTATTCGCTTAAACTGTTTTGCTGCTGCAAACTTCTCACACTTGCTGTTGACTTGCTTGCTTTGCTTGCTACAACCGGATACACAAGATGCCAATTTACAGGCTATGAAATGTAAGGTGAAAAGACAAAACTGCCCCTACTAATAGCTTCTAACACTTCATATTCCTAGAAAATACACAAAGCGTTTCATCTTCCAAAACAGCTCCATGGGAAGTGTTGCTGTGATTTGGAAGATGACCAGTCACAGCAAATGCTGGGCTTTGGTTTGCAATTCCAACAGAGGGTGACAGGGCAGGACGATTCTTTCCAGGGACTGGGGTCCCAGACTGAAAATGAGGTGGATTGGACAAATCAATGACCCGAGCATTGATCTGGACCATACATTCAGTCTTATCTTCTTTTTGAGTAACACCCAGAAAAAATCAAGCATCTGGACCATACATTCAGTCTTATCCCATTAGTGTGATGTTAATTACTGACCTGTTCTTTTTTGCTTGTGATGGCTGGTTTGTAGATATCAACGAGTGTGAGGAGGATCACCAGAAGACACTTTGTCAACATGATTGCATAAATCTGCCAGGAAATTATTCTTGTTCCTGTCGAGAGGGTTACCATGGATTCCACGATGATAAGAAAGAATGCATTAAAGACACAAATGAATTTCCAGTGACCAATGTTGTTCTAGGTAAGTCTTCTATAACAATTACCATAATAGTTCATCAACTCATTCATCCACGCGGCACTTGTTCGAATCAACTTAGCTTGTGCTAATATCAGTAGGCTCAACTTCATTTTTTGTTTTTGTTTGGGAGCTTCTCCCTTTTTTTCTTTTTCTTTTTTTATTATTTTATTATTTATTATTTTTAACTTCCTTTGACTTGTTCTCGAGTCAAGTAGTATTCCATGATTTCTTAGGAAGGAATTTTCACCAAAATGACACCCACATGTGTACGTTATGCATAATTGGCTTCCATTTACAAAGCCTTACTATTATTATTTTTTTACCATCTAACAGTAACTTGAAAAGGAACCTTGGACTTGGAATGGGTGGATAAATCCACACTGAGAGGTAGGACGCCTCAGAGGAGATTAGATTCTGCTTGGACCACGAGGAATTAAAGGAATGAAAATGCCTTTGCTTGGAGCCCAGTGCAGACGTTGAGTGTGGAAGAAACTTTGTAGCTTTAATCCCCAAACATGTCACCACTTGGTTAGTTAGGCATCCTTTTCTGCCCGTGGATGCATGTTCTTTACTTTACAAGACTATTTGATTCTTAGGAAGATTCGAGAGAACTTTCAATATAAAAAAATCAAGCCGTATTACACTAGACTATAGGGCCTAAGTAGGAAAATTAAAAAAGAAAATAGAAAAGCTGTGTAGGAGTATGGAGAGTGTATTGCAATATTAAGCCATATTTGCAAGGTTTTAAGACCCGAGCAAGCGAAGTAAAGAAAATAAAGTAAAAGAGGATAAATGCATATGTATAGGTTTGCAGAAATTATTGACATTCTAGTATGTGTGGAACAGAAAATGGAACAGAGGAAAAATGGAAAATCAGACATCAAGTTTTCGATCAAGCTCAAATCCATCTCATTAAGACTAATTCCATGGGTCCCAACTGAAAATGAGACTGGATAAAATGAATATCTTATCCCATTAGTGTGATTTAATTACTGACCTGTTCTTTTTGCTTGTGATGGCTGGTTTGTAGATTTCGATAGGGAGGGTTACCAGGATTCCACGATGATTCTTCTATAACAATTACCATAATAGGCGGCACTTGTTCGAATCAACTTAGCTTGTGCTAATATCAGTAGAGCTCAACTTCATTTTTGTTTTTGTTTGGGAGCTTCTCCTTTTTTTTTTTTTTTTATTATTTTATTATTTATTATTTTTAACTTCCTTTGACTTGTTGACATTCTAGGCTTCCATTTACAAAGCCTTATGTGTAAAAGTTAAAGGAATGAAAATGCCTTTTGGAAGTGCAGCTTTAATCCCCAAACATGTCAATGGTTCTTGATTCAAATTCGATGGATTGTAGAAGTAAAATGGGAAATCAGACATTGTTTAATGTGTGGAACCGATCAAAATGAATTGTCGGACAATTCCGAATTGATCTGATCCAACCATACTCATTGATTTGGATGACAATCCGCTGACAACACCATCATTACCTAGAAATCCACGCCATCCACCCTAATACCGTTCACTCCCTTCTAATCCACCCGGCCAAACGGGCCCTTATTGGCTTTGAACTTCAATGGACAGAGTAGTTTTGCAAGGAGAATTTTTTCAAGAAGACAGAGGCCCCCAAGTTTGGTCACGTGTAACTTTAAGACCAGGGAAAGTATGACACGACATGAACTAGCTTCGGAATTTAGTTGAGTCGTTCTCTTGGGACTGACGAAGTACTCAATAACCTCTGCCCTTTCTGGCCTTTTCTCTCCTGCCTTTCGAACTCTCCTCCTTTGTTTGCAACAAGCTGCTTTAAATAGACAACGAGGCTGACTTTGGCCCTCGAGCAGAGAGACAAAGATGAGGAGAGGTTCAGGGCAACCTGATGCAACTGCAATTTCGTAAAAAGTGGCAGGCTCGAACACAACAAACCTTCAGAATAGGGCCACATGGTTGCCAGACATGGAAACGAGCCGCCATGGACTGTTCTTAGGCGGAAAGTGGCCCATGGACCATTTCTACGTGGAAACGATCCTTGAGATACCAATTTCATGGCGTGTTTATAGGTATTTCACCTTTTTAAAATAAGGCCGACATTCCGTGGGTCCTCCAAAGACCGTATTCCTCCTTTGGCTTGCCACCTGTGTTCTTTGGCAATAGCCGATCTAACCCAATGACTGTCTCCAGGGCTTGTCCTATGTCGTCTGGGTGCTTTGATTAGTACCTAAATAAAACTGATGAGCAAGGACTCGATCTTGCTTAATATGGGGTGTCTACACACATGACAACTTCAACCCTTAACACGCAACAACCTCGACCGGCCCTAACAGCCCCGACCATGACAACCTCAACCTTTAACACATGACAACGTTGACCTTGACCCTTAACACCACAATGGCATCATTTGTAGTGCCAACCATTGGGTATGTAATGAATCCACTCCGTCCATTAGAGTTGGCATTTCATCAAAGGTCCGGGACCAAAGAATAAGCCACACTCGCAGATTAGTTTGATCATACCACCAGGAAAATATTGAGAGTGAACGGCCACCGTTATCATTTGTTTGAGCTATAGAGATCGCTCATATCAGGCTGAAGTTAATGTATTCTAGTGGGCCACGAAAAGGATAATTGGATTAAATGTTCCTTAAAGTGGGCCAAATTATTATGTGATGACCACCTCATGCAATGGGATTACATCTTAGAGGTTTCTCTGGCCAGCTAAAGTAAGTAATGACAGAATATATGCAAGGGTATGCAAGGGCATTTAAAAAAAAAAAAAAAAAAAAAGGAGGTTATTTTCTTAGAAGATCATACCTCCAGGCCATTTAATAAAAATTCATTTCAAAATCAATCATAATTAATGGCAGTAAATGTTACCCATAACTTCAAGGAGGAAAAGGAATTGATGGCTTGGGTGGGGCCATATTGGTATTAATGTAAAATTCACCCTATCATCAAGTGAGTCATCCTGTGTTAAGAATTAGGGCTCAAAAATCTCCATCCATGGTTCAGGTAGACCACAAGATTGAGAACAGTGCACATGGAAAGCTCGCCTTCCAAATTATTTCCCTCCTTGTGGCCACTTGAATCATGAATAGGCTTATTTTTTGGGCCTTAGGCCTACCTTTAGTGTCACATCCAATGGCCGGAGTGGATTGTAAGAACTCTACGTGGTGGGCCTTTACTGATCAACGATCTGGATTGTATTCTAGTTGGACTATTTGATTGAGTTAATCAGTGGACCCCACTTAAGGTGATACGTCTTGTTGTGCGCAAAACACGTATTTGGGTTGAATGCTATAGCCTTACGTTTGGTCGAACTTGGACTCTGATGTGGATCAAACTCTCTCTCCAGTTTCCTACACCACAAACAGAAATTCGAGTCCCATCTAGTGTTTTGCGAGCCTAGCTTTATCGGTTTTCTATCATTATCCGGTTCCTATGGCGTCACTGACTAGGTAAGCTATCAACATGATCATCATGTCCCTTGCATGGCAGTCGGACTGGGGGCCTATTCCGCATATAGTTTTAATCCCACATGGATTTCACATGCTAAACACAGTGGGTCTTGTAAAAATTAACGGTGGACATCTCTATCAACTGTTTCCATCAGTATGGCTAGCTCGTCTAAATTATATTCACAAAACTTTTTGGCTCTGAGCTCAATATAGAATTACACATCTAACCATATGAGAGGATCTCAAGTAACATTACCGTGGGCCTAAAGAAAAAAGAAAAGAAAAGAAAGAAAGATGGGCGTCTGTGTTACATGTTCGTTGAAAAGTGATACCTTCCTAGTAGGGCCGTTCATGAGTCGAGCTAGCTCGAAAAACTCGCTCGACTCGGCTCAAGTCATCTCGGATTGACTCGGCTTGAATGGCCAATTCGGGCCGAGTCAAGCTAATTATTTGGCTCGAGTAGTGTTCGAGCCGAGTTCGACCAAGGAGCATTTCAACTTGACTCGAGTCGAAGCAAGAAGCTCGAGCTTGACTCGGCTAGATTAATAAATATTTAAATATAATATATATTATATATAACATGTATTATATTAATATAAGTTTTAAGTTTTAATTTATTTTTTTTAAAAAAACCGTAGAGTCTTTACTCGACCGCACGCACCCCCTTTCCCTTTCTTATCTTTCTCTACTCGCTGCCAGCCGCACGCATGCCCGGACCACCACCAACAGTTTTCATTTCAGCTCCACAATAGTATGATTTCAATATCTTAAGACCTACTTCTTGTGCGAGAAACCCAAGAAATCTGAGATGAGTTCTTCTCAGATTTGTTAGAGCTTCAAGGAAATCCAATGATTTGATTGGTTAGAGCTCTTTACTTAGATTTTTGATCTGTGTTATGCTCTATTTCTTTTTTAGTACTTGGATTTCTACTGGTGGAAGAAGATCAAGAACAGATCAGTTCTTACAGGTTTCCTCATCCGATTCGAAGCTTTGTTTGGCTTTTTCATCGGGTTTTGCTTTGATTCTCCTAAGATTTTTGAATTTTTCATCAATGGAGGAGGATCAAGAACAGAATCCATTACTCTCTCACCCAACAAGCTCGAGCTCGACTCGAGGTTAACTCGACTCGACTCGACAGCTTTGGAAAACAAGCCAAGCTTCAATGTTAAGCTCAAGCTTGAACTCGAACTCGAGTACAACATGGACAAGATGAGCCGAGCTTGGCCCACTTCGACTCGACTCGGCTCGATGCCCACCTCTACTTCGCAGGAACAAGAAGTGGATCAGGCGTTACACAGTGGATGTTTCCTAACTATGGAACCCACCTTAATATATGTGTTGTATATCCACGCCGTCCATCAGTTTTTACAGATCATTTTTGTACATGGTCCTAGATCCAAATCTTAAGTGGACCACACCACAGAGAACAGTGGACAATGAACGCACACCATTAAAAGCTTTCTAGCACCCACGGTAATGTTGATTTGCCTTCCAACCTGTTGATGAGGTCATATTGACTCAGACGAAGGGAAAACAGAAAAATTAGCTTGATCTAAACTTTGTCACCGCCAAGAAGTTTTTAATGGTCAAGTTTCCTGTGGTGTGATCCATTTGAAATTTAGATCTACTTCATTTTTTGGACCACTTCATATATTGAGGTGGAAAAACCAATAGATGGCATGGATATACAACACATACATCAAGGTAGGCCCCACAGTTAGGGATACACCCAATATGCTATTACCCCGGTTACACCTAATCCACTCCCCAGTGGACTTGGATTGCTCAGGGACAACACCTGGTGTTGACCTGACAAAATTGTGTGGGTCCTACTATGATATATGTGTTGTATCTATCCCGTCCATCCATTTTTCCGGATCAGTTTAGGGCGTGAGCTTAAAAGTGTTTCATATCCAAGGCTCAAGTATCACAGAAATCAGTTGGGATAACACATACATAGCCGTGGGACTAGAGAATTTCAACAGTTCAAATCATTTTCCACTGTCCATTGACATTTCAATAGTTCAAATCATTTTCCATAATCATTGGACGGTCAGGATCGTTGTTCCAGATTAGGGCTATTCATGAGTCGAGTTAGCTCAAAAAACTCGCTCAACTCAGCTCGAGTCAGCTCAGATTGACTCAGCTTGAATGGCCGATTCGGGCCGGGTCAAGCTAATTATTTGAAGCTCGAGTTGAGTTTGAGCCAAGTTCAACCAGGGAGCATTTCAACTCGACTTGACTCGACTCAAAGCTCGAAGCTCGAGCTTAACTCGGCTCGATTAATAAATATATTAAATATAATATTATATTATATATATATATATATATATATATATATATATATATATATATATATATATATATACACACACATATTATATTAATATAAGTTTTAAGTTTTAATTTTTTTAAAAAAAACCTAGAGTGGTAACCCGACTGCATGCATCCCCTTTCCCTTTCCTTTTCTTCTCTTTCTCTACCCGCTGCCAGCCGCACGCACGCCCGAACCACCACCACCAGTTTTCATTTCAGCTCCACAATAGTATGATTTCAATCTCTTAAGATCTACTTCTTGTGCGAGAAACCCAAGAAATCTGAGATAAGTTCTTCTCAGATTTGTTAGAGCTTCAAGGAAATCCAATGATCTGATTGGCTAGAGCTCTTTACTTGGATTTCTGATCTATGTTATGGTCTATTTCTTTTTTAATACTTGGATTTCTGCTGGTGGAAGAAGATTAAGAACAGATCGGTTCTTACAGGTTTCCTCATCTGATTCGAAGCTTTGTTTGGCATTTTCATTGGGTTTTCCTTTGATTCTCCCAAGCTCGACTCGAGGTAAACTCGACTCGACTCGAACTCAACTCGACAGCTTTGGCAAACAAGCCAAGCTTCAATGTTGAGCTCGAGGCCGAGCTCGAGCTCAAACTCGAACTCGTAAAACATGGACAAGCCGAGTCGAGCTTGGCCCACCTCGACTTGAATCGGCTTGATGCCCACCTCTATTCTAGATTGTTGTCAACCATGGTTGGATGTTCATATCACTGCTTTCCAACCTTTGAGTGATCCATATATATTGCTTCTCACCATCACTAGACAGTCCAGATCGTGTCCGCATTCCTCATCATTAGATGGTCGAAACCACTAACCATGAACTTTTGAACAGCCTAGATCACTTTCCACCATTATTATTGGACAATCTAGATCATTGCTCTTAGGCTTTTAAGCTGTCCTAATTGTTTTGCACCATCATTGAACAGTCCAGATCACTGTCCATGGACTTTTGAATGGTGTAGGTTCTTGTCCAGCATCATTGGATGGTCCAGATCCTTGTCTACATACTTTTGAGTGGTGGTTTTGAATACTTTCCAATATAATTGGAGTTTTGAGGGCTTTTGAACAATCAGATCATTAGGTAGTCCAAATCGTTGTCCACAGGCTTTGAACGGTCTAGATTGCCGTTAATCATCATTGGATGGCCTTAATAAGGGAGCAACTTCCGGTGCCCTTCACACACACACATTTTGATATCCGATGCATTAGGAAGGTATTTATGTCATTTTGATAGTAGGGAAGGTATTCCATTATTTAGCCTTTGATCTTTTGTGTGCCCTTCGTTAAATATCAAATGTGTGATTTTTATTTATTTATTTCTATTTATAGATAGTAGAATTTTACTTTTGTTTAAGCTTGGTTTGGTAGATACATTAGCCTTAATATTCCTCTACCTAGAAAGTAAGAATTTTACTTAAAAATAAATAAATAAATAAATAAGATTTTTGTTGAAATTTTTCTTATTTATATTTTGCCTTGTTTTTGACCCTTCCTCTCTGATTTATGAGGATGACAAGTCCCACATCGTTGCTAACTTGGAGCTTGGGCAAGATGGACCCAAGTCGCCCCTCTATGATTATTCATCTTTCAAAAAAGGCATTTTCGCTATTGCATGCATTTTTAAGTTTTTGAAAATCCTCGTCACTTCCCGAGCTCGAAAATTACCAGATCAACCATTTCAGTAGTCATATGGATCGAGTTCAAGCCTAAAAAAAAAAAAAAAAAACACATGAATGAAGGGTTAAAAGAGTGGGTTTCAACATTTAGATCCATATAAAGATTATTAGCTTGCAAATTGACAAGGTTGAAATGGGCAATAAATAACATGTAAAAATCGAATAGCCCGACTGTCCTATGATTTCGATGGTAATGACATGCTTACACAAGTGAGACGTACAACAAAAGACATGTTCTCAAACAATAAATTTGTAGCTGTAGGAAAATATGATTTTATCATAACATGCCTAACATATAGTTCTCAGCACGAGGCATTTTGTGAAAGTCTAATTCACTTATCTTTGAGTGTCAATGCAGGTATTGGCTTAAGTCTCTTATTTCTACTCATTGGTAGTCCTTCCTTGTATTGTGTGTGGAGGAAAAGAAAGCTCATCAAACTCAAAGAGAAATTCTTTCAACAAAATGGAGGTTTGCTATTGCAAGAAAAGATCTCTTCTTGTCAATCATCTACTGAGCCATGCAAAATCTATACTACAGAAGAGTTGGAAAAGGCAACCAAAAACTATGACAAAAACCAAATTGTTGGTCAGGGAGGCTATGGCACAGTTTACAAAGGAATTTTACCAGACGAGAGAATTGTTGCTGTTAAAAAGTCCAAAATAGTGGATGAGTCCCAAATCGAGCAATTTATAAATGAGATCCACATCTTATCTCAGATCAACCATAGGAACATTGTAAAGCTCGTGGGTTGCTGTTTAGAAGCAGAAGTTCCCATCCTGGTTTATGAATTTATTTCCAATGGAACCCTTTCCCAGCATATCCATGATGAGGGCCGTGTGTCGTCAATTTCCTTGGAAAATCGTTTAAGGATTGCTGCAGAAACTGCAGGGGCCCTCTACTATTTACACTCGGCAGCTTCCACACCCATTTTTCATAGAGATGTTAAGTCTGCTAATATACTTTTGGATGATAATTTCACAGCGAAAGTGTCTGATTTTGGAGCTTCAAGATTGGTTCCGTTGGATCACACTCGGATAACGACATTGGTGATGGGGACATGGGGATATTTAGACCCAGAGTACCATCAAACAGGCCAGTTAACAGGAAAGAGTGATGTTTATAGCTTTGGTGTAGTTCTTGTGGAACTCTTGACGGGTGAGGGGCCCGTTTCTTCCACTAGATCCCAAGTTAATAGAAGCCTTTCTAGCTACTTCCTCTCATCGATGAAAGAGAATCGGATCTTTGAAATTTTAGAGGAACGAGTTCGAGAAGAAGGGACGGAAGAACAGCTCATCGCAGTTGCTCGGCTTGCTAAGAGATGCTTGAAACTTAAAGGGGAAGAACGACCTACGATGAAGGAAGTGGTGGTGGAGCTAGAGGGCTTAAGAAGGATTCATGAACATCCTTGGGAACCAAAGAACCATGAAGAGACTGAGAACTTGCTAGGTGAACCTGGAGCTTCGCAGGGCTACACTGGCAATGTAACAAATGAATATAGTGTTGATGGCGATGCCCTATCATCACTAGAGATGGGGCGTTGATTTGTTCGACACGGTGGTGGATTGTGCAAATCTAAAACCGTGTAAGGATCTCTTGTGCTAGCCGTTGATAACGTGTGAATGCCGGTTTGTGGTGTTGAGATTATTATTATTTTTCCTAAGTTTAGTTTGCAAGCTGGGTTAAGATAACAGTAGATATTATTCTGGATTTCTTCTATGTTTGGCTGCCCGTACAATGTATCTAGACATCCATAAATTAGTCATTTAGCCTAAGTAGAAAAGCCTATAAAAGGCACCACTGTAATCGTTCCAATTTATTCAAATTCAATAAACAACAATTCTCTCTTCCTCTTTAAAAGTTTCAGTTTTTTTTTTTTGGTGGCTGCAGCCACATGTCAGCAAGAAGCTGTAGACCCAAAAAACTGGTATCAGAGCCATTAGGTGTGGTGGGCCCATAACACACAGGTCCCAAGTTTTTTTTTTTTTTTTTCTTCAGAAAAAGTTTCCAACAATTTTTCAGCCACAACATAAAAAAAAATTTCATAAAATATCTGTTTTCAAAAAAATCAGATTGCAGCAAAAAAAAAAAAAAAAATTATGTTTTTAAAAAAAAAATCAGATTACAGTGAAAAAAAAAATCTGTTTTCAAAAAAAAAAAAAAAAATCAGATTGCAAAAGCCAAGAATCTGTGCAAGACTCCATCGTTTCAGCCAAGAATCTGTCCAAGACTCCACTGTTTCAACAAAACAAAAACAAAAAAAAATCAGCCATTTTTTAAAAAAAAAAGAAAAAGAAAAAGATGGCTAGCACAATCCAGCTGCAGGTTCCTAAGCTGTTAAAGGACAACTATGAAAAGTGGTGCATCCAAATGAAGGCGTTGTTTGGGTCGCAAGAACTATGGGAGATCGTCACCGATGGGTATGAAGAACCCACTATGGAAGAAGAAACCGCCTTCACCAATGAAGAAAAGACCGATCTTAAAAATCAAAGGAAGAGAGACAACAAGGCTTTGTTTCTCCTCTATCAAGGGTTGGACGAATCCACCTTCGAAAAGATTGTTGAAGCAATATCAAGTAAGCAAGCATGGGATACCCTTGACACCATCTTCAAGGGTGTAGATCGAGTGAAGCGGGTTCGCCTTCAAACATTAAGAGTCGAGTTCGAAGCGACTCACATGAAGGAAGGTGAGAATATTACTGATTGTTTTTTGCGTTTACTTGTAACTGTCAATAATTTAAAAAGAAATGGTGAGAAGATTGAAGATATCCAAGTTATTGAAAAGATACTTCGATCCCTCACAACCAAGTTTGAGAATGTGGTTGTGGCGATCGAAGAATAAAAAGATATTGAAAAACTCTCCATTGAGGAGTTGATAGGGTCATTGCAAGTCCATGAGCAACGAATGCAAAAGAATGCTAGTTCCATGCCGATGGAACAAGCTTTGGAGTCAAGATTGACTCTAAATGATAAGAATGGTGGATGTGGAAGTTCACAACATGGTGAACATTTTACTAACAATCTCCCAAGAGGCAGAGTGCGCGGATACCAAAAAAGCCATGGCCAAAACCATCAGAAAAATACTAATTTTCGTGGAAAAGGAAATGGTAGAGGTAGATCGATGCGTGGACGAGCAAGTACAAAGAACATCCAGTGTTATAATTGTAACAAGCTTGGCCACTATGCATCTGATTGTTGAAGCAAGCCGGTGAATCAAGACAAGCTATCTAACTATGTCGAAGCATTAGGCCATGAACAAGAAAGCTCCACATTTCTCCTTACACAAGAGAAAGGTAGTGATCAGCAGGATGTATGGTATCTCGACACGGGTGCAAGCAATCACATGTGTGGCGACAAGAAACTCTTTGTGGAACTCACAAAAAGAGTTCATGACGATGTAACATTTGGAGACTCATCAAAAACGCCAATAAAAGGTAAATGGAAAATCAAAATCTTTCAGAAGGATAGTGTTCCAAATTATATCTCTAATGTGTAATACATGCCCAACATGAAAAGTAATATATTGAGTCTCGGACAAGTCCTCGAAAAAGGGTATGTCATACACATGGAGAACTCTTCTCTTTCTATAAGAGATATGCATGGACGTTTAATTGTAAAAGTCCAGATAGCGAAGAATCGTATGTTTCCTCTCCATATAAACACAATGCTTGAGAAGTGTTTTTATGGAAAAACAAAGAATGATTCTTGGATGTAGCATCTTCACTTTGGCCATCTAAATTTCAGTGGCCTGAAACTTCTGTCCTCGTCAAGCATGGTGTATGGTTTATCTGCTATTGAAGTTACAGAACATGTGTGTGAGGCGTACACACTTAGGAAACAACAAAGGAACTCCTTTCTAAGTGGAGTATCCCGAAGAGGAAGAGAACTGTTGCAGTTGGTTTACACTGACATCTGTGGACCATTAGAGCCAATCTCTCTTGGAGGTAATAAATACTTTATTACCTTCATTGATGATTTTAGTAGAAAATTGTGGGTGTATGTAATTAAAGAGAAGTCTACTGCTTTTACTATTTTAAAAAATTTTAAGGCCCTTGTTGAAAAAGAAAGTGGTCTTAAAATAAAAACCCTTAGATCTGACAGAGGTGGGGAGTACACCTCAAATGTTTTTCGAGAGTATTGCGAGGAACATGGCATTAAGTAACAACACACTACAGCATACACGCCACAATAAAATGGAATTGCAGAATGAAAGAATCGCACCATCCTCAACATGATGAGGACCATGCTGAAGGAGAAAAGTCTGTCAAAGAATTTATGGGTAGAGGCAGTTGCATGTATTGCCTATCTGCTTAATAGGTGTCCAACCAAAAGTGTTAGATTCAAGACACCGCAAGAAGCATGGAGTGGTTACAAGCCGAGCATGGCGCACCTTAAGATCTTTGGGTGTGTCGCCTACGCTCAAGTTTCAGAAGCGATAAGGAACAAGCTTGATGATCATGGCGAGAAGTGCATCTTCATC
The DNA here is from genome assembly GCA_030180095.1 of Magnolia changhungtana. Lineage (NCBI taxonomy): Eukaryota > Viridiplantae > Streptophyta > Magnoliopsida > Magnoliales > Magnoliaceae > Magnolia > Magnolia changhungtana. Next base: position 375,273 of record JASAUF010000429.1, on the reverse strand, counting down.
AGCTACAACGAAGAGTCAAAGGCATACAAGCTCTACAACCTACTAACCAATAAGCTGGTGGTGAGTAGAGATGTGGTATTTTATGAGGAAGAAGTGTGGAAATAAAACGAGAGAAACTCGACCAAAGAAAAGTAGGTCGAGGTCGAAGAATACGAAGAAGAGAGATATAAGAAGCAAGAGCAGACACCCACATCATCCCTTCGGATTGCAGAAGTCCAGGAGTACGTTCCATCTCTTTTAGAAGTACTTCATCAAATCAGAATTCATCTAGCACATCTTCATCCAATTCTCCTTCACCCTTGGCTCCTATTAAAATAAGAAGCCTCAACGACATCTATGTAGAAACTGAGGAAGTGAATTTGCTCTGCCTGTATATGGATCACAAGCCTCTCACATTCGAAGAGGCTGTAAATGAAAAATGTTAGAGAAAGGCTATAGAAGAAGAGATTCAAGCCATCGAGAAGAATCGAACATGGGAACTGACCTCACTCCCTAAAGGCCAGAAGACCATTGGTCTCAAATGGGTGTACAAAATCAAGCGGAATGCCGATGGTAAGATCGAACGATATAAGGCAAGGCTCGTAGCAAAAGGTTACAAACAGAAATATGGGGTAGACTATGAAGAAATTTTCGCCCCAGTTGCTCGCCTTGACACTGTAAGAATGATTATCTCCCTTGCAGCTCATTACAGTTAAATGACCTACCAATTGGATGTGAAATCCGCATTCCTAAATGGAATACTTAAAGAAAAAGTCTACGTTGACCAGCCTGAAGGCTTTGTCATGCAAGAGGAGGAACACAAGGTGTATCGGCTGAAGAAAGCCCTGTATGGGTTGCAAGTTCCCCGCACTTGGAATGCACGGATCGACGACTATCTTCAAGAGAATGGTTTCGTTAAATGTCCATATGAGCATACCGTCTATATAAAGAAGAATGCCCATGGTGATATGCTTATAACTTGTTTATATATATGTTGATGATTTGCTGTTCACTGGGAACAGCCAGGCGATGTTTGAAGAATTCAAGCAGGCTATGTTCAAAGAGTTCGAGATGACTGATGGTGGATTGATGTCTTTTTTCTTAGGCATTGAGGTGAAGCAACAAGTCGGCAGCATTTACATATTCCAGAAGAAGTATACAAAGGAACTTCTTGAGAAGTTTCAGATGGTCAACTGTAAAGCCGTAAATACACATGTTACAACAGGCCTGAAGCTCATGAAAGATGGAGAAGGAAGAAACGTCGACCCAACCCTATTCAAAAGCCTAATCGGAAGCTTAAGGTACCTCACAATCACTAGGCCAGATATAGTCTACAGTGTTGGGCTTCTAAGCCGGTATATGGAAAGCCCCAAAAGAGTCACACTGGTTAGCTCCAAAACGAGTACTGAGGTATATCAAAGGGACTATTGAATTTGGTCTCTTTTATCCATGCGATGATGAAGCAATGCTATACGAATACTCAGACAGTGATTGGGGAGGTGACTAAGATAAAAGAAAGAGCACCACTGGTTATGTATTCTATCTCGGAACGACTGCTTTCACATGGAATTCGAAGAAGCAGAGTATGGTCGCCCTGTCCACATGTGAAACAGAGAACATGGCAGCATCGTCCACCGTCTGTGAGGGAATTTGGTTGAGAAACCTGCTAAAGGAGCAGAAGCATCCGCATAAAGAATCCACAGTCATATATGTGGATAATAAGTCGGCAATTGAGCTAGTTATAAATCCGGTGTAACATGGAAGAAACAAACACATTGATACTCGATACCATTTTCTAAGAGATCATGTGAAGCAGAAAACGATGAAATTAGAGTATTGTCATACTACGGAACATGTGACAGATATTTTCACAAAGGCATTGCCGACAGATGCATTCAAACGACTAAGAACGATGCTTGGAATGAAGCCGATTTTGGTTTGAAGGGGAGTGTTGGACATGGTGGTGGATTATGGAAATCTAAAACCGTGTAAGGATCTCTTGTGCTAACTGTTGATAACGTGTGAATGCCGTCTATGCTAGCTGTGGTGTTGAGATTTTTTTCTAAATTTAGTTTGCTAACTGGGTTAAGATAATAGTAGATATTATTCTGGATTTCTTCTATGTTTGGCTGCCCCTAGGATGTATCTAGACAGGGATAAATTAGTCATTTCACCTAAGTAGAAAAGCCTATAAAAGGCACCACTGTAATTGTTCCAATTTATTCAAATTCAATAAACAACAGTTCTCTCTTCCTCTTTAAAAGTTTCAGTTTTTTTTTTTTTTTTTTTTTTTTTTTTTTTTTTTTGGTGGCTGCAGCCACACGTCAAAAGGAAGCTGGGTTTTAGACCCAACATGATTCGCTTCTATTCAATTTCCATTAAACAGATTTTGCCACACTTAATTTGTTTTGAAGGTAATATCCCAACATCTGATCTTGTTTTTGCAACTAAGATGAATAGCACAAAGGGAATTGATATCTTCAACTACTCTAATTGATTTGTTCATATACTCATTTTCTGTTTTTGAAATTGAAATAGTACCTTTTTTTATTGGTTGTCAATATAGTGGAGATTGAAGAAGTAGAAGAATATGGTGTTGCAAAAAATATTGATTTTAAAATATATTTTAATAAAATATATATTATATAAAAAAAAGTTTGAAAAATACCTTCTTTGTGGGTTTTGGGAATAGTCCCACGTTGGAGAAAGAGGAGAAGAAAAACTAGTTTATATGAGAGTGGTGGAGTATTATAATACTTACCCACATGGTCCAAAGGAGAATGGAACTTGCGTGTTCCAGTGCGTAGCACTGCAACACCCCCCCGCGCGCGCACGGGCTCAGGCTTGGGTTCGGTACGAGGGCGTGGGCATGTGAGGCAGTGTGGCTGTAGAAGCACTAGTGGCATACTTTGTACTTAGCACATGTGCATCGTGTCGCAGAGGGTCGCTACGTGGCTAAGGTGAGTGGCTGGTTAGAAGGGAGACTAGAGGACTGAGAGAGAGGTCCTCCAGTATATATAGAGAGCTGAAAAAAGAGCTGTTGTAGCATATTTGTAACAGTTGTGCCATTAGTGCAGGGTCTAGCTGTAACTACTGCATGGCTAGCCCAACAGCTAGAAAACGGCTAGCTGCTGTCTCACAACAGTTAACATGCAGCAGCTTAATGGCCCATGCACAAGAGTCAGAAAATGACCATAAAACGGCTAGTTTTCTCCAACAGTTAGAAAATGGTCATGTGATTTATTTTCTTGGACCATAACCCCCAGCCACCATAGCCTATAAAAGGAGGGTCTGGATGGGTTTCCAAACCATCTCTCAACCCACTCCAGTAGACCCATACGAACTAAGCCTAAGCCACTTTTCTCATATACAACAGTGATTTTAGTAGTATAGCAAGGTTCGTCTGAACCATTGCTTGAAAATTAGACCAGAGGGGTGGTCTAGAACGTTCATCTGAACCAGTAGTTGCTGAAGATCAGTAAAAACAAACCAGTGCAGTGGTTTAAGTTCTAAATATTCTTCCCCTCTCACTACGCCAAAATCGCTGATTTGCGACGGACTAAATCCATCGTAAAACCAAATAAACGACGGATGAAGTCCGTCGTGAGGTCCGTCGCTGTTTAGTGGGTCGTTTTTGGTTTTACGACGGATTTTATCCGTCGTTTAATATGCGACGGATAAGGTCCATCACCTAATGGCGACGGATAAAATCCGTCGTAAAAATAAAAAAACCGTCGATGAAATTCCAAAAATCGGTCGTCCCTATAAACATTAGCGACGGATCTTATCCGTCACTAATATTAGTAAGCGACGAACCTCAAATCCGTCGTAAAAAAAAAAAACGTCGGTGAAATTCAAAAAAATTAGTCGTCCCTAGAAACATTAGCGACGGATAAGATCCGTCGCTAATTTTAGTAAGCGACGGACCTCAATCCGTCATTATTTTCAATGTTCAGAGCTTAGCGACGGATTTGGTCCGTCGCTAAAATATCTGCAAAAATATATATATATATACCAATAAATTATTATTAAAATTTTTTTAAATCTTGCACCTGATAGTCATTCAAAAAATAATTCACACTATTGTTTGATAAGGATCCTATTCACAAAATTGTAACAACTCAATTTAATAAAAGAGGAAATGACCCAAGTGGCCCATGCAACAAAAATTCACTTCAACCCTCCTAACTAAACACTTCCTCCTACTAAACTAGTTAGGACCCATACAAAAGAAATTACCTGGAACTTCCAACTGTTGGCTATGCATTGTTTTGTATTGGCTACTTAGTATCTGCTCCTGTTCATCCTTCTTTTGAGCCCTTCCTACATATATTACAAGCAACCAAATTTAATCCAAGAAAAGACTAGTTTAGTCAACCCTTCATATATTTCAAATAACTTGACTCAAATCCATGGAAAGTGAATAGTTTAATCAATGAAACCAATTAACAAAATAAAATATTAGAATTCATCCTACCAATTAGATGTTAAGGTAAGAGCATTTCAATTGGTATGTTTCTTTGTAAGGCTGTTACAACTGTCGATTAGAAAATCCTAGTGGGAAAAGAGAGCATTTTCAGATACAAATTTTGTCATCTTCCCGGATGCACTGGATTGCCACATTCAGCAATAATATACTAACATATGTACAAACTTCATAATATATAAATGCCAACAAAAGATTTAAAAAAAAAAACTTAAAAAAAATAAAGACAACAATTACTAATAAAACTATTAAAGCTTTATTTTCTTCAAGGTAGCTTTCCCCTGTTGTTTTTTCTTTTTTTGTTTGATGTTTAGCTTTCCCCAATGTGACACATGATCATATTAGAATATCCAATCAGTGATATTCTTCAGAGCTGGTTCATCTATGGTTGGGCCCAATAGAGATATTCTAGATCACTGATGACAATGAGTATTGTCTTCCTTTCTTTTTTTTTGGTCGTAGGACCACATAACTTGGTCACGTCAACACACTAGCCAGGTGGGTGTTGTATGCTACACCAGCCAATCTGCTTACATAACTACTACTTGTGATATGTCATGTCAGTCACCTTCATTCCCTTGTTATGTCATTTTATTCCCACACATCTACTACTTTTAATATCTATATAAAGGAATGTTATTTTTTCTTCTTTTCAACTAATAGTTTTCATTTTTTTTTTTAAGTTCTAAATCCTTAAAAAAACTGTAATTTGCAGATAAACTACATTCTGTTCGTGAAATAGAAGAGAAAGGAAAGAAGAGACATACCTTCTCTGAAATTTGTTGTTATCTCTGCTTCTTTTTGTTTGGTTTGTTGTGGATTTTAGTTGTTCTAGATCCAACATAGCTTCAATGGCGGGTTTCAGTTGTTCTAGATCCGACATTGCCAGAACATTTCCCATTAATGCAAATGCAACACAGATTAAGGCTTATGAGGTTCTCCTCAAGGCCCATGCGGCAACGATAGGTGCATTGAAGGCTGGGAATAAGGTCAGTGTTGTTTACCAAGCAGCAGTCTCGGTGGTAGAGAGGGATGCTCTTGAATTTGCCTCTCATCTTGCAAAGTCAGTAGGAACGGGAATCGGTCTCGAGTTCCGTGAGTCGGTATTGAGTTTAAATGCCAGGAACGATCAGGTGTTGAAGCTTGGAATGGTTTTTAATGTATCTCTTGGGTTTCAGAACTTGCAATCAGAAACCAATAACCCAAAGACTAAGATGTTCTCGTTGTTGCTTGCAGACACCATTATTGTCAATGAAAAAGCTGCAGAAGTTGTGACTTCAATCAGCTCCAAGTTAATTAAGGATGTTGCATACTCATTCAATGAGGAAGAGGAGGGAGGAGGAAGAAGAGCGTCCAAAGGTCAAAGCTGAATCCAATAGAGCTGAGACATTCTTGTCAAAAGCGACTCTAAGGTCGGATAATGGGCAATTCTGCAGCTGGAGATGGCCGTGGTTCTACAAAAGCTTCAAGCGATCTCATTACCTACAAGAATGTCAATGATATCCCACAGTCGAGGGAATTAATGATACAGATCGACCAAAAGAATGCGGCTTTCCTTTTGCTAATCCATGGCAGCATGGTGCCATTTCACATTGCTACCATCAAGAGTGTTTCAAGCCAGCAGGATGGTAAAAATTGCTATAGGATGTGCCTTGGGAGTTTTATATGATCGTCGAGTACCATTCAAACTAAAAGGGAAGTTTTATAGAATAGTTTAAGACCAACTACGCTTTAGGGAACAAATTGTTGGGCAAGGGGAAGGCCCAAAAAGACATGGATGGAGGTAGTAAGAAAAGACCCGATGACCTATGGTCTAACTGGAGGTATGGCCCTTGATAGAGTGGAACGGTGGAATAGGATTCATGTATGCGACCCTAATTAATTAGGATATGGCTTACATGATGACGATGATGACGATTATTTCATATATAAATTGCAATATATATATATATATATATATATATATATATATATATATATATATATAAAACTATATTACATATACTTAGTATATGTATTGGAATTTGGAGCAACCGACATTATCCCACCCCCATTGTACCATGTATTAGAGGAACTAGTGGTGAATGGATGTTTGGTTTATCCAAAAGGTATCCAGTTTGAAGCTGAAAGGCATAAAAAGTGTCTCTTCCAAGTTCTTTTACTCGGTCTTCCACTCAAAACAAAATGTTTACTATTGATCCTAGTATTATCTACTACATACTAGTAACATACAACCAATATTGGGTTCATCCACAAACGCAGCCTGATGTAAATGTATACCACTTGCACAATAAATGTGGTGCCGACCCATTCAACACGAGAATGGATTAGGTGTTACCTGCGTAACACCATAGTGGGTGTTTCCCGGACTGTGGGCCCACCTTAATGTATGTGTTATAAAAATCAAAATTTTAAGTGGACTACACCATAGGAAATAGTGGTAATTGTACTACCACCATAAAAAACTTCCTAAGGCCCACTATGGTGTAATCACCTATAGATTTGTATCTGCTTCATTTTGGGGGCCATTGGTATATATCCATCTTGTCCATCAATTTTTTCAGCTCATTTTAAGAGACACTCATAAAAATTAAGCAGATCAAAATCTCTACTTTCATTGAGAATCTGGTCTCTTGGGTACGTGTCCTTTCATGATCCAAATACCTAGACATATCCACTATACGCGTGGCATACATGTATCTCTATCAACACTGTTCAAATAGTGGGGCTAAATGCAGATGGTTCATATGACAAAAATCGTACTGTAGGACTGTTGATTTTAAATTTTCAATGGCAGCCATCAAATCAACGATTTAAAATGTAGAGCAGTCCAAACTGTGCGAACAAAGCTCTATTTGTCAGAGGGAATGTTCTAGTCAATCTGATCAAAGGCCCATGAATTGAATGGCTTCTGTTAAGGTATGCATGCACGTCCATACACTATTGTATGAACCTTCACAAGCATATATTTCTTTTTTTTTAAAATAATAATAATAATAATATTCTATCATAGTCTAACAACTTGGCTTTATTTCATAGGCTTGCAGATGTTTGTCAAAAAAGAATCATTGACAATCTTTTGAAAGTTGGTGGTCCACTCTCTAACAAGCATATGTAATCCAATAAAATAATGCCATGTCTTTGTCTTATGGAATTTGGTGTTATCCAAAAAATACCTAATCCACTCCCTAATAAGGCCGACCCACAGCTTTTTGGAAGCTTGTTTTGGCAGTCCATTTATTTAGTGCATAAAATGAAACGGACGGCTTTTAGTTGTTTTGGACAGCACATCTAACCAACATGGCCCACCTGATGGTGGTTTTTGTCCTTGGCATTGTTCAAAAACCTGAAAAGGTGTGCCCTTGAAGAACTCAGTGTATAGGCCATCAAACCCATTCATCAGGAGAACCCCACCAGGATGAAGGCACAGACCAAAGGTGTGCCATTGAAGAACTCTGGTAGGCCAAACCATGTGAATATATAGGTATTAGGCGTGATTTTACATTGCTCCTGTTCATGTCCTATCTGAGTTTTGGATCAGTATTATTATTTGGATGTACGGTGAAAACATTACAATCACAATGAGTTCAAAAAGGGGGTGTATCTATCAAGACCAAGGGGCTAAAAATATCAATTCCCATAACAATTACACATAAACCCAACACCCAAAAAAACAGGGGGGTTTCCAATCATGGGGGTTCCGAATCTAGGGGTTTCCAATCATGGCGCTGGGAGAGAGAGATTGAGAGATGAATGAAAAGGAAAAAAAAAAAAGGAAGAAGAATGAACGTTCCGATGGAAATGCATGCAAGAGATTTGGTAAGGATAGTACCTCAGTGGAGGTGAAACGGAACGCAGGGCCTTCCATTTAAGGGTGATGGTCGACGGACGATGACGCTCCAGCGGCCCGGGGAGGATTTCTCGATGGAAGATGAGGGAAAAGTGGAAGAGATGGAGAAGAGGAGCGGGCGTGGGAAGGTTTCCTGTTGGAAATAAGATAAATTTTTCAAATCCATGTATTGTGAGTTTTAACATAATTTATAACACAAGCTCTATTAACGGTCGTACATGCGTGGGACCATTTTCTGCATGGTTAAGATTATTTTACATAATAAAATTATAAATATTTACTATTTGCACATACACTGATTATTTGGATGGTTTGGATAACTCTGAATCATAGCCACTGTTGTTATGGACGAGTCACCACTATTTTACATAAAATACAAGACTCACATTGCAAAACTATAATTCAAAACGGTAAGTTGACGTTTGGACCTGGCATCGCTCTGTGGGCCCCACCATGATAGATTTGTTTCATCCACGCCGTCCATCCATTTCACGACATCATTTTGTATGAGATCCCCAAAAATTATATTGAAATAAATCTTGGGTGGACCACACAATCAGAAAATATTATTAGTTGGACGTATGTGGGTCAACTGGAGCTTTGGATTTAAATCTTGAGTGGACCACACAATCTTTGGATTTAACTCGTTCTTTGGATATTGTCTTAAAATAATCTCTCCAAATGGATGGAAGGTGTGGATGCAAACCGTACATCATGGTGGGGCCTACGGAGTTTGGTGACGTCACTTCAGTATATGGTCTTCGGAGACATACCCTGGCTTTTGCAGAAACTTCCCACGCAAGAATGTTGGGTGGGGCCCACTGAGATATTTTGGAGAAATACACTCCGTTCATCCATTTTAGGAGATCATTTTAGGACACGTGACCAAAAATTAGGTGGATCCAAAGCTCAAGTGAGCCACAAGAGAGGAAACAATGGGGATTCAGTGAGCACCGTTGAAACATTCTTATGGACATGAAAGTTTTGTATCAGGATATTTTTTTAGTTCTTATACTTTATCCCATTGAGAGTGACGTTATAAACGGTTTGGGTGGCCCAAAGACATCAGAATGGAGCCCAGGAAGGTTTCAACCGTACAAATTTCTTTCCCCAGTTTTCCCTCTTGCATGTGTGACTCAATTGAGTTGTGGATCAACTCATTTTTTACCGCATCCTACAATGAGCTATAAAAATGTATGGATGGGATGGATTGATCAAAAACATCGCGATGGCCCCACCCAAGATCCTTCTTGCGCAGAACTTCTTTGTAAAATGCTTTCACAAGAAATTCGTGTCCCTAGTCTCCCCAAAGCACCAACCCCTTGGGCGGTGGTCGGTCTCAGGGGCCCCACCATAATGCATATATTTCATCCATTATGTTCATCCATTTTAAAATATCGTTTTAGGAATTTATTCCAAAAATGAGAGGTATATAAATCTCGGGTGGACCATACCACATGAAAATAATAGTGATTGGATATCCATCATTAAAATCCTCATAAGGCCCACTGTACTGTTTATTTGACATCCAATCTGTTTGTTAGGTCATATAGGCCTAGATGAAGGGGAAAAACAAAAATCATTTGGATTCAAAACTTTTATGGCCCCCGAAACGTTTTTAACGGTTGACACTCATTCAACACTGTATCCTGTAATATGGTCCATTTCAGATTGGGATATACCTCATTTTTGGTCTCATGCCGTAAGATAATCTTTCAAAATAGATGGAAGGCATGGATGAAACATATACATCATGGTGGGGCCCACAGAGAACCGACCACCAACCATTGGCGGGTGCCAAGGGGAGCAGCCAATCCGTTCCCCTTATTTGTAGCATGGTCTATTTAATCTTTGGAAATGATTCATTTTTTGGATAATTCTCTAAAATGATCTCAAAAAATAGATGAATAATGTGGATTGATTCCAAATTTTCAATAAATCCAAAACTCAAGTGGACCATGCCACATGGAATAGTGTGGAATAATGATTTCCACGTTGATACCTTCCTTGGGCCCACAATAATGTTTATTTCCCATCCAACCTGTTCATAATATAAAAAATATATGAATGAAGATAAAATACAAACATCAGCTTGATCCAAAACTTCCATAGCCTCCAAGAATTTTTCAATGGTAGAGGTTCAATCACATTATTTCTTATGGTTTGGTCCACTCGAGCTTTGGATATGCTTCCTTTTTGTTCTTTAGACCTCAAATTATCTGTTAACATGGATGAACGGAGTGGATAAAATAAATAAATAATGGTGGACCCCATAGAGTTTACTCTAGTAATAAGGGTAATGAGTAACTCACCTAAATATAGTAAATATAGTAGAGAGGGGTTTCCTTGAAACATTCATAATCATATATTGGGCTTGCCTAAATGTGATTCACATATCTAACCCACTCATTATGCATGTCCCACTTAGATGAGGGGTCAAACCAAGTTTCAGTCGCATCCAAAACTCATGTGGACCCCACCAAGTGCTTTTATATTTTTTAGGATGTCTTCATATGGTTTTAGATGGTATGGCCCACCTAAGTTTCAGATATCTGGATGATTTTGAGATATCTCATAACCTAAAAGGGACACATCAAATGCATGGTGTTGATGTTCAATATACATCATGATAGGCCCCACAAAACTTACTAACATCAATTTTTAGGTTCTCATGATGTTACTAAGTTGGGTCATAATTTTAACTAGAATATTTGGCCCATTTTACATGTCTGGTCCATTCACTCTACTTTACTGATCAATACCCTCAATTTGACTAGTTATTCACCCCGATCAAGCTACATATGAAGAAGATATTGGGCATACAAGATTGATCAACAATTTGAGTGAAATTTGATTTTAAAGTTTAAAGGTTCAATTAGTGGATGTACCTAATAATTTATTAACAAATATTTTTTATTTCACAGATAAATTTCAATTTCTATTTAAAAATAACATTTTTTTTAAATATATTTTTTTACTCTTAATTTTTCTTTGAAAACTTTTAACAAAATATTATTTATATTATAAAATATTTCAAAAAAATTAAAATATAAATTCAGAATTTTTATTTTCAAAATCTCAAAAAATTTCCCAAATTTTAATTTTTTTTCCCCAAAAATTACAAAATGCTGATTTTTTTTTTCTTTAAAAGCATCATTTGGTTTTCAACTTTTCAATTTTCTTTTTTAAAATGATATTTTTTTTTTTCAAAATTTCATTGTTTTTATAAAATATTATGGTGGGGCCCACATTGTCAAAATTTTCACATTTTATTTTTTTTAATTGATATTTTTTTTCTCAAAATTAAATGCTTTTTTTTTTTTCAAATTTATCAACTTTTTTCAAATTTCTTTTTTCCCACAAAATAGATTTTTATTAAATCACTATTTTTATTTTTTTTAAATCTAATTTGTTTTCTCAAACATTGTTAAATTTTTTAAACTTATCAATATTCTTTTTCATGTGATATTACAAATCATTTAAATATTAATTTTAAATTAAAAAATAAAAATAAAAATTTCACTCATTTGATATAAAAACAAAATAAATTTTCTTTTTGCATTCAATCAATTGTTAAAAAATAATCTTAGATACAAATATGTACAATTAAACCCCTGAAATTCTATTAAAAAACAATTATTCGACTACAAAAAAAAAAAACTTCCTTTTCCACCATATTTCGATAAAAATGAAAAAAATTAATAATAAGGCAACAGTCCTTTTACAACAGACATGAGGCCTTTTACGACGGACCTTGATCCGTCGCAAAGGCAACCGAAAAGCGCGCCATTTTGGTGTTTTAGGCGGGAACTTACGACGGTGACAAAATCAAGTTTTTCGACGGATTTTGTCCGTCGCCTACTAACGACGGACCAAAATCCGTCGTAAATACGTCGTAAATCAGATTTTAGCGACGGATTTTGATCCGTCGCTAAATTCAGCGACGTTCAGACTATGGTTTTTCGACAAAACGACGGACCTTTTCCATTAGTGACGGATTTAATCCATCGTTAAACCAAGAGGTTTTAGCGACGGACTAAGTCTGTCGCAAAAATACGTCGCAAATTCACCCTTTTGGTGTAGTGTCTTTTTATTCTAGGATTTTTCCTTTTTTATGTATTTCTGTCATACTATGTAACAGAGTTCCATTGGTGGGCCTTCGTGTTTGCTGAACACAGACCCACACCGGGCTCATCGTATCCTAAAAGCGGTTTGCCTGTAACCTTTTCAGCATACTCAATTCACTTGAGTAGGGGCAAATAACGCTTTAAGGACAATGTTCCAAGCGTGCTTTAGCTTGTCCTTATTTCAGATTAATTTGCATTTTTCAGATTCCATATTTTACAGAAAAAATATTATTCTTTAAATTTTCCAACAATCTTAAAGCGTTATTTGTGATGGAAGTCAACAGTGTTTCATCCATCAAGTTGATGAATCAGGACTTGATACGTCTTGATCGGTTTGATGGAACCAATTTTATGAGATGCAAGACAAGCTAAAATTTCTTCTGACCGCGCTGAAAATCTACTACAAATTAGATCCAAATCTGCAAACACTACCTGAAGCATCCGATATAGACACACCTGAACAGGTGGCTACCTACACCAAACGAGCTGAAGACGAACTCTTGTGTTAAGAACACATACTAAACATGCTCTACGACCAGCTGTATGATCTATACCAATAAACGTCATTAGCAAAAGAGATCTGGGCCGCTCTGAAGTTCGAATACAAAGCTGAAGAAGGTACCAACAAATTTCTCATCGCTAGGTATTTTGACTTCAACATGGTATATAAAAAACCATTTGTAAACCCCGTATCCTAGACCATACTGTTCCGTAGACTTCCGCGGTCTTCCCGGTCGAATTCCGGCAACCTTTGACCGTTAACCAATATTTGCGCGCGACCCTGATTCACACGTCATTAACCCAAATCGACTCAACCTAAGACTAGTACCTTAGCGACTGCGCCGTCGCCGAGGTTCCGATGCCGTGATTCGCGCGGCGAGGCGATACTCTGACTAGGAGATGTGGGCCAGCGTTTGGTGCGAGGAAAATGCCGCGCATACGAATTCCGAGAGAATCTCTACAAAAGGTCACATCAATCAATCAACAATCAATTCCATCAATCCATCACCTCTCACCCTTCCCCAAGCAATCCCAAAGTCAAAAAGGCTCTTACACACCTATGCTTTTCTTACACCATTTGCCACAAAAGTCAAAAAGTTCTTACACCCATCACTCACCATATCCATCACCCTATCACCCATCACTCTTTCTCTCTCCCTTTACAAGTCTCTCTCTCTCTCTCATTTTCAAACTACATTTCCAAGCAACCCAAAACACATCCCACGTCCAAGCCTCTCCCATCTCTTCCAAACTATAAGTGTGGCCCACCTCTTCCTACCCTCTCATCTCCCATCTCCACCATCCAAACCTCATCTCCTCCGTTGGAATCAAAGCTAAGGAGCTAAGGAAGCCATGGGTGCAAGTTGAAGCCGGTGGGTGATCTTAAATCTTTATTTTTCATTCATTTTGTTTGATTAATGGTCCATATATGTGAGACCCACCTTGTTGTATATTTGTATTCAAGAGGGGCCCATAGTGGCGAGGCCTCTCCATCCTCACCGATCTCTCTCTCTCTCTCTCTCTCTCTCTCTATCTCTCTCCCTTATGTATGATGGCTTGTGGCCCACCTTGAAGCATGTGATCATCCACCCCGTCCACCCATCCAAAACAGTGTGGCCCACCAGATTGGACCCCACCATGAAGCATGTATTATACCCAAGTAATCTATACGCAGGACCCACTTTATACATGTGTTGTATCCGCACCATATAGCTAAAGGAAGGCCCACCTAAGCTGGACCCACCTTGTATATGCGTTACACCAAAACCATCCAGCGTCCCTAGACGCTGGACGTTTTTAGGAAACAGAAATATCAGTTTCATTTGAAACTTGGGTGGGCTGTTCACGTAGGCCCCACCTTGATTTATGTATTCAATCCATGCTGTCCCTCCCATTCCTTGGCTCATTTTAGGCGTTGAGTCAAAAAATGAGGTCGATCCGATAATCAGGCCGGCCATACCATAGAAAATTATATTTTTCGACTATTTAAAGCTATTAGGACCCACCTTGCTGTATCCACACACCAAACATGCAGTATATTGGACTTGTTTGGTGTGTTTTAATCCCTAGAACCATTGGACGGAGTGGATTCTCCAGAAGCGGGGACCACATGTGAAATACCGCTGATAAACAAAAAAAAAAGACGTGTTGCAGCAGCAGCGCAGCTGTGTCAGAAGGCAGTAGGCGTTGCCTGTGCTACCTGCGTCAGCCGGTGGACAAGCGAGCAGCCACCCACGGCTCTAGCCCTGGGCCCCATCATGATGTATATTTGCCATCCAACCCATTCATTGGGTGGGCTTCTCCCTTAAGAGGGCCCCCTCTAAAAATCGGCCTCATCCTGAACTCAGGTGGCCCACACGGCAGGAAACAGTGCTGATTAACGTCTGCCATTGATAACCCTCTTTGGGCCACAGAAGTTTTGTATCAAGATGAAATTTGTTTTTCCCCTGTGTCTAGGTCCGCGTGACCTTATGAACGGGTTGGATTGCATGTAAACTTGATGGTGGGCCCCAGTGGAGCCCACATGATTTATGTGTTTTATCTCCACCGTCCGCCTGGACGGTGGAGCCCACAGTGATGCATTTGTTTATCCCCACTGTTCCCTGGACGGTGGGGTGTGTGCATGTGCATGCGTGTGGATGCGTGTGTGTACGTGTGGGGTTGTGCATGTGTGTATATATGTGTGTGTGTATATATATATATATGTATGTATATATTATATTATATTATATTGTGTAATATACCTAATGGTGGGCCTTCATGGGCCCCATCATGATGCATGGGTTGCATCCAATCCGTCCAACCATCTTAGAAGCTCATTTTTTTTTGTTGGCATGAGCTAAAGAATGAGTAAGATCTATAGTTCAAGTGGACCCCACTTTGATATATGTATGAGGCCCATCTTGGTTTATTTGTGGCCTATCCGTTGAGGCCCACTTTGATATATGTATGAGGCCCATCTTGGTTTAATTGTGGCCCATCCGTTGAGGCCCACCTTGATATGCATGAGGCCCATATGATTAGGCCCATCTTGATGTAGTTTGGGCCCAACCATTGAGGTCCACCTGATATACTTAAGGCCCATGTTATACGGCCCATTTGTTGTACCTAAGGCCCATGGGTCGAGGCCCAATTAGATGTACACAAGTCCATTAAGATGTATGACCCTACCATGGTTTGTGTAATGATGTTATGACAGTCGTGCCTTAGGAGCAATGTTGGTTTGACGTCCACATTGTAGAATAATTTTAGTTAAATGTCCGCATTATGATTCTCCCTAGGGCCCATTGTTAGGCCCATACTTATAGGCCGTCTAGGCCCATCTTCGTTATGAACAACATCTATCCCCATATAACATGTGTAGTATAGTTTCATGATTAATGATCATACACATCATATGTATGCTTGATATGAGAAGTGACTGATCATAGCATATGCCTTCAGGTAGATTGTTTAGGGGCTCTCGGATAGGCGGTGTTGCCCTACATGAGCGCATGATACGCGCAGGATTACTGCATGACTGGATAGTGTGATTCATGCATTCGCATTATGTGATATGGTACTGTACGCCGTAGCGACATCAGGGTCGTAGCCTCCAAAGGCGTATCGTGGTTGGCAGGATTGGATACTGAAAATCTTGTTCTACATGGGGTGCTATAGATATTCCTTGGTGAAAGTCCCTAAACCCTTATGGTAGCAAGAGGTTGTTCCAATGTCTAGACCGAGTGGGTGCAGGAGCACCGAGTGCTGATTACCAGACGGCTGTGCTTTCCACTGTGTCGTGGTCAGTTGGAAGAGGGTGCGGCCTTACTCGCCCGAGAGGAGGGGGTAAATGAGTCTGACCAGCTCTAGAAATGGGTCCGCTATCGACGACCCGAGCCCGATATTTGCAGGCGGATAGTGAGGTCTCTTTCACTTACCTTATCGCGCGCGATGGGACGACAATATGGTTTAGAATGTATTAGACCCCGGTGATATCCCAGAGTTAAGTCGTATTGATATGTGGACTTAGATGAGGATTTGTATGCTTGAGTTGCACCTTGCATCGCATGGCCTTGGTATGACCGACATCATTCATGCCTTGCATCGCATAGCCTTGGTACGGTTAACGGTATTTATGGATTTACTAGCATATTCCGCATTACTCTGATATTGCATAACTGTATTACTACCTTGCGCACACACTTTCACCGCCCTCTAAGTTTTCTATAAGTTTATGCACGACCATTGCGTGCAGGTGACGTTGGACCGCAGCAACTCTGAGGCAGGAGCACATAGCAGATCATTTTGGAGCTTTTTGTCTATCATTATATTTCCCTTTATGCCCATTGTACTTGTAAAGTTTTTGATCATAGTGGAAATGTGATGGAGTTTTTGGTTGTTGTTTGTGGGTTATGCCTTTAGTTATCCTTATTACGAATCAAACTGGTAAAAAAAATCCTCCTTGTACCATCTCAGGATTGAAACCTGGCGAATGGGGGCTAGGAGCCGAGAATGGGGTTCTACGGAGGCTGTCGGCGCTGGATTTAGCGATCGAAAATTTTTTAAGCCAGGTTTTCGAGTTTGGGGCGTGACAGAAGTTAGTATCAGATCATAACTCAGGAATAACTAAGAACAACATTACATGTCTGTCACACCCCAAACTCGGAAACCGGGCTCGCAAAATTTTTGATCACCGAATCCGGTGCCGACAGCCTCCGTAGAACCCCATTCTCGGCTCCCAGCGCCCATACGCCAGGTTCCGATCCTGGGATGCTACGAGGAGGATTTTCAACATCGGTTTAATTTGTAATGAGCATAACCAAAGGCATAACCAACAAACAACAACCAAAAACTCCATCACATTTTCACTATGATCAAAAACTTTACAAGTACAATGAGCATAAAGGAAAATACAATGAGAATGGACAAAAAGCTCCAAAAAGATCTGCTCTGCGCTCCTGCCTCAGCGTTGCTGCATCCTCGCGTCACTTGCATGCAACGGTCGTGCATAAGCTTATAGAAAGCTTAGAGGGTGGTGAAAGTGTGTGCGCAAGGTAGTAATACAGACATGTAGTATCAGAGTAATGCGGAACATGCTGATGAATCCATGAATACCACTAGTCGTACCAAGGCTATGCGATGCAAGACATGAATGATGTCGGTCATACCAAGGCCATGCGATGCGAAATACAACTCAAGCATACAAATCCTCATCTAAGTCCACATGTCAATATAGCTCAAATCTGGGATATCACCGGGGTCTAGTACACTCTAAACAAGATTGCCGCCCCATCGCGCGCAATAAGGTAAGTGGAAGAGACCTCACTACCCGCCTGCCAATATCGGGCGCAGCTCGTTGATAGCGGACCCATTCCTCGAGCTGGTCAAACTCAGCCTAGCATTGCCCCCTCCTCTCGAGCGGGTAAGGCCGCACCCCCTTCCAACTGACCACGACACAGTGGAAAGCGCAGCCGCCTGGTAATCGGCACTCGGCGCTTCTGTACCCACTCGGTCTAGACGTTGGAGCAACCTCTTGGTACCATAAGGGTTTAGGGACTTTCACCCAGGGATATCTATAGCACCCCATATAGAACAAGATTTCTGGTATCCAATCCTGCCAACCACGATATGCCTGTGGAGGCTACGGCCCTGATGTCGCTAGGGCGTACAGTAACCATATCACACAATGTGAATGCATGAATCACACTATCTAGTCATGCAGCAATCCTGCGCGTCTCGTGCGCTCATGTGGGGCAACACCACCTAACCGGGAGCCCCTAAACAATTTGCCCGAAGGCATATGCTATGATCAGTCACTTCTCATACCAAGCATACATAAGATACGTATGATCATGAATCATGGGGCTATACTAAACATGTTATATGGGATAGATGTTGTTCATAAGGAGATGGGCCTAAACGGCCTACAAGTATGGGCCTAAGAATGGGCCCTAGGGAGAATCATAATGCGGACATTTAACCAACATTATTGTACAATGTGGACGTCAAACCAACATTGCTCCTAAGGCATTTTCCGTCGTAAACATCATTGCACAAACCATGTTGGGATCACACATTGCAATGGACCTTAGGTACATCCCATTGGGCCTTAAATACATCAAATGAGTTATATCACATGGGCCTTATATTCATCGAATGGGCCGCATTAATGGGCCTTATGCGCATTGCAATGGGTCATGACCCGTGGGCCTTAGATTGCATCAAATGGGCATAATCTTATAGGTCTTATATGTATCAAATGGGCCACACCAATTGGGCCCCATATTGTACATCAAATGGGCCTCAACCCATGGACCACAAATACATCGAATGGGCCCCATACATATATCAAAGTGGGGTCCGCTTGATCTGTAGATCTGATTCATTCTTTAGCTCATGCCAACAAAATGAGCTTCCAAAAATAGATGGACGGCTTGGACGTAACACATGCATCATGGTGAGGCCCATGAAGGCCCACCATCACATATATATATATATATGAAATATAATATATATAATATATATAACATATATAATATTTATATACACGATATATATATATATATATATATATATACACACGCACGCATGCACAGGTGCACACACATGCACACATACACGCACACGCACGCACACACGTATGCACGCACACAGACACACGCACGCTCCCACGCACACCCACCGTCCCTGGACGGTGGAGATATAACAAATACATAACTGCGGGTGCTGGACGGTGGAATTTAAAATACATAATTCAATGTGGGCTCCACGTGGGGTCCACCACAATGTTTTTAGGCCATCCAGGCCGTCCATAAGGTCACCCAGGCCTAAATGAACGGTGAAAACAAATTTCACCTTGATCCAAAACTTCTGTGGGCCCAAAAAGGGTTTCAAGGACAGACCTTCAATTCATACTGTTTTCTTTGGTGTGGGCCATCTGAAACTCAGATCGGCCTGATCTTTGGAGGGGGCCCACCTTAGGAGGTGGCCCACCAAATAAACGGTTTGGATGGCGAATAAGCATCATAGTGGGGCCCATGGCAGGAGCCGTGGGTGGCTGCTGGACGTCCGCCATCTGCTAGGTAATGGCGAGTGCGCGCCTGCCTTTTCCGACAGTGAGGCACGCCTGACATACAGGCCGACATCATTTTCTTTTTCTTTTTCTTTTTAATTTTCCTACAAAAACTCGATGTGGGGCCCGCTACCGAAGAATCTACTCCTTCCAATGCATTCAAGGGCTCGAAATACACAAAATGATTCCAATATACAACATATTTGAGGTGTAGATACAGCAAGGTGGGTCCTAAAACTTTATACAGTAGAAAATAGGGTTTTTTTTTCATGGTATGGCCCGCCTGATTATCGGTTTCACCTCATTTTTCGGCTCAACGCCTAAAATGAGTTGGGAAAAGGGATGAATGGCATGGATCGAACCCTTACAGCAAGGTGGGGCCTATTTGTGAAGTTCACATAAAAGCTTGAATCAAGCTTATATCTGTGTTTTGCTAATGACGTCTAGACACTGGACTCCACTCTCTTGGGTTTAACGAATAGCAGCAAGGTGGGCCCTGCTTAGGTGGGCCACCACGTGATATGTGGTGTAGGTACAATACATATAAGGTGGGCCCCACTGGCAGATGGTTTGGATAAAATATACGCCTCATGGTGGGGTCCACAATACAAGGAAGATAGAGCAAGAGAGAGATAGAGAGAGATAGAGAGTGGGACACGCTTGTGATGGAGGGACCCCGACATTATGGGCCCTCCCTTGTAATAAATCATACATCAGGTGGGCCCCATTACACATGGGCCCATTAAATCCAAAATCTAACGGTGGGGATCCCTTCTCCACCAAAGTAGACGGTCTAGATGACCCTAGGTATACAAGAAAATAAACATCATGATGGGGTCCATGGAGAATGGCCCCATCATGGAATGATCATGATGATCAAAGTGGCCCATCGGCCACATCTTAGGGTCCCAAGTGAGATCCAAACCATTGATTGGTTGGCCTCACTTAGCCCATCTTAAAAACACGAAAAACTACTCTTATCAAGCACCCACCGTTCGATCTTCTTGCTCCTATGGGTTCCTTAGCTCCTTAGCTTCAATTCCAATGGAGGAGATGATGAATGAATGGCTAGGATGGAGGATCTTGGGATGGAAAGGTGGGCCACACTTGGAGCTTTGAAAGAGAGGGAGAGGCTCATACGTATGGAGATATACTTGGAATGAAATTTGGAAAAGAGAGAGAGAGAGAGGCTTGTAAAGGGAGATGGGTGATGGATGTGGTGTGATGGATGTAAGAGCACCTTTTTGACTTTTATGACAAATGGTGTAAGAAAAGCATGGGTTTGTAAGAACCTTTTTGACTTTGGGGTTGCTTGGGAATGGGTGAAAAGTGATGTGTACTTGACCCTTGATGGGATTGATTGATGGATGATTGACATGACATCTCGTAGAGATTCTCTTGAGTTTTGTACATGCGACATTTTCCTCGCACCGAACGCTGGCCCATATCTCCTGGTCAGGGTATCGCCTCGACGCACGAGTCCCGGCATTGGAACCGCGGCGACGGTGCGGTCGCATTGGTACAAGTCTCGGTTTGAGTCAACACGGGTTGACGGCATATAAATCAGGGCCTCGCGCAAGGTCGGTTAAGGATCGAAGGTTGCCGAAATTCGACCGGAAAGACCGCAGGAACCTACGGAACAGTACGGTCTAGGATACGGGTCTTACAATGTCTGCTATGAATTTAGGATGATTAAGTCCCAAGTCCGGATAGCTTAGTGATCTACTATTACCGACCCTTAACGTGCGTGCCTTTGAGAGTTTTTAAGTTGATAGGCGCCTTTGCTCTTTCCTGTAGGACGAGATGCCTAGGAGAGTGACCCGATCGACTCCCGCACCACCACCTGAGACTCTCGCACCACCACCTGAGACTCCCGCACTACCACCGACAATCCCCGCTCCACCACCAAAGATTCTTACTGCCCAGCCTATGGATATAGCTCCTCTACCAGAGATTCCTACTACCCATCCTATGGATGCAGCTCCTCCACCAGAGACCGGTGCGGATCCGACCATATTCGTGAGTGCCTCCCAGTTGCAGCAGATGTTACAGGCCCTAATGGTCGCACTTCAGGGACAGGGTAGACACCCCATCGTTTCTCCAGCCTAGGCAGAACAGGATCGCGCGAGAGCCCTTCTTTGGGAGTTTCGACGACTCAATCCCCCGCGTTTCCAAGGCAAACCCGACCCGACGATAGCTGAGAAATGGCGCACCGATGTAGAGAAGATATTCGATACGATGGGATGTACAACTGAGCGGCGAGTCCGATTAGCCGTATTTCTTCTCCATGGTGAGGTTGACCACTGGTGGACGTCAATCTCCCGAGCAATGGGCGCTAATTTTGTATGGACCTGAGAGGATTTTGTAGATCGGTTTGACCGACAGTACTTCCTTGATCACATTCGACGACAGCGAGCGTTGGAGTTCGAGGCCTTAATACAGAGTGATATGACAGTGGCTCAGTATGTCACTCGTTTTGTAGCGCTGTCTAGATTTGCACCATATTTAGTAGATGATAAGGAGCGGAGAGGCCACCGCTTCGAGGACGGTTTACGTTTCGGTCTTCGAGGTCGTGTTATTGGGCACGAGCTCCCGACTTTTGAGGGAGTGGTATGGAAGGCTCAGATTTTTGAGGCTGAGTGGGCCAGTTCTTAGTCTGATCGTGGTCAGAGGAGAGACCGGAAGAGGCACGCTCCTTCCGATAACTTGCAATAGCGTCGACCGCCACAGTAGAGGCATATAGGTCATCTAGCCTTCCGAGCGCCAGCACCACCTCCAGCACCACCTCCGAGGTAGTTCACCGGCACCTATTTTGGGTGCAGTGCGATGGGGCACCGTATATGAGAGTGGCCCCGCCCCCACAACCACGGCACGGTCCGTGAGAGGTTCACGGCGGCCTCCATACGCGGTGAGAGAGACCCGCACAACAGCAGCGACAGTAGCCCCCACCACCGAGACCACCTCAGCAGCAGCATCAGCACCAGCCTCTGAGGCCGCACTAGTAGAGGTAGCAGTTTCGACGGCCTCAGTGACAGCAGCAGCACATTCAGAGGGGACAGGCACCTCCCCAGCCGGCTCAGGCTAAGTTTTATGCTACTTAGCAGAATCCTCAATCATCTGGAGGAGTCGTTGAGGGTATACTTCCAGTCTCTGCATGCATCGTTCGAGTTTTATTTGATTCTGGTACTTCGCATTCGTTTATGTCCGAGGTATTCTGTCATTCGATTGGATTGCTGACAAAGTCTGCTCAAGAGGGGTTGACCGTATCATCGCCCTTAGGGAAGACTACAGTATTAGGCCGCTTCTGTTCGTCTTGCCCCATGCTAGTGGGAGAGATTTTCTTACCCGCCGACTTATACGTACTGCCGATGTCAGACTTTGATGTTATCTTGGGTATGGATTGGCTTGCCGAGTACTATGTCATATTGGACTGCTCCACGAGGATAGTCACGTTCTATATACCCAGTGCGCCATAGTTCCAGTTCATTGCAGAGCCCAGAGGAGAGTCATTGTCTTGTATGATGTCATGTGCCATAGAAGCAGTAAGCATCACCAGTTGCCTGTTGTTTGTGATTTTTCCGATGTGTTCCAGGAGATTTCGGGATTACTGCCTCGCTGACTCATAAAGTTTCAGATTGATCTCGTGCCCAGTACCGCTCCTATTTCGAAGGCCCTGTACCGTATGGCACCGTTAGAGTTGCGGGAACTGCAGAAGCAGTTGGACGAGTTGCGTGAGTTGGGCTTTATCCGTCTGAGCAGTTCACCGTGGGAAGCGCCGGTACTCTTCGTGAAGAAGGATGGCTCGTTGAGGCTCTGCATTGACTACCGCGAGCTCAACAAGGTCACGATCAAGAACAAGTACCCGCTTCCGAGGATCGATGATTTGTTTGATCAGCTGCAGGGTGCACAGTTCTTTTCGAAGATTGACCTGCGTTCCGGTTATCATCAGATTCGGGTCTGAGAGGAGGACATTCCGAAGATGGCTTTCAGGACGTGTTATGGTCATTTTGAGTTCCAGGTCATGTCCTTCGGACTGACCAATGCGCCCGTGGTATTCATGCAGTCGATGAACGAGGTCTTCCGCCCTTATCTCGATTAGTTTGTTGTAGTCTTCATCGACGACATTCTGATCTATTTGAGGACCCGTGAGGAGCATGAACAATATTTAGAGATTACGTTGCAGACCCTTCACGCACACCAGTTGTATGCGAAGCTGGAGAAGTGCGTGTTCTAGCAGGATGAGGTGAAGTTCCTCGGTCACGTGGTGACGAGGGAGGGTGTCGTAGTGGACCCCTCGAAGGTTGAAGCAGTGCGTCAGTGGGGCCAGTCCACGATTGCGTCCGAGATTCGCAGTTTCCTTGGTTTAACAGGCTATTACCGGCATTTCATTGAGGGCTTCTCCTGTATTGCATCCCCGCTGACCAGGTTGACTCGGAAGGGCACAGAGTTTATTTGGAGCGATGCCTGTGAGCGATCATTTATGGAGTTGAAGGACCGTCTGACATCCGCTCTTGTCCTCACTCTTCCCTTTAGGAGTGATGGATTTATTGTATACACCGATGCCTCGCATATTGGTTTGGGTGCTGTCCTGATGCAGCACGGGAGACTAGTCTCCTTCTCATCTCGCCAGCTCAAGATCCATGAGCTGAACTTCCCTACGCATGATTTGGAGCTGGCTGTAATTGTCTTCACACTGAAGGTGTGGAGGCACTATCTCTATGGGGTTAGGTTCGAGCTCTTCTCCGACCACAAGAGCTTGAAGTACCTCTTCTCGCAGTCTGAGTTGAACATGAGGCAGAGGTGCTGGATGGAACTCCTGAAGGACTATGAATTTTATCTTCAGTACCACCCCGGCAAGGCGAACGTGGTGGGTAATGCCCTCAGCCATCAGCCACGAGGCCTGGTGGCGCATATATGATTCAGGAGTGGTGGATGCTTGAGGATGTAGCAGAGTATGATTTTGAGTTTGGCCTGCAGTCTTCTATTGTGCAGTTATCGAGCCGTCGATTCAACCCTCTCTTGTCACAAGGGTGATCAAGGCTCAGCAGGCTGATGAGTCGTTGCAGAGTTATATGACTGAGGCGGCATCTGAGAGTCAGGCAGATTGGCAGATTGGTACAGACGGTGGACTTCGCTTCAAAGGCCGATTATGTGTCCCGGATATTCTTGAATTATGCAGAAATCTTATGACCGAGGCATATCGATCGCGATTTTCTATCCACCCTGGCTCAACAAAGATGTACCGTGACATGAGGCGACAGTATTTTTGGGCGGGGATGAAGCCCCAGATCGCCAGTTTTGTGGCCGAGTGTGACACATGCCGGCCTATTAAGGCCGATCATCAGAGACCCCCTGGTCTATTGCAGCCATTGAGTATCCCAATGTGGAAGTGGGAGCACGTGTCAACCGATTTCATTATGGGTTTGCTGATGACTCAGCGTGGTCATGACGCCATCTGGGTTGTTGTGGATCGTCTGACGAAGTCGGCACATTTTCTTGCGATTCGTGCAACTTGGCCTTTGGACCAGCTTGCGAGGTTATTCGTCGAGGAGATTGTGAGACTGCATGGCATTCCAGTCTAGATCGTTTCTGACTGAGATTCGAGGTTCACGTCTCAGTCTTGGAGGAGCTTCCAGAGAGCGATGGAGACTGATTTGTAGCTCAGCACCGCGTACCATCCGCAGACCGATGGCCGGACCGATAGGGTCAACCAGATCCTTGAAGATATGCTTCGGGCCTGTGCGATTGATTTCGGGGGTAGCTGGGATGAGCATCTGCGATTAGCTGAGTTCGCATACAACAACAGTTATCAGGCGACTATTGGCATGGCTCCTTTTGAGGCACTATATGGCAGACCATGCAGATCACTGAGTTGTTAGACTGAGGTTGGAGAGCGCCGTCTCCTAGGTCCTGAGCTTGTGCAGGAGACATCAGAGTGATCGATATCATTAGGCAGAGGATGGGCACAGCTCAGAGCCGGCAGAAGAGTTTTGCTGATCGTCGGCGTCGTCACTTGGAGTTTGATGTAGGGGACCATGTGTATCTTAAGGTCTCACCCATGAAGGGCGTAGTTTGATTTGGAGCGAAGGGCAAGCTTGCCCCGAGATTCATAAGACCTTTTGAGATCACTAGGCGCATTGGTGCTGTGGCCTATCGGCTTGCCTTGTCATCTCAGTTGTCTGGCGTTCACAACATTTTTCATGTCTCTATGTTGAGGAAATGTGGGTCAGACATCATTCCTGTTATTGATTGGCAGCCGTTAGAGGTTCGTGAGGATGCTTCCTATATTGAGTAGCTTGTTCATATCCTGGATCGGATGGAGCAGGTCCTCCGGACCAAGGTCATTCCATTAGTGAAGGTTCAGTGAGGTCACCATTCTGTTGAAGAGGCTTCTTGGGAGCACGAGGCTGAGATTTGAGAGCGTTATCCCCATCTCTTTGATGACTGATTATGTATTGCATTTTGCGTGTTATCTCTGATTTTATATAGTGATGTTATGTTTCTTCTCTCTCATGAGTATGACTAGTTGCGATGATGGTATAAATTTCGAAGATGAAATTTTTATTAGGAGGGGAGAGCTGTAAGCCCTGTATCCTAGACCGTACCGTTCCGTAGACTTCCGCGGTCTTCCCGGTCAAATTCTGGAAACCTACGACCCTTAACCGGTATTTGTGCGCGACCCAGATTCACACGTCATCAACCCGAATTGGCTCAACCTAAGACTAGTACCTTAGTGGCCGCGCTGTCGCCATGGTTCCGATGCCGTGACTTGTGCGCCAAGGCGATACTCTGACCAGGAGATGTGGGCCAGCGTTCGATGCGAGAAAAACGCCGTGCGTACGAATTCTAAGAGAATCTCTACAAAAGGTCACATCAATCAATCAACAATCATTCCCATCAATCCATCACCTCTCACCCTTCTCCAAGCAACCCCAAAGTAAAAAAGGCTCTTACACACCCATGCTTTTCTTACACCATTTACCACAAAAGTCAAAAAATTCTTACACCTATCACTCACCACATCCATCACCCCATCACCCATCACTCTCTCTCTCTCTCTTTACTAAGTCTCTCTCTCTCTCTCATTTTCAAACTACATTTCTAAGCAACCCAAAACACATCCCACGTCCAAGTCTCTCCCATCTCTTCCAAGCTACAAGTGTGGCCCACCTCTTCCTACCCTCTTATCTCCCATCTCCACCATCCAAACCTCATCTCCTCCGTTGGAATCAAAGCTAAGGAGCTAAGGAAGCCATGGGTGCAAGTTGAAGCCGGTGGGTGATCTTAGATCTTTATTTTTCATTCATTTTGTTTGATTAATGGTCCATTTATGTGAGACCCACCTTGATGTATAATTGTATGCAAGAGGGGCCCATAGTGGCGAGGCCTCTCCATCCTCATTGATCTCTCTCTCTCCCTCTCTCTCCCTTGTGTATGATGGCTTATGGCCCACCTTGAAGCATGTGATCATCCATCCTGTTCACCCATCTAAAACGGTGTGGCCCACTCGGTTGGACCCCACCATGAAGCATGTATTATATACCCAAGTAATCTATAGGCGGGGCGCACTTTATACATGTGTTGTATCCGCACCATATAGCTAATGGAAGGCCCACCTAAGCTGGACCCACCTTGTATATGTGTTACACCAAAACCGTCTAGCATCCCTGGACGCTGGACATTTTTAGGAAACAAAAATATCAGTTTCATTTGAAACTTGGGTGGGCTGTTCACGTAGGCCTCACCTTGATTTATGTATTCAATCCATGCCGTCCCTCCCATTCCTTGGCTCATTTCAGGCATTGAGCCGAAAAATGTGGTCGATCCGATAATCAGGCGGGCCATACCATAGAAAACTGTATTTTTCTATTGTTCAAAGCTATTAGGACCCACCTTACTGTATCCACTCACCAAACATGCAGTATATTGGACTTGTTTTGTGTGTTTTGATCCCTAGAACGCATTGGACAGAGTTGATTCTCCAAAAGCGGGGCCCACATGTGAAATACCACTGATAAACAAAAAGAAGAAGAAGAAGACGTGTTGCGGCGAAGAAGAGCTGCTGTCGGCAAAGCGAGCGGCGCACTGTTACTGCGCCGGCCCGGACGGACGGCGAGACCACCACGGCTCTAGCCGTGGGCCCCAGCATGATGTATATTTGTCATCCAACCCGTTCATTAGGTGGGCCTCTCCCTTAAGAGGGCCCCCTCTAAAAATCAGCCTCATCCTGAACTTAGGTGGCCCACACGGCAGGAAACGGTGCTGATTGACGTCTGCCATTGATAACCCTCTTTGGGCCCACAGAAGTTTTGGATCAAGATGAAATTTATTTTTTCCCTTTGTCTAGGTCTGCGTGACCTTATGGACGGGTTGGATTGCATGTAAACTTGATGGTGGGCCCCATGTGGAGACCACATGATTTATGTGTTTTATCTCCACCGTCCTCCTGGACGGTGGAGCCCACAGTGATGCATTTGTTTATCCCCACCGTTCCCTGGATGGTGGGTGTGTGCGCGTGTATGCGTGTGGGTGCGTGTGTACATGTGGGGTTGTGCATGTGTGTATATATGTTTATATATATATATAATATTATATTATATTGTGTAATATACCTGATGGTGGGCTTTCATGGGCCCCATCATGATGCATGGGTTGCATCCAATCCGTCCAACCATCTTAGAAGCTCATTTTTTTTTGTTGGCATGAGCTAAAGAATGAGTTAGATTTATAGTTCAAGTTGACCCCACTTTGATATATGTATGAGGCCCATCTTGGTTTATTTGTTGCCCATCCGTTGATGCCTACTTTGCTATATGTATGAGGCCCATCTTGGTTTAATTGTGGCCCATCCATTGAGTCCCACCTTGATCTGCATGAGGCCCATATGATTAGGCCCATCTTGATGTAGTTTGGGCCCAACCATTAAGGCCCACCTGATATACTTAAGGCCCATGTTATACGGCCCATTTGTTGTACCTAAGGCCATGGGTCGAGGCCCAATTAGATGTACACAAGTCCATTAAGATGTATGACTCTACCATGGTTTGTGTAATGATGTTATGACAGCCGTGCCTTAGGAGCAATGTTGGTTTGACGTCCACATTGTAGAATAATGTTGGTTAAATGTCCGCATTATGATTCTCCCTAGGGCCCATTGTTAGGCCCGTACTTGTAGGCCGTCTAGGCCCATCTTCGTTATGAACAACATCTATCCCATATAACATGTGTAGTATAGTTCCATGATTAATGATCATACGCATCATATGTATGCTTGATATGAGAAGTGACTGATCATAGCATATGCCTTCGGGTAGATTGTTTAGGGGCTCCCTGATAGGCGGTGTTGCCCTACATGAGCGCACGATATGCGCAAGATTGCTGCATGAATGGATAGTGTGATTCATGCATTCGCATTGTGTGATATGGTACTGTATGCCCTAGCGACATTAGGGCCATAGCCTCCAAAGGCATATCGTGCACTACGTGAAAAATGGAAAAAAATGATGGATTTAGAGACGGTTCTGGACCGTCTCTAAAATTGCTTGGTTTAAAGACGCTTTAGAGACGGCTGTAAACCATCTCTAAAATTAAGGACGGCTTCTGACCGTCCCTAATATTGTCTTTAAATGTTCTGCGTCCGCAAATAATTTAAGACGGTCTTTAACCATCTTATATAGGTCATCTGAGACGGTCAAAGACCGTCCGTATTAGAGACAGTCTTCGACCGTCTTATATGCGGTCATTTGAGACGGCCACTGGCCATCCGTATTAAAGACATCATTAGCCGTCTTTTACTTGTAATCTGAGACTGTTAAAGACCGTCTCTATTAGAGACGGTCCTTAGCCGTCTTATTACCTTGTCAAAAACCGTCTCTATTAGAGACTGTCATAGACCGTCTCTATTAAAGACTGTCAATGACCGTCTCTATTAGAGACTGTTACCGACCGTCTCTATTAGAGACGGTCTTTAGCCGTCTTCTACGACCGTGGAAGACCGTCTGTATTAGAGACGGTCCTTAACCGTCTCTAATGCTCAAGTACCAATTAAACTATTCGGTTTAGAAAAAATAATTAACAATGTTTTAAAAAAAAAAAAAAAAAGATTTTATAAAATTCTACATTTTGAAAAAAAAAATTAAGAACTTTGAATAATGTTGATAACTTTGAAAAAAAAAAAAAGATTTCAATAAAAAAAATGATATTTTGAAAAAGAAAATATAAAAAATTAAACAAAATTGTGAAAAAATTGACAAATTGTAAAAAAAAATATATTTTTTAAAAAAGAAAACTAGATTTTGTATTTTGACAAAAAAAATTAAAAAGTTATATAACAAGATTTCGATAAAAAAATAATATTGTGAAAAAGAAAATTTAAAAAATTAAACAAAATTGTGAAAATTTTGACAAATTGAAAAAAAAAAATAATTTTTAAAAAAGAAAACTAGATTTTGCATTTTGACAAGAAAAATTGAAAAGTTATATAACAAAAGTGATATTAAAAAAATGATATTTTGAAAAAGAAAATTTAAGAAATTAAACAAAATTGTGAAAAATTGACAAATTGTAAAAAAAAATATATATATTTTTAAAAAAGAAAACTAGATTTTTTATTTTGACAAGAAAAATTGAAAATTTAGATAACAAAAGTGAGATTTTGATGATGTGTTGTATATCCTTGCCGCCCCTATGTTTTTCCAACCCTTTTTTGGGCCGGGTATAAAAATTGTGTAGATTTAAATCTTAAGTGGACGACACCACTAGAAAGAATGATAATATAGTACCTCGCCATTAAAAATTATAAAGAGCCCATCGTAAGGTTTTATTAATGTTTATTTGCAATCCAACTTGTTGATAATGTAAAGAATATCTAGATGAAGGTAAACTACAAAGATCAAATTGATCCAAAACTTTTGTGGCCTTCAAAAGGTTTTTAATAGTTATTCATCATTGTTTTGATCGATATGGCCCACCTGAGATTATTGAGTTCTTGTGATTTGAAATCACATCCTAAAATATGATGGAAAAATATATGGATGGTGTCGATATACATAAAATATATCAAGGTGGGGCCCTACACGGTTAGAGTAACACTCATGAAGGACTTACCTAAATAGTGAAATGGTACTATAAGGTTACCTCATGGGAACTTCCCATGAGGTTAATCTGTGTGCGCCCCACCATGATGTGTGTAAAACATCAACACCATGCATTTGATGTGTCCCCTTTAAGTCCAAAAATCACCATATAAGAAACTCAGTTGGGCCATAGCATCTAAAACTATGCGAAGACATCCATAAAACATATAAAAGCATTTGGTGGGGCCCACATGAGTTTTGGATGTGTATGAAACTTCGTCTGACTCCTCATCCAAGTGGGACACATATAATGAATGGGCTGGATCTATGAACCACATCTAGGTGGGCCCAATAAATGATTATGAATGTTTTAATGGGAGGGTAACCCTCTCAACTATAGTATGTGGTGTGGCCCACCCAAATCATGGATTGACTTTATTTTTAAGCTCGTGGCCCACCATGGAATGGTGCATCTGATTACGGGGCAAATCCAAAGTTCAAGTGGACCCACCATAGAAAAGAGTGGGATAGTGACACCCACTATTGAAACCTTCTTAGGGCTCATCGCGATGTTTATTTGAGATCCAATCTGTTTATAAGTTAATACAGACATGGATGCGGTTGAAACTTGGTCTGATTCCTCATCCAAGTGGGACACACATAATGAGTGGGTTGGATATGTGAATCACATTTACGTAGGCCCAATATATGATTATGAATGTTTTAAGGAAACCCTTCTCCATTACATTTAAGTGAGTTACTCGTTATCCTTACCAGAGTAAACTCTATGGGGTCCACCGTTATTTATTTATTTTATCCACTCCATTCATCCATGTTAACAGATAATTTGAGGTCTAAAGAACAAAAAGGAAGCATATCCAAAGCTCAAGTGGACCACGCCACAGGAAATAGTGTAATTGAACCTCTACCATTTAAAATTTCTTGGAGGCCATAGAAGTTTTAGATCAAGCTGATGTTTGTGTTTTCTATTCATTCATATATATTTTGATATTATGAACAACCTTTAACAGTTTTTGGACAATCTGATCAGTCCAGATTGAAGAGTAATAACTTCGGATGTTTAAATCAAAATTCACTTAAATTGTTGATCAATCTTGTTTGCCCAATATCTTTCTCATATGTAGCATGATTGGGGCGAGTAACCATTTTTGGACAATCTGATCAGTCCAGATTGAAGAGTAATAACTTCAGATGTTTAAATCAAAATTCACTCAAATTGTTGATCAATCTTGTTTGCCCAATATCTTTCTCATATGTAGCATGATTGGGGAAAGTAACCATTTTTGGATGTTGGTCGGTGCTCTATGGGTCCCACCATGATGTATGTGTTTCATCCATGCCGTCCATCCATTTTTACAAATCATATTAGGCCCTGATACCAAAAATGAGAGGGATATAAATCTTAGGTGGACCACACCACATGAAAACAATAGTGATTGGATATCCACCATTAAAACCCTCCTAAGGCCCACTATACTTTTTATTTGACATCCTATCTGTTGATTAGGTCATACAGGCCCAGATGAAGGGGAAAAAACTATGCGAAGACATCCATAAAACATATAAAAGCATTTGGTGGGGCCCACATGAGTTTTGGATGTGTATGAAACTTGGTCCGACTCCTCATCCAAGTGGGACACACATAATGAATGGGCTGGACTATGAACCACATCTAGGTGGGCCCGATAAATGATTATGAATGTTTTAATGGGAGGGTAACCCTCTCAACTATAGTATGTGGTGTGGCCCACCCAAGTCATGGATTGACTTTATTTTTAAGCTCATAGCCCACCATGGAATGGTGCATCTGACTGACGGGGCAGATCCAAAGTTCAAGCGGACCCATCATAGAAAAGAGTGGGATAGTGACACCCACTATTGAAACCTTCTTAGGGCCCGCCGCGATGTTTATTTGAGATCCAACCTGTTTATAAGTTAATACAGACATGGATGCAGTTGAAAATTGGTCTGACCCCTCATCCAAGTGGGACACACATAATGAGTGAGTTGGATATGTGAATCACATTTAGGCAGACCCAATATATGATTATGAATGTTTTACCGAAAATTTGGGATTAACACACACCGTTCATCTATTTTTCAAGATCATTTTATAGAAATATATAAAAAATGAATCATATTCAAAGATTAAATGGACCACACCACAAATAAGGGGAACAGATTGGCTACTCCCCCTACACCATCAAATGGCTGGTGGTTGGTGCTGTGTGGGCCCCACCATGATTTATGGCCCCACGACCATTTTTTATTTTTTTTTAACTTTTAAACTAGTTGGATTTCAAATAAACATTACGATGGGCCTTAGGATAGTTTCAACGGTGGGAATCACCTTCCCGTTGTTTTCTGTGATGGGGTCCACTACAGATTTTTATCTGTCTCATTCTTTGGCTCGTGATATCTCAAAATGGATGGATGGTGTGGATATAACGAATACATCATAAGTTTTTATATTTTTAAAATTTTATATATATATATATATATATATATATATATATATATATATATATATATGGAAAAGGTTCTATATGTCAAGCTCATGAGAACTCCCCATGAGGTCTAGCTGTGTGGGCCCCGCCATGACTTAGTGTCGTAAATCAACACCGTGCATTTGATGGGTCTCCTTTAAATTATGGGATATCCCAAAAATCAGCCATATACAGAACTCTGGTGGGCCATACCATCTAAAATCGTGTGAAGACATGCCTAAAACATATAAAAGCACTTGGTGGGGCCCCACCTGAAATTTGGATGCGTCTAAAACTTGGTATGACCCCTCATCCAAGTGGCACACACATAATGGATGGGCTAGATTTGTGAACCACATCTCTGTCTCAAGTGGATGATAAAAAAAATGAATTATATCTCAATCTCAAGTGGACCACGTTACAGGAAATAGTGTCGAATGAATTTTGACCATTAAAAATGTTTTGGGGGCCATAAAAGTTTTGGATCACGCTGATATTTATTTTTTTCCCTTCGTTTGGGTCTTTATGACCAAATCAACAGATTGGATGTCAAATAAATAGTACAGTGGACCTTAGGAGGATTTTAATTGTGAATATCCATTCATTATTTTTGTCCTGTGGTGTGGCCCACCTAGGATTTATATCCCTATCATTTTTTGTATCAAGCACTAAAATTATCTGTAAAAATGGATGAACGGAATGGATGAAAATGTACATCATGGTGGGGCCCACATAGCACCGACCACCAGCCACCGTCCCGCCCAAATTTGGGCGCGGCTCTGTTTGAGCGCGCCCAAAATTGGTCAACGTGGGTCGGTGCTCTATGGGTCCCACCATGATGTATGTGTTTTATCCATGCCGTCCATCCATTTTAAAAATTCATATTAGGGATTGGCGCCAAAAATGAGAGGGATATAAATCTCAGGTGGACCACACCAC
Organism: Magnolia changhungtana; assembly: GCA_030180095.1. Lineage (NCBI taxonomy): Eukaryota > Viridiplantae > Streptophyta > Magnoliopsida > Magnoliales > Magnoliaceae > Magnolia > Magnolia changhungtana. Next base: position 341,256 of record JASAUF010000429.1, on the reverse strand, counting down.
ATGAAAACAATAGTGATTGGATATCCACCATTAAAACCCTCCTAAGACCCACTGTACTTTTTATTTGACATCCAATCCGTTGATTAGATCATACAGGCCCAGATGAAGGGAAAAAAGTTATCCGATTGATCCAAAACTTTGTGGCCCCCAAAAGGTTTTTAATGGTCGACGCTCATCCAACACTGTTTCTTATAATGTGGTCCAGTTGAGATTGGGATATACCTCGTTTTTTGTCTCATAGCATAAAATGAAATAGAAAAATAGATGGACGGCAGGGATGAAACACATACATTATGGTGGGGCCCACAAAGCACTGACTACGTGACACGCGAGAGAGACTTATAAGTCTCTCTCTCTCTCGCACCCTCTCTCACTCTCTCGCTGTCCTCTCTCTCTCGGCCCTCTCTCTCTCTCTCTCTCTCTCTCTCTCTCTCTCTCTCTCTCTCTCTCAGCTCTCTCCACCGCGCCTTCTCTGTCTCTCTGTCTCCCTGTCTCTCTCGGATTTAGCTCTCTCTCCACCGCCCTCTCTCCACTGCCCTCTCTCCACCGTGCCCTCTCTCCACCACGCCCTCTCTCCAACTCAAACAGGTATCTCTCTCTCTCTCAATCTCTCTTAATCTCAAAATCGATTGAAACGATTTGGGGATTTAGGGATTTGGGGATTTGGGGATTTGGAGATTTGGGGATTTGGGAATTTGGGGATCCACCGCACATGATCTCTCTCTATCTCTCTCTCTCAATCTCTCTCAATCTCAAAATTGCACCTGAAGAGAAAGTAATTCCGATGGTTTTCACTTTGGATGTAATATCAATGCTTGGCTTGTCTGACTGGAGTTGATAAATTCGTTCTTTTGGTAGAAGTTGCTTAATAATCTGTTGATGATCATGTCTCACGTATCACGCTAGGATGATCATGTGCAGCGAATTTGAAGATGTGAATCCTAGAACACATGCCAATATGCCACACGTGCAAGAAACAGCTATTTTGGGCTACCATGAACATGACTGTCCAAGAATCAAAGCCGCTTGGCTCATTAGGTAGGCCACACTTGTATGCTAAATATAGACAACCATTTTTTGAAAGCGTTCATTTCTCATACATGTGGCCCATTTGATGAGTGGGCTGTTTGGATTTTTTTTTTTTTTTTTTGCTAGGGAATGTTCATGGTGGGAATCAACTAATGAGTGTGAATCATCTTACGGTTTCTTTTCATGTATATTCTGTATCCATTCACTGATATACTATGTGTGTTCCCCTTCTATTCCATAAAATAGTTATGTAATATCTTTTATTGAACTCCTGGCTAGTCATTTAACTTAAATATGGTCATCAATCCATGTTCAGTTTCTTAGAAGGCCATGTTCTTCATCAATGGCATGGATATCTTGTCATTGACTGATCTTCTGCTATCCATTCCTTCAGGTGGAAACTACAAAGTTCTTATACGGCTGTGCAATAGACACCTTGTTGCTGAAAGCTAACTGGCTTAATGATTCAGTGCTGTCTGGTTCTGTTTTATCACCGGATAAGTAAGTTGTAACATTTTTATTTTTTGCATGCCGGAATTTTTAGTTTTACAATGAGTTTACATTGTTCCATGGCATCAATGCACAACTATAAAATGTTAGTGGCATGAGTTCCTGATAAAATTTTAAAACATGAAAGTGGAAATAGTTGTTCCTTTTTATGATGCAGTGGTCCCAACACATTAGAAGAAAAACCAAATGCTAGTACATAATATTTTGCTAAGCACACATTCACCTCTACACGTGCTACCCTGGCATGTATTGGGACATATAAGCTGAGTGCATTTTGTGGTCCCTATTCTGCCTATAAGCTTGAGGCAAAATCAGGTTGGTCCACTTTTTAAGGCAAGCCATAGGTCTACACTGAATGTGGACTCTTGGCTAGTCAATTCTTTAAATTGTTTGTTGTTTCAGACATGTTTGGTCCGCATGATGAGTTGACCAGCCCAACTATTTGGCCAGGTTGTTCGATGGTCATGCCCACCTCAAAGATGGTTTTTGAAGCCCTAAACACATGTGGCTGCATGTAGAGGTGCATCTGGAGAGGCATGTATGGGCTTCATCTGGAAATTGATATGGATAAGTGAACGTGTCACCCTTTTTTGCGAGTTCTTATTTTTTCTCCTGTAGTGATTTATTGAATTTTTTTTTTTTTCAGTTGACTAACTCTTTAGGGATCATTTTGCAACCTGGATTTGGGGTTGAATTTGGATTCCAAATCCAAAAGATCTCAATTCTCATGTTTGGCAGTCTCTTCTTTGCATGGAAATCCATATTTTAAGCCACCTTTTTTTTTTTTTCCTTTCAAAAAGATGGTTTGCAAAATCCAAGGATTTCAAATCCAACCCGATGGTTAAAATTTCCAAACTATTCCCTCTTGTGTGGCTCCCTGACTACTGGAATGGCCTCATTTTTTGGTGTACATGAATCCTGGTCAGACGCATCTTCTAAATGGATTAGATGGTGTGTAAAAGGGATTTGGGGATTTAGGGATTTGGGGATTTAGGGATTTAGGGTTTAAGGTGGGCCCTACTGAGTTTACTCAACCTGTAGTTAATAGACTAGATGAGGAGAGCGATACAAAATGATTGTAAATGGGTTATGCATACATTTAATCAACTGTTTCTAGTTCAGGTGTTATTTGTACATTTTGTTGTTTTTGATGTCTAATTTCAACTATCTATGGTTAGTTTACTTGCTGTTCAAGCCCTTTTAACATTAGTCCTTTGTAAAAACCTTAGTTTGCATGAAATTTCAATGCCTTATAACTAGGTTTTGTGACTTCAACTGAGAACAGAATATCTGACCATTGGATTAATACATGGATACACATTATTTGTTTGTTCTAGGGATTAAGTAATCACACCTTTTATTTCATGCCATACTCTCATTTCTCCTTTTATTTTGAGGTTACCTATAAAAAATAAAAGAAATTCCTGCATTTTAATTAGCACCCCATGGGAATTGACACAATTCAACTTGATTCCATTTAGTTTACATGAATCATACAATTTGGTTGGTTGTACCAAATTTCATGAATTTTGCACCAAAATAGACTGATTAATCATGAAATTTCATGATATTCGGTGCAACTAAATGCAACCTTAATCAATATATAATAATTCATGATTGTTAATGACTTTTCATTTCATGATTTTCTTTTAGGTTGTGGTTGATTTAGGGATATCAAATATTAATATTGATTGAGGTTTATAATACTAATCTTCAATCTTTTACATTGGCAAAAGGTGTTTTTGAAAATTTTTAATTATTTGTAATTTTTTTTTCTAAAAAATTTGTTTAATAAGAATAAGATAGGTTGTCATGCATGCTTATGACAAGTACTTTGCGAAGGAGCACATTGACTACCTAGCGCTTAAATTGTTCGTCATACGCCTCCACGACTCACGACATCGGTGGTCATCATATTGTCAGATTCAACAGTGATGATGTGGTTATTTCAAACACACGGTTTTGAGTAATGTCACTATTTCATTTACTTTGGGTTGGCATTTGTAGAGTCTATATAGGGATTTGGGTCAGCACAAATGAATTTTTGGGGTTATTTTTTCACTATATCCATATTCTCCTCCTGCATTCTTCACTATTGTATTTAGAAAAGATAAATTTCGATGGTTGATGCTCCCAGGGAAGTTGTTGGTGCGGTTTTGAAGTATATGGGTGCCTCATACAACACAAAGGACGTTGAGTCACAAGTTGGTGGTGGAAGGAATGCTACCATGCAGAACTTGGCAATGCTTCAAAGACAGTACTAAGATGAAAATGTTTTTCAGCTTGTTGCTTGTCATGCTCACCTTGATCCGACTCTTTGATCTCTTATAAAGTTTTCATTTTTACTAAAAATTCATCTTGCATGTCTTACTAAGATTGAGTTTGGTTTGAGAGTTGTACATGCACTCCCCTATTCATAATTCTTGTTGATTCTGATTCCATAGTATGGGGTACATGGGGATCAAAAATTGGATTTGACTCATCTTTTGGCTCATGCTATGAACTGAGCTGGAAAAATGGATGGACATTGTGGATATAAATTAGATACATCATGATGGGATTGGGGTCTTTTGGCTCATGCTATAGACTTAGTGGAAAATTGGATGGACATTGTGAATATAAATTAGATACATCATGATGGAATTGGGGTCTTTTGGCCCATGTTATAAACTTAGTGGAAAAATGGATGGACGTGTGCAATATGCAAGTAACTAATTCCTCAACAAAGCCATGGATGGAAATGAGTGAGTTATGACTGATTTACAAAATGGTTGTTACTTGTTAGGGATGTTTCACTATCAATTATTTTATTAAAATAGATGGCTATAATTAGAATTAATGAATGAGTAGGATTAGTTCTTTTTCATTGGAAAAGGTGTGAGGGATTTTCCTAGGAGCGCAACAATCCTTTGCTCAAAGTGATCCTTCTAGATTGAGGAGAGATTCCAAATCCATCCTTTTTTCTTCTTTTTCTCTTTCCATCCCCAATTCTTCAACCAACAAATCGCTCTTCATTTTACAAATTTTAGACATCTATCCCAGCATCCTTCCCGACTGTCCTAATGTGCATGTGGCATGCATGTAGATCAATCCAACAATCATAACAAATAAATGGTTAGAAAGAAAAAAGGACAATGGTGCAAATTCAAAATGCAAAAGAAATGTTTCAGATTATCTAATCAGTACAATTTCTGAGATATATGCTCCATCCACAAACAATTTAGAGTCTCTGACAGTCTGGATTGACATGCATGTATACCACATGTATGCTGGATGTGTCACCACCACCCACTTAATACAGTTGTGGAAATGCAAAGGAAAGTCTTAACCATTTCTTTAGCACAATGAAGTGCCTTCACCAAATTGGCTACGCCTCAAGGATATAACATTGAGGTCAGGGGTTTAGACTTCAGGCTAATCTATCAAAAACATTTTCTAGCACATTAATCCAAATCTCTAGAAAGGGGTTAATAATTCAATGCTGATAAAGAAGAATGCAGATGCGAAGAAGTAGAAAGATCTGTGAAGGTACGCTGGTTTGTGACTATAGACATGGCCCTCATGGTGGTAATTTATCCACCATACATATGGCATAACTGTATGTCAACCCAGACATGAAAATTGCTTGAGTTGTGTAGCGTACGCAACATGATAATTTGCATATGCTATTCGTTACATTGCTGACAGTAACATTGTTTTCTAATATGTGCCACCAAAAAAATTGTTTATATAAAAAAAATTTCCATTTGATTTTTTTTTATGGATGCATCATGCATGGTTTTATGATAAAACACATGTATGTATAAAACAAATTATTTGTTCCAAACAGGATATTTATGATAAAACAAATTATTTGTTCCAAACAGACATTTATCAAAGGAGCACTATCGTGTGATATTTAAGATTTTCATTATAAATAGATTAAGAGCCAATGATAATTATAAGTAGACTTGCAAAGAAAAAATAAAGAATTTAATTATTTTCAAAACATGGAAAGACTAATCAATCCTACTTGTAACTTCAGCCACTGCTTCAAATGGAGGGACTGCACAAAGATTTGGTTAGGGAGACTACTGATGGTGAACTAGCAACTAGAACAAATATGAGAGTCAGCAAAGGTGAAAAGAAACATAAGGCGGTCGGTAAGATAAGATAGATTGACAATACTTGTTTCAATTTTCTTGGATGGATGATGAATGTATTTGGGAATGTAAATGAAAATTAAAAACTTATAATATATATATATATATATATGTTATCAATGGAGGATACCTTGTTTAGGGGGACATGAAATTCTTGTAGCTTATGGTATGGTGCCCCAATATTGGTTGTATGTTACTAGTATGTAGTAGATAATACTAGGTTCAATAGTAGATAATACTAGAGAATCCCTACACCTAATCCTAATCTACTCCTTAACCTAAACCTAAACTTGAAAACTTAAACCTAAATCCATACACAAACCCAAACCCGAACCTGATTTCTTAAACCTAAACCTTTACCTATTCTCAATTCCCTAAACCGTAACCTATAACCTATACTTATAACATAAACCTAAACCTATAACCTCAACATGTAACCTTAACCTAATCTCAACTCCCTAACCTAAACCTAGAGATAAACTTGAAAACCCAAACCTAAACCCGATCCCGAACACCGAATCAATTCCTAAACGCTTAGCCTAAACTTAAAACCCAAACGTAAACCCGATCTCGAACCCAAACCCAATTTTCTATACCTAAACCTTAACGTATTCTCAATTCTCTAAACCTAAACCTACACCTAATCCTAATCTCAACTCCCTAAGCTCAACCTAAACCTAAACTTGAAAATCCAAAACTAAACCCGAACCCGAACCCGATCCCGATTTCCTAAACCTAAACTTATGACCTTAACCTAAACCTATTCTCAAATCCCAAAACTCAGTAACCTAAACCTAAACCTATAACCTATAACCTAAACCAAAACCTATAACCAAAACCAAAACCTATAACCTAAACCCGAACCCATTCTCAAATCCTATAACCTATAACCTAAACCTAAACCTTAACCTAAACTTGAACCCAAACCCAAACCCAAAACAACCCGAATTCCTAAACCTTAACCTAAACATATAACCTATAACCTATAACTTAAGCCTATACCTAAACCTAAAACCTTACTTATAACCTAAAACTATTCTCAAATCCTTAAACCTTAACCTATAACCTAATCCGAAACCTATACTTATAACCTAAAACTATTCTCAAATCCCAAAACCTATAACCTAAACTCGAACCCGAACCCGAATTCCTAAACCTTAACCTAAACATATAACCTATAACCTATAACTTAAGCCTATACCTAAACCCTAAACCCTAAACCCTAAACCTAAACCTACACCTAATCTTAATCTCAACTCCCTAACCTAAACCTAAACCTAAACTTGAAAACCCAAACCTAAAACCCGATCCCGAACCCGATTTCCTAAACCTAAACCTTAACCTATTCTCATATCCCTAAACCTAAACCTACACCTAATCCTAATCTAAACTCCCTAACCTAAACCTAAATCTAAACATGAAAACCCAAACCTAAACCCAATCTCGAACCCGAACCCGAACCTAAACTAAACCCTACCCTAAACTAAACCTACACCTAAACCCGAACCCGATTCCTAAACCTAAACCTTAACCTATTCTCAATTCCCTAAACCTATAGCTTATAACCTAAACCTAAACCTAAACCTAAACCTATAACCTATAACCTAAAAACCAAAACTTATGACCTAAAACCCAAATGTATTCTCAAATCTCTAAACCTAAACCTACACCTAATCCTAATCTCAACTCCCTAACCTAAACCTAAACCTAAACTTGAAAACCCAAACCTAAAACCCGATCCCGAACCCAAACCCGATTTCCTAAACCTAAACCTTGACCTATTCTCAAATCCCTAAACTTAAACCTACACCTAATCCTAATCTAAACTCCCTAACCTAAATCCTAAACCTAAACTTGAAAACCTAAACCTAAACCCAATCTCAACCCGAACCCGAATTCTAAACCTAAACCTTAACCTATTTTCAAAAACCTAACCTAAACCCGAACCTAAACTTGAAAACCCAAACCTAAACCCGATCCCGAACCTGAACCCGATTTCCTAAACCTAAACCTTAACATATTCTCAATTCTCCAAACCTATAGCTTATAAGACCTTAAAACCTTAACCTTAACCTAAACCTATAACCTTAAAACCAAAACCTATGTTCTAAAACCTAAACTTATAACCTATAACCTAACCTTAACCTAAACCTAAAACCTAAACCTTAACTAATACCTAAACCTAAAACCTATATGTATTCTCAAATCCCTAAACCTAAACCTACACCTACACCTAATCCTAATCTCAACTCCCTAACCTAAACCTAAACCCTATCCCGAACCCGAACCCGATTTCCTAAACCTAAACCTTAACCTATTCTCAATTCCCTATACCTATAGCTTATAACCTAAACCTAAACCTAAACCTAAACCTAAACCTATAACCTTAACCTAAACCAAAACTTATGACCTAAAACCTAAATGTATTCTCAAATCTCTAAACCTAAACCTACACCTAATCCTAATCTCAACTCCCTAACCTAAACCTAAACCTAAACTTGAAAACCCAAACCTAAACCCAATCCCGAACCCAAATCCGAATTCCTAAACCTAAACCTTAACCTATTTTCAAATCCCCAAACCTAAACCTACACCTAATCCTAATCTCAACTCCCTAACCTAAACCTGAACCTAAACTTGAAAACCCAAACCTAAACCCGATCCCTAACCCGAACCCGATTTCCTAAACCTAAACCTTAACATATTCTCAATTCCCTAAACCTATAGCTTATAAGACCTTAAAACCTTAACCTTAACCTAAACCTATAACCTTAAAACCAAAACCTATGTCCTAAAATCTAAACTTATAACCTATAACCTAACCTTAACCTAAACCTAAAACCTAAACCTTAACCAATACCTAAAACCTAAAAATAAACCTAAAACCTAAATGTATTCTCAAATCCCTAAACCTAAACCTACACCTAATCTCAACTCCCTAACCTAAACCTAAACCCGATCCTGAACCCGAACCCGATTTCCTAAACCTAAACCCTAACCTGTTATCAATTCCCTAAACCTATAGCTTATAACCTAAACCTAATCTAAACCTAAACCTTAACCTAAACCTAAACCAAAACTTATGACCTAAAACCTAAATGTATTCTCAAATCTCTAAACCAAAACCTACACCTAATCCTAATCTCAACTCCCTAACCTAAACCTAAACCTAAACTTGAAAACCCAAACCTAAAACCCGATCCCGAACCCGAACCCGATTTCCTAAACCTAAACCTTGACCTATTCTCAAATCCATAAACTTAAACCTACACCTAATCCTAATCTAAACTCCCTAACCTAAACCTAAACCTAAACTTGAAAACCCAAACCTAAACCCAATCTCGAACCCGAACCCGAATTCCTAAACCTAAACCTTAACCTATTTTCAAATCCCTAAACCTAACCTAAACCTAAACCTAAACTTGAAAACCCAAACCTAAACCCGATCCCGAACCCGAACCCGATTTCCTAAACCTAAACCTTAACATATTCTCAATTCTCTAAACCTATAGCTTATAAGACCTTAAAACCTTAATCTTAACCTAAACCTATAACCTTAAAACCAAAACCTATGTCCTAAAACCTAAACTTATAACCTATAACCTAACCTTAACCTAAACCTAAAACCTAAACCTTAACCAATACCTAAAACCTAAAAATAAACCTAAAACCTAAATGTATTCTCAAATCCCTAAACCTAATCCGATCTCAACTCCATAACCTAAACCTAAACCCGATCCCGAACCCGAACCCGATTTCTAAACCTAAACCTTAACCTATTCTCAAATCCCTATACCATAACCTACACCTAATCCTAATCTAAACTCCCTAACCTAAACCTAAACCTAAACTTGAAAACCCAAACCTAAACCCAATCCCGAACCCGAACCCGAATTCTTAAACCTTAACCTTAACCTATTTTCAAATCCCTAAACCTAAACCTATACCTAATCCTAATCTCAACTCCCTAACCTAAACTTAAACCTAAACTTGAAAACCCAAACCTAAACCCGATCCCGAACCCGAACCTGATTTCCTAAACCTAAACCTTAACCTATTCTCAATTCCCTAAACCTATAGCTTATAACCTAAACCTTAACCTTAAGCTAAACCTAAACCTGAACCTATAACTTATAACCTAAATATATTCTCAAATCCCTAAACCTACACCTACACCTAATCCTAATCTCAACTCCCTAACCTAAACCTAAACCTAAACTTGAAAACCCAAACCTAAACCCGAACCCGATTTCCTAAAAACCTTAACATATTCTCAATTCCCTAAACCTATAGCTTATAACCTAAACCTTAACCTAAGCCTAAACCTAAACCTTAACCTATTCTCAAATTCCTAAACCTACACCTACAACTAATCCTATTCTAAACTCCCTAACCTAAACCTAAACCTAAACTAGAAAACCCAAACCCAAACCCGATCCCGAACTCGAACCCGATTTCCTAAACCTAAACCTTAACCTATTCTCAAATCCTTAAACTTAAACCTACACTTAATCCTAATCTAAACTCCCTAACCTAAACCTAAACCTAAACTTGAAAACCCAAACCTAAACCCAATCCCGAACCCGAACCCGAATTCCTAAACCTAAACCTTAACCTATTTTCAAATCCCCAAACCTAAACCTACACCTAATCCTAATCTCAACTCCCTAACCTAAACCTGAACCTAAACTTGAAAATCCAAACCTAGACCCGATCCCGAACCCGAACCCGATTTCCTAAACCTAAACCTTAACATATTCTCAATTCCCCAAACCTATAGCTTATAAGACCTTAAAACCTAACCTTAACCTAAACCTATAACCTTAAAACCAAAACCTATGTCCTAAAACTTGAACTTATAACCTATAACCTAACCTTAACCTAAACCTAAAACCAAAACCTTAACCAATACCTAAAAAAACCTAAAAATAAACCTAAAACCCATATGTATTCTCAAATCCCTAAACCTAAACCTACACCTAATCTTAATCTCAACTCCCTAACCTAAACCTAAACCCGATCCCGAACCCGAACCGATTTCCTAAACCTAAACCCTAACCTATTCTCAATTCCCTAAACCTATAGCTTATAACCTAAACCTAAACCTAAACCTAAACCTAAACCTAAACATATAACCTTAACCTAAACCAAAACCTATGACCTAAAACCTAAATGTATTCTCAAATCTCTAAACCTAAACCTACACCTAATCCTAATCTCAACTCCCTAACCTAAACCTAAACCTAAACTTGAAAACCCAAACCTAAACCCAATACCGAACCCAAACACGAATTCTAAACCTAAACCTTAACCTATTTTCAAATCCCCAAACTTAAACCTACACCTAATCCTAATCTCAACTCCCTAACCTAAACCTAAACCTAAACTTGAAAACCCAAACCTAAACCCGATCCCGAACTCGAACCCGATTTCCTAAACCTAAACCTTAACATATTCTCAATTACCCAAACCTATAGCTTATAAGACCTTAAGACCTCAACCTTAAAACCAAAACCTATGTCCTAAAACCGAACTTATAACCTATAACCTAACCTTAACCTAAACCTAAAACCTAAACCTTAACCAATACCTAAAACCTAAAAAATAAACTTAAAACCTATATGTATTCTCAAATCCCTAAACCTAAACCTACACCTAATCCTAATCTCAACTCCCTAACCTAAACCTAAACCCGATCCCGAACCCGAACCCGATTTCCTAAACCTAAACCCTAACCTATTCTCAATTCCCTAAACCTATAGCTTATAACCTAAACCTAAACCTTAACCTAAACCTATAACCTTAACCTAAACTAAAACTTATGACCTAAAACCTAAATGTATTCTCAAATCTCTAAACCTAAACCTACACCTAATCCTAATCTCAACTCCCTAACCTAAACCTAAACTTGAAAACCCAAACCTAAAACCCGATCCCGAACCCGAACCCGATTTCCTAAACCTAAACCTTGACCTATTCACAAATCCCTAAACTTAAACCTACACCTAATCCTAATCTAAACTCCCTAACCTAAACCTAAACCTAAACTTGAAAACCCAAACCTAAACCCAATCTTGAACCCGAACCCGAATTCCTAAACCTAAACCTTAACCTATTTTCAAATCCCTAAACCTAACCTAAACCTAAACCTAAACTTGAAAACCCAAACTTAAACCCGATCCCAAACCCGAACCCGATTTCCTAAACCTAAACCTTAACATATTCTCAATTCCCTAAACCTATAGCTTATAAGACCTTAAAACCTTAACCTTAACCTAAACCTATAACCTTAAAACAGGTGTATGTCAGTCCTGTTTGGATGAAACAGGTGAATGTGAATGAAACAGGTGTATGTCAGTCCTGTTTGGATGAAACAGGTGTATATCAGTCCTGTTTGGATGAAACAGGTGTATGTCAGTCCTGTTTGGATGAAACAGGTGTATGTCAGTTTTGTTTGGATGAAACAGGTGTATGTGAAACAGGTGTATATCAGTCCTGTTTGGATGAAACAGGTGAATGTGAATGTGATGAAACAGTTTGGATTTACGTATGTGAATGAAACAGGTATATATCAGTCCTGTTTGGATGAAACAGGTGAATGTGAATGAAACAGGTGTATATCAGTCCTGTTTGGATGAAACAGGTGTATATCAGGTGTATGTCAGTCCTGTTTGGATGAAACAGGTGTATAACAGTCCTGTTTGGATGAAACAGGTGTATATCAGTCCTGTTTGGATGAAATAGGTGTATATCAGTCCTATTTGGATGAAACAGGTGAATGTGAATGAAACAGGTGTATATCAGTCCTGTTTGGATGAAACAGGTGTATATCAGTCCGGTTTGGATGAAACAGGTGAATGTGAATGTGATGAAACAATTTGGATTTATGTGGTTTGTATAACAGGTGTATATCAGGAAGAATACTGTAACAGGTCAAATTTGAAAATATCGTTTAAGGGTCATAAGAGACGACCCATAGCAGTCATTTTAAAGGACGGTCCATGACCGTCCTATTAAAGGACGGTCCATAACCATCCTTTGAAGGCTCATAAGAGACGGTCCATGACAGTCCTTTTTAAGGACGATCTATGACCGTCCTAAAAAAGGACGGTCCATGGCCGTCCTTTGAAGGCTCATAAGAGACGGTCCATGACAGTCCTTTTTAAGGACGGTCCATAACAGATCCTTTTAAAGGACGGTATATGGCCGTCCTTTTGAGGATCATAAGAAACGGTTCATGATAGTCCATTTTAAGGACGGTCCATGACCGTCCTTTTTTAGGACGGTCTATGACCGTCTTTTTTTCGTCAATAAGAATGACGATTTTCAACCGTCCTTTAAAAAATAAGACACGTCAAAATTTGACGGCCTATGTGATGGTCCATGACCGTCCTTTTTGGTCATTTGAGACGATTTTGGACCGTCATTTTTTCGCTGTTTTGGCGTAGTGGTGGTTGGTAGGATTGGATACCGAAAATCTTATTCTACATGGGGTGCTATAAATATCCCTGGGTGAAAGTCCCTAAACCCTTATGGTAGCAAGAGGTTGCTCCAACATTTAGACCGAGTGGGTGCATGAGCGCCGAGTGTCGATTACCAGACAGATATGCTTTCCATTGTGTCGTGGTCGATTGGAAGGGGGTGCGGCCTTACCCGCCCGAGAGGAGGGGGCAAAGCTAGGCTGAGTCTAACCAGCTCGAGGAATGGGTCCGCTATCGACGAGCAGAGCCCGATATTGGCAGGCCGATAGTGAGGTCTCTTTCACTTACCTTATTGCGCCGATGAGGCGACAATCTAGTTTAGAGTGTACTAGACCCCAGTGATATCCCAAAGTTGAGCCGTATTGATATGTGGACTTAGATGAGGATTTGTATGCTTGAGTTGCACCTTGCATCGCATGGCCTTGGTATGACTGACATTATGCATGTTTTGCATCGCATAGCCTTGGTACGATTAACGGTATTTATGGATTCACCAGCATGTTCCGCATTACTATGATATTGCATAACTATATAACTACCTTGCGCACACACTTTCACCGCCCTCTAAGCTTTTTATAAGCTTATGAACTACCGTTGCGTGCAGGTGATGTTAGACCGCAGTAGCACTGAGGCAGGAGCACATAGCAGATCATTTTGGAGCTTTTTATCTATCATTGTATTTCCCTTTATGTCGAAGGTTGTGTCACTATATTGTAATAGTGAAGCCACATTAGCTAGAGCCTATAGCGGTACATATAATGGTAAGTCTAGACATATCAGTCTTCGACATGATTATGTTAGACAATTGATTCGTGATGGAATCATTATTATTTCCTATGTGAAATTACGCAATAACCTGGCAGACCCTTTCACTAAACCTTTACCGAGAGGTAGTAAATGCTACATCTAGAGGGATGGGGTTGAAACTCTTTAATCAAAGTTCCACCAGTAATGGTAACCCAACCTAAAGTCAGAAAATATTTAATTTTGGGTTTAATGGGTAAAAACAAGTCACTAATATGAGAAAAGTTTTCAGCACTAAATTATAAAACCTCATCCATAATAGATAAAGTGTTGAGCGTTACGAAAGAGGGTTGAGTCTTAGAACTCTTAATGAAATCCATTCTAAAGGACAAGTGTCTTATAGTAATAAAGACACTGGAAAGATTTCACCTATATGAATGTAAAGATGGTGCCATCTCTCATGAGAGTTATCAGTTTTCTCTCGGGATCATTCACGAATTAGGATAAGCATATGGCCATTAATTGTACTGAGCAAGATTGTGGGAACTCTAACAAACACACAACGAATATATGTGGTTTCGGCGACTCTATTATCTAGGAATAACTGGTTCAACGCTACGACTACCAGTTATTTCGATAGAGTTTTAAGATACTTACACTAAGGAAAGATCAAAATCGAAAGATATATTTCTTTATGCATATAAGCTGATTATTCTGGCAGAAATGTTTAATCAAGAAAAATATATTTTAAAAAATCAGTAGGGGATTGTTGCAAAAAATATTGATTTTAAAATATATTTTAATAAAATATAATATATATATATATATTTTTTATATAAAAAGGTTTGAAAAAATACATTTTTTGTGTGTTTTGGGAATAGTCCCACATTTAAAAAAGAGGAGAAGAAAAAGTAGTTTATACCAGAGTGGTGGAGTATTATAATACTTACCCACATGCTCCAAAGGAGAATGGAACTTACGCACTAGAACACCCGCGCGTGCGCTCGGGCTCGGGCACGATCTTGGTCTCGGGCACGGGCTCGGTGCGAGGGCATGGGCATGTGAGGCAGTGTGGCTGTAGAGGCGCTAGTGGCGCACTTTGCACTTCGCACATGCGCATCGTGTCGCTCCCTTTGCAAACCGGAACGAGACGTGGTGGCTAAGGTGAGTGGCTGGTTAGAAGAGAGACTAGATAACTGAGAGAGAGGTCCTCCAGTATATATAGATAGCTGAAAAAAGAGTTGTTGCAGCAGTTCTATAACAATTGTGCCATTAGTGAAGGGTCCAACTGTAACTGCTGCATGGCTAGCGCAACAGTTAGAAAACGGCTAGCTGTTGTCTCAACAGTCAACATGCAGCAAGTTAATGGCCCATGCACAACAGTCAGAAAATTACCATAAAACAGCTAGTTTTCTCCAACGGCTAGAAAGTGGTCATGAGATTTGTTTTCCTAAACCATAACCCCCAGCCACCATAGCCTATAAAAGGAGGGTCTTGATGGGTTTCCAAACCATCTCTCAACCCACTTCAGCAGACCCATACGAACTAAGCCTAAGCCACTCTTCTCATATACAATAGTGATTTTAGCAGTATAGTAAGGTTCATCTGAACCATTGCTTGAAAATTAGACCAAAGGTGTGGTCTAGAACGTTCATCTGAACCAGTAGCTGCTTAAGATCAGTAAAAACAGACCAGTGCAATGGTTTAAGTTCTAAATATTCTTCTTCTCTCTTTTTCTTCTGGGATTTTTTTTTTTTTTTTTTTTAATGTATTTCTGCCAGACTGTGTAACATAGTTCCATTGGTGGGCCTTCGTGTTTGCTGAACGCAGACCCACACCAGGCTCGTCGTATCCTAAAAGCGGTTTGCCTGTAACCTTTTCAACATACTCAATTCACTTGAGTAGGGGCAAATAACGCTTTAAGGACAACGTTCCAAATGTGCTTCAACCTATCCCTATTTCAGATTAATTTACATTTTTCGAATTCCATATTTTACAGAAAAATATTATTCCGTAAATTTTCCAACATATGGTGGAGCCATCTCTCTACATTACACGTGCCAAGCTGATGTGCGAATTGGGTCCACCTAGATTCAGGGTCAGCATGGATGGTTTATCTATAAAATTACTCAAATCTTAGCCATTATAGTGTTGAAAAATGAAATAGTTAAACTATCAAATATGAAGTGAGATGAACCGTAGAAAATGTTTTATTATTCAATCTAAGCTATCCATCCCGGTGCCAGTGACCTAATAGGTGCATTAACCTGCCACGTGTTATGTGGAGAGATGGCTCTACCATATTACAGTTCTTTTGGGTTGATACATTGTAGCATCCAATCCACTCGTGGTACCCCCATTCAATACTCAAAATAGGTAACTGGTGTATGCGAATCACTAAAGTGGGTGTAAGTTGTGGCTCCCTTTTCTAATATGATATTTGACTTTTTGTTAACATTTCAGGTAAAATAGTGTCGTATTGTGCTCAGGGAGATATGATTCATATACAACAAGTCAGTAAGCGTTTTCTACTACTCATGTTCACCTGTGGATACAAGCTATTAATATGTAGCGAAAGGTATTCGCGAATGTGGTCCGTTCAAGTATAAAATACGCATGTATAAGTTGCATATATGTGCAATTACATGGATAGAGATCCCCTACTTATCTGTTGGTCTCTTTTATGTATTCCTCGCATTCTCAATAAAGTATATATGATGAAAATTTTCAAAATGTAGTCCCAGCAACTGTAACATAGTACCATACTCCACGTCAGGACCTTAGATCCAAACCGTTCCTAATTTCACCAGCGTCAATGATGAACCCCAATCATCCAAAATTTGCCATTCTAGATCTAGATCAACTCACGACTTGCACTCTTCTATTGGGAAGTGGATTGCTTGTCACCCTCAACGTTGGTAGCTAAGTGGGGCCCACCATTATGTTTGGGAGAAATCCGTTCTGTCCATATATTTTTCCACGCGACAGAAAACAATGGGGGTTGAATGTCTACTGTCGAAACAGTCACAGGCGACAAAAGTTTTGGATCAGCTAAATATTTTCATGTTTTCAGTTCATTCCAGTGGGAATGAGCTCATGAACGGTTTGGACAGCATGCGAATATCATGGTGGAATCCGGAAATATATATATATTTTTAGGATATATTCATTCAAAGGAGAAAAAAAAAAAAACTTTAGCATCAACCAAAAGATTCGAGGAGATCTGTCAACCAAAAACAAAAACAGGCCCGACTATCGTGAGAAAAAGAACAAAAGTAAAACTAATCCTCCCTCCAACTCTCTAAACCCACTCTATATATCCATAAATAATAGACCTCTAATGATAAAGGAGAGTTTGGACGGGAATTAAAGGAATCTAAGCGTCTGACTATCGTTACACCAGCAAGTTGGAGCGTCCGCTACCACGTTAGCTTCCCTAGGGATGTGAGTTAGCTTGACCTCCTTAATATCCATGAGCGACTTGATTCTGGCTTGCCAGTACCAAATGGTCCAAGATAGAATTTGTTGGAGAGGGTCCCTACCACGGACTTAGAGCCGCTTTCCACCTCCACCTTGGTGAAACCCAAGTCCACACATGGGGTGTTTTCTTGAATCCGGAAATGTTTGAATGTTAGGTATTATGTCCCCACTTTTTCCTACCATGTGGCCCACTTGAGTTTTGCATTTGCTTCATTTTTGTGCTCATGTCCCTAATATATGAGAAGGAAAAATCGATCCAGCTCACCAAAAACAAGACATGTATTGGATGAATCCTATGGTTTGGATCCTTGTCCCGTCTTCCCTCTCTTCCTCTCGGCGGAGAATGGAGCGTGGCAGCTGCCACCTCTAAGGACCAAAGATGGAGCTCTGTTTTCATAAATGTTGCTGCCCCTGCACGGGTTGGGCTGGTTTGTTCTCCCCCTGCCTCCACCTGTTTTTCATTGCCAGTTTTGATGGCTCTCATCTTGGGGGTGTCTGCCATTTCTGCCGATCAGGTCGTCTGGGATCTTATCTCCTTAGCCTCTTCTAATTTTCTCTGTTCATTGTCCAGGCGATCCACGTGATAGGCTTGGCCCGAATCCTTTTATTTGTTTGGGCCAGCCCAAATGTAAGTACATCTCAAGTTCAATGGATATAAGCCAGTTCTTCCCCCCGCCCCCCCCCCAAAAAAAAAAAAAAAAAACAAAAAAATGAAGGAAAAATGAATGGACGAGGTGCATCATAACATCTCTTTGTTGGACCACCCATATTATCGAACTGCAGAGGTCAGACCTTTCTCAATCATGATCCGTCCCATGGTTCGCATAGTAAACTCTCCTGATTGAGATCCGAAGCCAATCCGGACCATCCAGAACCGATCCATGGTCCAGATTGGCCAAACATGAATAGTGGGAATCCAATTCATGCTGGCCACATAGTAGTAATCCGGACTGACAGCTCGGGCCTCGTGATTGCTGAGGTGTCAAATTTACCTAAAGTAATGTCAAATTTACCCACCGGTCCAAAATCTCCACTTATTGGGCCGCAATGGCTCATATCACCTTGAGGATCTCAAAAAGTGTACAAACAGCCCATGTTAGCACCAGCAAAATTTCAATGGTCTGGAGTCCAAACAGCCCACTTCTATAAATATTGAATATTTGATTGATACCTGATTGATACCAACGAGGTTTACAAAATTTCATCCACGAGGCCCAAGTATTTTAACTCTCTGGAGTAGAACTAAAATATCCAATATCCATGTTCCAATATACAGTTCGCACCCAATCAACTAGGTTCAATCATTTATATGTAATTTTTTTTTTTTTTTCTTTTTTCATTTTTTTTCAAATTATCTCTATTCTCCATTCCCGAGGGAGAAAACTTTACAGGACTCGGACATTTCGTGCTGCGAAAAGTAAAAGCAAATATGTGGCTACCTATCATTTCCATTTACACAGGAGTCCGGGGCGGCGCGCCGCCTTCCCCACCCTAGATTCTTTAACGGACCCCAACCCCTCCTTCTCTAAGTGCATCCATAACATCATATTACATGTGTTCTCACATACATTAATGTAGTCAATCAACCGGTGTTGCAATCATGTACCTAATCAACCAAGGTCCCATCATACATGTGTAATGCATACTACCAAATACACCCAATAAAGTAGGGTCCAATCATCCATGGCTCTTATGTCCACATGAAATTGATATCACTGTCCCATGGATGCTAATTACATATAACCATCCAGTGGTCCCAATATGTAAAGTAATGAATAGCCCAAAATCACATTTAGTACCTCGAATCACTCATAATACATATGTATGCATGTCCAAAGTGCACCCTACATGCATGGTCACGGGACTATAAGCAAGTGTTCACATTTTTTCATCTATTCAAGTGGTCTAATATAATCACACATATACAAATAATAGCACAACTTAATGTTACTTTGCCTATAGTTAAGTATTCAAGGTCACGTGATTAGATGGGTCATACTATACAACAATTCAAATAGCTAAGTGGTCACATATATCACAAGTTTACATAGCTAAATTGCCACACAAATATCTCTGATCTATATTGTTGAATGGCCGCAAAATTATCAGAAGTTCACATGACTAAGTGGGTACACACACATCACAAGATCATATAGTCAAGTGGCCAAACCAATAATTCCACATAGTTTAGTGGTCATACAAATACCCCGAGTTCACATGGTTAATGGCCACACTCCTCATCATATTTTATCATTGTGGGGTGGGCCTCACACATCATATAATCACTTAATCAAATGGCCACACATACACTTAAGTTCACATGGTGAGGTGAACCATGGTGTTGGGGGAGGTGGAGGCATATGCCGCGACCACCTGGGCAATATGATTTTCGCCTTACACAATTAGTATGGCCAGGTTTCCAATATGGTTGCGGATGCCCAAGCCATGGTTGATGGCCTCCATCTTTGCAAAGATATGGAGCTACCATCCATCATTGTTGAAACGGATTTATGAGCTCTCTTCGACGTGGCCTTAAGCCCTTCTTCTTCATGCGGTTGGAAACTCTGGTACCACCTTGGATCTATCCACTAGCTCGCCCGACCCCTTAACCTCTGCTTTTCTCACATCCTCCACGAGGGGAATTCTGTGGCAAATGACCTAGCCAACTTGGCCAGCAGCGGTGCTTCCGACTCCCTGTTTCTCAACTCCTCATGCCTTTCCCGTCTCATAAAAGGGACTCTGGTTCTAGACAAAGCAGGGATGGGCCAAATCAGACACCGCAAAAATGAAAAAAGGAGTTGGGTAACCTCGCCCCCTCCTCGACCATCCTGCTCCCCCGTTTTTATCCCCGTTTGTCGATTCTCCAGCGTGTAGCTTCGGCTGCTCTCTTCCAGCCTCTCCATCCCTATTGCGGCTACTCTTCTTTTTCCAGCTTTATTTTTTCTACTTTCGGTATATGATAGTCGGGGCCCGATTTCTATTTTTGTTCATCATGGTCTCGCCCGAATGGATGTACAATTTTCTTCATCAATACAATGCCGGTGGCAAATGCCCACCTTTCTCCCCCAAAAATAGGTGACTGTGGGTACATCTCATGACCTTTAGATGGCCACATGGTCATCATAATTATTTTTTGAATTTTTTAATACAAGGATAATTATGGCTTCGACATTCCCACCCTCCCCTTCTTCCAACCGTCAGACATGTGGTTCACTATAATTTTCTTTGTTCATCGTCCATCTATGTTCAAGGAATTAACAATCATGATCTAGGCTACTGTATGTGTGGGGTCATCCATCTATGATCCCTCTGTACACATAATCCCACTTTGTAATCAATCTTTGATTTTATCTTTGTATCATGCATGGCCCATTGTATGCATGGGTTAATTGTGCATGTATGGATAATTGTATATGTATGACCATGTATGCTACTACACATGTGGAACATACTATACACGTCACTAGTACACTATATTTACATGTGAATTAATAATTAGTTGTTTATATTCAAAAGTTTCTCATTACAAAAGGGATTTTGAATTAGTAGGCCCACTTCTGTAGCCCCACCAAATGATTAATTTAACATAAAAATTAGCTATAGGCTTCATTGAGCTGGGCTTATTCCAAATATCCATCTTAAATGAAAACTATATATGTTATTCAATGATTTTTAAAGGATTTATTATTCTAAGTTAAGTCATATACGAATACCCAATTACAAGCTGTAAATAATTTACAAATTATCTAAACACAGTCAACCGTTTATCTATAAACAAATTACATCTTAAAGCCAAATAGAATAGGCTGCAGTAAGCATTTTATACTCATAATCCGATTATCAGTAATCCAATTACAATGTAAGGATTTTATAGTTATCCACAAGACACCTGACACAAAAATCTAGCCGAGTAGGTGAATGTTTAAAATGGCCTTCATTGGCAGTCTGTGCACAATTTTGATTCTCTGGGCATGAAAAAAGCTATAACATAAGAAAGAAATAACATGATATAAATTCTCCTAATTTAGTGCGGTTGTTTGCAAAGGCCACTTTCAGAGATGCGGATTCAGTCACATACTTTGGTCAGGTGGTGATCGTCAAGCCCTTCGTACACGTCTTATATATCCACGCATCTATTCATTTTCCAGCTCATTTTAGGAGGTGGGCCAAAATTGAAGCAGATCCAAATTTCCGGGTGGACCACTCTGTATAGAAAACAGTGGTGACTAAAGCCTACCATTTCCTTTCTCTTTTAATGCAAGTTTCAACTAAACAAAAAAAACACGGCCTACCATTAAAACCTTCCTGGGCCACTATAATATTTATTTGCCATCCAACATATTGAGTCAAATGGATCTGGATGAAGGGAAAATACAAATTAGATTGATCCAAAACTTTTTATGGTCCACAAGAAGTATTCCATGGTCAATCACTACTTTGGAAGCGGATTGGGCCTGGTCTTGGCTGGAAATCAATCTATGCTGGGGCTCTGTGGGGCCCACCATGATGTATGCCTTTTATCCATGCCACCATTCATTTTTTCAGATCATTTTAGGGTATGAGCTAAAAATGAGACAGATCTAAGGCTCAAGTACCGGACCACACCATATAGGAAGCGGTGGTGATAATTATGCCCACCATCGAAACAATCCTAGGCCCCACCCTAATGTTTATTTGCCATCTAATCTGTTTATATGGTCATGTAGAACTGAATGAAGGGAAAAAAAAAAAATCAGCTTGATTCAAAACTTTTGTGACCTCAGAAAGTTTATGGTGGGCGTTCAATCCTTACTGTTTGGCCTACTTGACCCTTGGATCTGCCTCCTTTTTAAGCTTCTCCCCTAAAATAATTTAGAAAATTAGATACCTATACATGACAGTGGATCCCACACAGCCCCCTACCTACAATGATTCCGTCTAAGTGTGGCATGATGCAATCCGCTTCCCACAACTATTTCCTGTGTGGTCCCCCTGAGATTTGGATTTTCTTTTAGTTTTGAGCCCACATCTTAAATTGAATTCGTAAAATGAATGGAGGGCATGGATATATAACATATACATCAAGGTAGGCCACTTGGGCAAGACACGACTTGACTGAATCCGCACCCATTTTCCACCCGGTTTCATACATGCTTGTTAGAAAATCTGCGACGACTTCCGACACATTTTCCACGTCGTTGCAGCCGAGACTGGCTTAAAAATCATACTTCATTAGTCAAGGCTTTTCTTCTCATTAGTATTTGTGAAAGTAACGGTTGTCCAGCCGACGACCTTATTTTTCGAAATTCATGCTCGCATGGGCCTACTTGTATGTCACGTGTCCCATCTCCAACCAAGTGGATCCCATCCATCCATCGAAAAAGAGCTTAGGACGTACTTAAATAATCTACAGCACACATAGAACATATTTCATATGTAAAATCCACTCCGTCTGTTAGGTTCAACTCTCATGCTAGGACTTGGGGCTAAAAAAAACTAGGAAGATACATGACGCAGGGAAGGACGTGAGGTCGAGCACCGTCTTCCTCAAGAGGATAACTATTCCGAACACCGAACTTCTCTAGACTCCTCATAGAAACTTCTCGAATCCACCAGGAAAGAAAGCAGAAAGTAGAAATAAATTCTAATAAATTCAAAATTGATTAATGAATGAATAAAAACGAGTTCACAACCCTTTAATAGGGTTACTAAGCAATGGGAAAAAAATCAGAATCAAACTACAACTAAAACTCCTAGAATTCGCGACTTACTATAAATAGTAAACTTACTATTTATAGATGGTCGTGATGTCTACCAGTGCGCAAGATTTTCGGCCAAAAATAGTAAGTGTCCTATTTGGCTTCACCAAACCGTTCTCCTAATTTTTCTATGCTCTTTTCACGTTGGACGCAGCTCCTAAAGCCCAACGGACGAAGAGGTATAATCAAACTAAAACTTACTATTTATAGTAAAAACGAAATTAAAATAGGGAAACGACCGTCGATCTAGCGGTATTTCGCAAATCCGACTTGGGCAACCTGGCGTAGCAGGGTTAGTTGGTTAAAGTAGCTCGTTTTACCCCAAAATCATATATTTTATGTTAGATAACTGTTGAGGGTCAAATATTGCATATTAGACCCCATTTATTACCTGAATTTACAAGCATGATACTGTTTAACGCTCTGCTTTAATCATGTTTGTGATGTAAGGTGTATTTAGGAGCTTGGACTACAAAAGGGTGCTAAAAGCATAGATTTAATGCTCAGAATTCACCAAGGCAAGGGACGGACCCCAGGGGACCAAGATCGACGGATTTACACGTCAGTGATCCGAGAAATTCGAAAAATTGAAGCTCAAGTGGTTTGAAAGTCAGCCAGAATGCTAGATCACAGGGTTTCCACCATCCGTTCGGCTCGAAACTTCATACGTGGCCTGAGGACCATAAATAACTGTACAAGTCAATTTTCAGCCATTGAATCCCTCTGGAAGTGGCCCAACGAATAGATCAGCCTATAAATCAGCAAATTGGGGCCCACCTGGTATCCGGATATGCTTCAACTTTATTCTCGACGCCTTAAATGAGATGCGAAAAGGGATGAGCGGAGAAGATTTCTTATAAACATCTCGATGGACCCATATGTGTGATGCACGAGCACGAAAGTGGGACCATAAGCCTTGCACCGCTGCATCCGCACCATGCGGATGCTGATCTGCATTGTGGGCCCCACTCATCATCTGGTTCGATGATCCGAACCGTCATCTAGGTGAACTTTCGAGACCATGCAAGCTGTTGCAAAATTCTAGCCGTTAAACATAAGATGGACCACAGAGTAAACAAGCTCATGGGCCACACCAATTTTACTCCAAGAACACTCCTTTCTGGATGGTTTTTCATCCTGAAACCAATGGACGGAGTGAATTTTTTACTTGGATTCAATAAATGGGCCAATACGCGAAACAGATTCGACTTGCGGCGACTCTGTTTCGCAACAGGGAGAGTTGCGGCCGGATCTGTCGATCCAGGTGGGCCACAATGGCTGGCCGATTAGATGATCCAATCTGTTCATGACATTGGTCGTCCAAAAATGTCCCAGGTGACGTGAAGTTATTTGGGAAATAAAGCAAGGAAAGCGGAGGGTTCACAACTGTTTTCTTAGCTGCGTAAACAGTTATACACATACAATTTCTTTGTTGCGCACGCCGCTACACCGCCTATTGCTACGTAAGAAGCTTTCTAGGAGCTTCTGCACCGACTCCAGCAGCCACAGCACCGCCCTTAGTGCCTATATAAAGGAGAAGAGAAGAGAAAGAGAGGATCATCTAGGCTGGGAACGTGAAGCAGAGAGAGAAAGTGCTAGACGAGGGGCAGTTTTCTTACATAGTTTTTTTTTTTCCTTTTGCTTTTGTTTTATATTTTCCTTTTTTTAAAGATTAGTTAATTATGTGTATGGTTGGCTAAACCTCTTAGCTAGGGCTAAGAGGTGAAGCTTGTAGCGAGATGGGAGAACTTGTTGCTTATGCCTTTTGTTTAGACTGAACTGATATCGATTTTGGCTTAATTAAGGGAATGTTTTTTGTTTTTAATGGTTTGTTGTGACTAAAATTACAATGGGTGTATGATAGCTTTGAAAATGTTCCTTTCCTTTTCGTGATTATGACGTCAGGAAGCCCTGTTGTTCACCATCGTCTCATGGGCATGGTCGGATGACTTTACCCTCCCTAACCTTCATAATCTTTTAATTGGTTGTTAATTAGTTTAATTTTATTGTTCACTTTGTCTCCTGGGCATGGTTTGGTGATGGAATCCATTCTAATTCATATACCTTTCATCTCTTGAAAACTATATCAAAGGAAGTTCAGTTCAATTTTCATGATTACACCCTTCAACTAGATGAGACTCTAAGTCTAGTTGAGTTCTTGAAGCAGGCATAAGATCTCCCTGATCTCTACAGGTGGATCCTCTGAATCCCTAGTTTTCTACCTCTGATGTCTCTAAATTTTAGATAAATATTTCACCATTATTCCATTAAATTCATTCGATTTAGATTTTATCTTAGTCTAGTTCTAGTTCTACTTAGTTTCAGATAACGTACAGGTTTCAGTCCCTTGGGATTCAACCTCGGTCTCACCAAGTTTATTACTACATAACAACCCTATACTTGGGGAGTGAACAATAACTCATTCCGAATTACGAGATACGCCCGATTTAAGGTCTGATGGTCTGTATCACTTCTGTCGTCCACCGGGCCTTTTCTGATTCATCTTGGACATGTAACTATCTGCGACCTGCTCTACATCAGTCTCCTCTACCTCAAAAGAACTCATCCTCGAGTTCTCATCTTGTTCAAGTTCATAATACTCGGTCAGGTTCGCGATGTTAAAAATCCATGAGAGCGCCATGTCATCTGGAAGATCAACAACATAAGCGTTGTCATTGATCTTTCAGATTATTGGTACCGGTCCAATCTTTTTATTCTTCAACTTGTTATATATTTCGGTCGAAAATCTTTCTTTACGCAGATGGACCATTACTTGGTCGCCCACCTTGAACACCTTTTGTCGTCGATGCTTGTCCGCTTATTCCTTTTACTTTTCGTTCGAGGCATGTAGCTTGGTCTGTACCTCCGCATGAATGCCCATGATCCTGCCTACCATATGTTGCTCATACCCGGGAGCTTGGGCAGAGGGACCAAATCTAGTGTGTGGCGAGGTACTCGTCCATAAATAACTTAGAACGGAGATTTTCCCGTCGAGCGGTTCACCATGTTGTTAAATGTAAACTTCACTTGAGATAAGGTCAAATCCCACTGCTTCGGTTTTTCTCCTGAAATACATTAAAGGAGGTTTCCCAATGTGTGATTCACAACCTTGGTTTGCCCGTTAGTTTGTGGGTGGTAGGTGCTGCTGAACTGAAGTCGTGTATCGAATCGAGTCCACAAAGTTCGCCAAAAGTTGCTTATGAACTTCGTGTCACGGTCAGAAGTAATAGTCTTGGGAACCTCGTGTAGCCGTACAATTTTTCTGAAGAATAGATTTGCCACGTGTGTTGCATCGAGTCTTCTTGCATGGAATAAAGTGTGCCATCTTGGAGAAACGATATACTACCACAACACCGAATCCATGCTGCATTGTGTTCATGGGAGAACAAGCACGAAGTTCATAAATAAATCCTCCCAAGGGTCGTTAGGCACGGGTAACGGGGTATAGAGGACCGTATTATGAGATTGCCCCTTGGAGGTCTAACAAATATAACAACATTGGACTACCTTTCCCATATCACGTACCAATTGCGACCAATAATACTGTTCTTCCACAAGAGCTCGCGTCTTATCTCGCCCAAGGTGTCCACTAAGGCCACCTCCATGTAGCTCTTGGATTATTTATTCCCTTAGCGAACTGTTGGGGATGCACAGTCCATTTTTCTTGAAAAGGAACCCATCTTGCATACGTAAGTTATCGGGGTGACCTTCTTGGCATCTAACCCATGCGTTCTTGAAGTCGTCGTCGTCGGTATATATGTCTTTGAGGCACTCGAACCCGACAACCTCATTGCTCATAGTGACTAACAAAATTGCATCGGCTACTTTGTTCTGTTGCCTTGACTTATGTTTTAACACGAACGTGAATTCCTACAAAAATGAGATCCATCTAGCATGCACACGGTTAATGTTAGCTTGCCTATTAATGAATTTGAGAGTTTGATGGTCCTTGTAAAGTATGAATTCCATTTGAATCAAATAATGTCGCAATGCCTGGACCACCACATACAACTCGATCTCATATGTAGACCACTTCTTGCATGCATCACTAAATTTCTCACTGTAGAAGGTTACCAGCCTACCTTCTTGAGATAAAACTCCCCCAACCCCTACATATAAGGCATCTCATTCGACTTCAAACAATTTGTCGAAGTTGGAAAGTACAAGAACCGGGGTTGTGGATAATCTACGCTTGATTTTGGCAAAGCTCCTGTTGGCTTCGTCAATCTACTAAAACTGCTCCTTTTTCATGCAATCTGTGATTAGTGACAATGGTACTGAAATTTTTCACGAACTAACGATATAATGTCGCCAGACCATGAAAACTTCGTACTTCGTGAATATTTATGGGAACCGGCCATTCTCTGATTGCCTTCACCTTTTCCTCATCTACCTGAATGCCTGTGGATGTTATGGTAAAATCTAAAAATAGTAGGCTATCAGTCATGAAGCTGCATTTTTTTAAATTGAGATACAATTTATTTTCAATGAGCACTTAAAGGACCTTCTTGAGGTGTTCCATATGGGTGGTTTCATCTTGACTATATATCAAAATGTCATCGAAATAAACCACAATGAACCGCCCAATGAAAGGTTTTAGAACTTGGTTCATTAATCTCATGAAGGTGCTAGGCGCATTCGAAAGACCGAAGGGCATGACCATCCATTTGTACAATCCTTCCTTTGTTTTAAAGGTCGTTTTCCATTCATCACTCAGCCGTATTCAAATCTGATGGTAGCCGCTCCTTAGGTCCAATTTAGAGAATATTTTTGCACCATCTAGCATGTCCAGCATATCGTCCAACAGTGGTATAGGAAACCTATATTTTATGGTGATTTTGTTGATGATCCGGCTATCGACACACATGCGCCAACTCCCATCTTTCTTTAGAGTTAATAGAGCTGGTATGTCACATGGGCTCATGTTTTCTGGAACAAGACCCTTACGGATCAGCACCTCCACTTGCCCCTGCAGAATCTCGCACTCATTCAGACTTATTCGATAATGAGGACGATTGGGTAAACTGGACCCGAGAACAAAGTCGATATGGTGTTGGATATCCCGCATGGGGGGTAACCCATTAGGAAGGTCATCGAGCCAGATTCCTTTGAATTCATGTAACAAGGTAGGCTCAAGTTCTTCTCCTTTTACAATTAATGCATAAGCCTGTCTGTTTCTTTGGATTCTTCCACGAAGTCCCGTATGGTTAAGAGAAAATGACCCTTAACTTTAGAAGTTTCAAGTGGTCCCTCTGGATCCATAGGTCAATGTGGTCTTCCGGCCATCCTTGATGAAGATATATATGTTATCTTGCCCTTTATGAGTGGCGTTACGGTTAGATTGTCAGGGTCGACCGAGTAGTATGTGACATGCTTCCATGTCAACCACATCACATACTACTTCATCCTTATAATGTTTACCAATTGAAAAGGATATGGTGCACTGTTCAGTTACATTTATTTCACTGACCTTCTTAATCCAACCAATTGTATATGAGGATGGATGATGCTCCATTTTTAATTGTAATTTTTCCACCATGACCTTGGAGACAATGTTCTCGTTGCTTCCACTATCAATGATCACATCACAAACTTTTCGATTCACCGTACACCTAGTGTGGAAGATGTTATGCCATTGTGGATGCACTTCTTTTCTTGGCGCATATAATAGCCTCCTCATGACGAGTGACTCACCGCGATCTTGTTGAACCTAACTTGAATCATCTGCCTCGTCCTCAGTGGTATGCTCATGTTCTTCAACATTTGAATATTCATAGGTGTTATCAGCACTACCATCATTGATGGCAAGGTTCGTCACTTTTCATTGGGGACAAGTATTTGATAGGTGGCCCGGTTGGCCACAACGATATTAGTTGTCGGGCCTTGGTCGAGCATAGGGATTCAGAATTCTACTTGGACCGGCAGTAGTCGATACACTCCTTTAGGGTCTAACTTATCCACTTCCCTGATCTCGGCTCTCAGACGTAAGAGGTTGAGTGCGTGCTCCTACGGGCTCCTTCCTCATAAGCTGTGGATCTCCCTAGGGCGGACCTGTCGCAGCGATCCTTGTGGTAGGATAGGGCCGTGTGTTAGGACATTCAAATTGTACTTTCGCCCGAGTAGCCAACTTGATCGCATCATTCATCGTCCAGACGAACTGCATCTGGACCCGATCCTGGATCTTCATACGCAATCCACCGTTGAATCGGGTGACTTGTTGCGATTCAGTCTCGACTAAATCGTTACGCACCGCCAGGCGGTAAAATTCTTCTGCGTATTCTCTCACCAAGCGACTACCCTATCGACAATTTTAGAATTGTTGGAATAATACCTAATCGTAATCGCTAGGGAGGAAACAGTCATGTAGTAGCTATTTCATCAGTTGTCATGTGCGGATTGGTGCTTTCATCTGTCTGGTTCGTGCGAGTTAAAGTTGTTCCCACCAAGCTGAAGCTCCACCTTTCAATTTATAGGCCACAAGCTTGCCTTCTTTGCTTCAGGGATGTCCATATAGTCGAAAAATCACTCAACTTCAGAAAGTTAATTGAGAAAATCCTCAATGTGTAGTTGGCCATTAAAGTTAGGAATACCAACCCGCATCTTGAATTCTCGATCTGTTCGATTTACTCGACCGCCGCCTTGTCTGGTGTATCGGAAGATTATGAGGTCGATCTCTTCCTCACTGGATCCCCCTTCCTCAGGAATGACCCTTGGATGCACGGCCGGTACTATCTTACGATCAGGGTGATTACGAGTTTCAGCAATTGGCGGTGGAGGATTACTACTAGGAATACGGAGTTGCCCTAGGGTTTCCGCCAAGAGATCTGCTATGTGGTCAATGGAAGCTTGCAGCCCTTGCATGGCTTGCCGATTCTCTTACTGTGCTGTTTCGAAAGCTGCCACCATTAAAGGTAAATTTCCTGGAGCACTACCCATGAGATTGTTGCCCGACCCATTGTTAGAAGCCATCAATCGTAGGAAAAACCTCACTTTGATACCAAATTGATGCAGGGAAGGACGTGAGGTTGAGCATTGTCTTCCTCAAGAGGATTACTATTCTGAATCCACGGAACTTCTCTGGTCTCCTCTACCTCAAAATCATATATTTTACATCAGATAACTCATTCCGGATTGCGAGATATGCCTGATTTAAGGTCCGATGGTCTAGATCACTTCTGTCGTCGACCAGGCCATTTCTGATCCATCTTGGCCATGTAACTGTCTATGACCCACTCTACATCAATACACAACTAAGATATGCAACACCATAGGGAACAATGCTAATGGGATGCTAACCACAGGTTTGTGTGTTGGGCCACTATAGTGTTTATATTTCATCAAACCTATTAATCAGTGTAATTCACAAGGATGCTCTGAAAATAGAAAAATCAGCTTCATATGAATATTAACATGACACATGTGAATTGATGTTTTAGTAGTTTTTATGTTGTTCTCATTTGTGTGGTTCAAAATATTTTTTACTGGGTTGTTCTTTTGTATTAGGGGTGCACATGGATCAGTTCGGTCCTGTTCTAGGGTGAAACCGGGACTAAACAGTTTCATATGGTTCTAGGATTTTTGGAACCGGAACCAGACCGTTAGCACCTTTGAACCGAACCGGAACCGAACCGTGAAAACCAGATCGGTTCCACGGTTCTATGGTGTATGGAGAGAGAGAGAGGACTAGCGAGAGATAGAGGAGCAACAAGAGAGAGAGAGACTCGGTGAGAGAGAGAGAGAGAGGGGAGCTGTCACACCCCAAACCCGGAAACCAGGCTCGCAAAATTCCCGATCGCTAAATTCGGTGCCGACAGCCTCTGTAGTACCCCATTCTGACTCCTAGCGCACATGCGCCAGAGGAGCAATGAGAGAGAGAGAGAGGGAGCAGCGAGAGAGAGAGAGAGGATCAGGGGCTGTGAGAGGAGCAGGAGCAAGAGAGAGAGAGAGAGAGAGAGAGGACTTGCGAGAGAGAGAGAGATGAAAGAGGGCAGGGGCAGCCGCACGCACGTAGCAGGGTCAGGTAGACTTAGGGTTTTGTTTTTTTGTTTTTTTATTTTAAATGTAAGTTCGGTTCCATGGTTCGGATCCACAGTTCGGTTCATGGTTTGGTTCGGTTCTACATACCCCTAAACCAGAACCGAACTAATCTAAATGGTTCTTTGATTTTTGGAAATAGAAATGGAACCGGTGCACTTTAGAACCAGACCAAACCAGACTGTTTGATTGGTTCTGGTTCGGTTCCACGGTTTTATGTGCACCCCTATTTTGATTGCACTATTCCCATAATGGTTCTCACCTTTGTGCACGGAGTGGATTTACATGTAAAACATGGCAATCCATAAAGAGCTATTAAAAAAAGGTGTTGTTGAAGATTTCTGTCTGCTTATCAGATGTTAAACCATATAAACTAAATTGTGGAAAGTTTAACTTATATATTATTTCTATAATAAAAACTGAATGTACATAAGAAATGGATAAGTTGTAAGGGATCTTAAGAGATATTAGGAGATGCACATCTTTGTTCATCCCTATTGTCATCAATTCCTGTGAGAGCCAATTAGAATGAATTACGTATAATTAGGATGGATTTGCGCAGTGTATTTGAGGATCTTCAGGATATACGAAGAGGATTTTATGGTAATACAGCTGGCGTTTATCGGGCAATGCCACATTATCTACTAAATAGTCAAGTTAAGAGTGATCATGTTAAAGCAGTTATAGGATAGATGCATGGCAAGTTTAGAAGCAAAGAGGGTCAAATAGTCCCAAATAGTTATAGCAACCGTCAGAGAGTGGAAAGCATCCAAATGGCCTAATCAAGGCTATAAATAACAAAGGAATTTAGCAAAGTAAATCATTTCATACCAACCAAACCAAATTTATCTTTTAATTATCCTTGCAATTATCTATCATTTACATTCCTTAGTGTAATCTTTTACTTTTACATGTTATTTATATTACTTAACTGTAATCTGTGTCGGTAATCAGGTAGCTATTAAACATTAGTTGTAATTTGAGTCTATGCTCATACATTGGATTCAGTTAAAGTATCAAGCATAGTTCTCCATCCAGGAATGTGTTTTGTTGTTGTTCTCCTCAACCGACTGTAATAATTCTTTTCTTTTTGTTCTTTTATCTATATCGAAAAGTCCCTTCATACGGAAGGAAAGAGTGTAACCCATTCTCAGATGACGAACCCTACCCTCTAACTTTCATCTCATCATCTTAAAACATTGTACGAGTGACTGAATAGACAACTGATCTTATTTGATCTTAGTCACATACTACGTATCTACCTATCTTAGTGCTTGGGGTCATAGTTGTTTGGTTTGAAGTGAGCCGCACATTCAATTCTGGCATGCCCACATTTACCATGTGACCAAATTTGTAAATCGAACCACAATAGCTTTTAGTACATGCCCGGTTGGACACTATCTTTAGTTTATTAGTGCGATATTGCCAATTGGGAATATGAATAAAATGAGTAATCGAATAGCTGGGGTTGAGCCCTCCACGCTAACCACACTACCTTCGACCAAGGACGTGTCGATTCGAGTGATCCCCGAAATGTTAAATGTGAATAGTACTTCGATACTCAATACTGAAAATCAGGAAGGGGCCTTGACCTCTCAAACTATCTCTCCTGAAGAGATAATGGTCGCACTCCAAGATGTGCAACTGAGTATCCAACACATTCAGGAATATGGGAGAACTGAGGTGGAGTTGGTGCATACCCAAGCCAAGCAGTTCCATATTTAAACTGAGAACATTAACAAATACATGGCTAGCCAGATCGACGTCATGCATTAGTTGATGGCCATATCATTATTGAAAGAGCACTTATGGTGACGTAGAATAACGTCGAAAGAAGTTCTATCGGTAACATGGTGCAGTCGCCATATATGTCTCCCTTGCAACGAAATCCACTGTCAATTTCAATT
Source organism: Magnolia changhungtana (assembly GCA_030180095.1). NCBI lineage: Eukaryota > Viridiplantae > Streptophyta > Magnoliopsida > Magnoliales > Magnoliaceae > Magnolia > Magnolia changhungtana. The sequence goes on along the minus strand of JASAUF010000429.1, from coordinate 308,191 downwards.
CAGGAAGTACGTAATGTTTTGCTACCCTCCGAGTTTAGACGACCTAAGCAAGAGGCCAGAAATTTTGTTCATTAAATTCGAATCCAGGGTTTACCTGGAGGACAACTTTTCTAGCAATTCCCAAGGAACATGTTGTTCCATGAGGGACAAAACTGAGTAAGTCCTAACCCACCGCCAATGGCTGAACCTCAATGAGTGAATCACGACCAAATCATGCAGATGGTTCAAGAGGTAGTAGGCCCAGTCCTCAGCCGTAATACTATCCCATTTTATCAGAAACCATATCCCGAATGGATTGACTAGAAACACCTGTTGCTAAGGAACTATCGATCGGACTTTGTCCTATTTTCGAGTGATCCTGATCTATCAACCATCAAACATATTGGTTGATTCACTATGCATTGTGGTGAACTGGCTAATAATGACTATCATAAATTGCAGTTATTCGGTCATTCATTGATGACAATAGCCTTTACATGGTATTCCAATTTATTGTCAAACATAATCCATACCTGGTAAGAGATGGAAGAAAAATTCCATGCATAGTTGTTTTCTAAGGATAGAGAAATGGTCATGGCTGATCTCACACATTTTCGACAATTATCAAGGGAATCTTACGAGAGCTACATTGCTCGGTTCAAGAGAGCGAAGAGCCGATATAAAGTCTTCATGACCGAGGCTGAATTTGTGCAACTTGCATAAGGTGGCCTGGAATACAAATTCCATAAGAAATTTATCGGAATAGAGTTCATGAACCTATATGACCTGACTAGGAAGGTCTCCAAATGAAGAACTTCTTCAGGAAGGAGCTAAGCAAAAGAATTCGTCAATTGGAACATATTATCAAACCCTAATTACGAGGTCGTGATTGCCAAAGTAGTGTAAAAAAGGCCACTCATATATTTAGTGCTGGTCAAGGAAGAATCGACCGCGTCAGCTACACAAAAGGCCTAAAAAGTATATACTTTTGATATTACTCGGACCAATGAGATATTCAAAATTATGTTATCTGTGAATTTTATATCAAGGTTCTTGTAAACCTCAAGATTCCCTCGGTTGATAAATTGAAAAAGATTGAATACTATAAATGGCACAGAACTCGTTCCCATTCAACTAATAAATGTGTTGTATTCAGGAACATTATTCAGGATAACATCGATCATGGATGATTGAAATCCCGTGAAAATGGCAAAGAAGCAATATTGATCGATACTGACCCATTCCTGCCTAACCTTGACGTCAATATGGCTACAACAAATATATGAAAGGCTGATCGACCACGACAAAGGGATGATCTCGGTCTGAGTAACCATGATGGTACATCGCAACAGTTGAGGCTAACACGATATCAACCTCTCACTTTAACCGGCCAGGCGATCGACCGCAGGGAATGTTTCCACTGCTTAGTCGCCACCCTCAGGAGAGCATTTCAAGTCAAAGGATAGTCAAACCCTTGTCAACTCAAAAAGAAGTTTGAAAGCGGGTCATGCATCCTAAGTTCCCAGTTGTTCTCGAAGTAATGACCCGAGCCCAGAAATGTAGTTGGCAATGACGCAAATCAGCCATAAAGCATGAATTGGTAGAGGTTAAGAACGCTTCTCGGTCAAAAATCATGTAGCCATGACCATTTTGAAGATTTCCTCAGTCAGAAGAAAAGTTGACTATGTTATACGATGGGGGCATGAAGGAGGCTACACGACCCAATGGGCCAGCAAGACTAGGGGATAATGATGACTATAATAATTTTTATGATTATATCAATGGTGAATGCTTCTCAGGGGATGATTGGCTAATAAAAGGACTAGTAGCGATGACTAAAGCATTACAGCTGTCTTCACCTACTCTCATGCAACAGGATGTTGCTAAGGACGAGAATGTTGGGCGTACTTATACGAATTCTAATATGCAAGTCGTTTAAGAAACACTAGGAGGCAATGTCCAGATTTGGAGATTGTGTTTGGAACATGATCACCCGTAGTATTTCATTATAATTTGGTGTTCACTTTACCCTCTAGTTTACATACCAAGCCAGCCTAGCCAAGTGAGATGGTGGGCAATGTACAAGAACTTAGTTCTCTTGTGGTAATACAACATGCTTCCTTCCCTCCAGAAGAAAATGGACATTAGGAGTTGGCAAAGCTCCACAAGTAACTACCATCACAGTATAATAAGGAGCAACGTCTGAAAGGGTGGTCATAGAAAGGCCTACCCATGGCATGACACAACATCTCAAACTGTTGTATATATCGGCTCATCTCAAATATTGCCGAGTCACCAGGATTTTAGTCGTCAATGGAATTTCCGTCAATCTTCTACCATTAAGAATGGTGCCAAAATTAGGGAAGACTATGACTAATTTAATTCCATCTAAGGTAACGGTCAGCAAATTCATTGGCCACGTCACAAATACCCACAGGGTCTTTCCAGTCAACTTGACTATGAGAACAAATAGGGTGTTATCTCCGTTCTTCATGATCGACATGTCACGCCCCGAAATCCGGCACCTGGGTATATCCGACCCCGATTCCATACCCAAAGGCATGACTGTTTACATTTCATAAGCCACACATATATTAACAAAATGATCTCATTCATAAAATATAACAATCCAAAAATTAAATAATCAAACATTTATTTAAAGAAGAAGAAAATGCCCATGTTCCGATTATTCAAGATTATCATCAAACACATGTCATTGTCATGCTATCATACTCATGCTATCATACTATACTTAACGTTCATTGCACTTATTTAAAAAATGGTAAAGAAACAAAAATAAATGAAGGAAAATCTCTTTAAGCTCCTCCATGAGATCCCAATCCTGAAATTTCAAAATCCCAACAGGGTAAGCTGCAAAGCCTAGTGAGTAATCTCAACACAGGTTTCAAAATAACCTCATATAACATGAATAAAAATGCATTAAAAGATACAATACCTATTTAAGTAAAATAACAAATGAGGAGATTTAATAAACAAGATTTTTCAATGTAAATTTAAAGAAAAATGAATAAACGAAATCAACATATGCTATACTCCATAATAACAAGTGCGGTTTATTCTTTTTAATACTAGGGTCAGTTTACACCGGTTGGCCAACACCCGTGCCAATACAACACCTAGCCTAGAAATGGGAACCTCTTGCATGACATTCGTGCCCATCCAAAGGGCATTTAGTGAGGGACTCATTTGTACGTTAGCTGGTCAGACTACTACCCTACCGAACCTGACAGTGAGAACCTTTTGCAATCCTAACATGCACACCCACTCAAAGGGTATCGTAGAGGTTTCAAAAGGTACTAGTTGGGTTTCTCAGACTTTTAACCTAAGGGTCTTGATCGTCCCACTTATTAACGCTTTAGGGATTTTCAACCCAAAGGACTTGATCGCCCCACCTATTTTCTGGAGTTCCAAAAATTGTTCGAAGGATTTTTTTTTTATATTTCAAGAGCAAAATATTTCTAAGAAAAATTATTTTTAATCATTGTAGACAGCTCGTACATGATTTAAAGTTCTATGTATTTTTATGCAATGTAATCCTTCAGATTCGATCCGATAGTCTGGAAAAGTATATTGAACTTAAAGTTTCTAAAAAAGATGTTCTAAATTCTGATTTTCTTATAATTACAAAAAATAGTAATAATAAAAGAATTATTAATACATGGGTACACAATAATCTAAATTTAAAGTTAATTCAAGGCTTGCTAATTGAAATAAAAGGAACTAAAGAAAAAAATCACGTTAGATAAACATGAAAAACTATGAATCAAATGAATAAATCCATAAGAGCAAAATAAACAATTATTGAATTATTTGCATAATGATAAAAAATAAAAGGAAACCAAGTGAAATTTATTATAAGAAAAAAAATATTAAGCGAGAGAAAGTCACTTTTTCTTAAAAAATTATTTTCTTTCTTCTTTTCTTCCTCTCTCTTCCTTTTTCTCTCTCATCCTTTTCTTTGTCCCATTTTCTCTCTTCTTTCTCTCCCTCTTTCGAACGTAAACGGCCAGTAACCTCTTTTTTTTCTCTCTCTTCTCCCTCCCTTCGCTCTCTCTCCCCTCACTCTTCTCATGTCACTGCACATCCTACTTCTCTTCCTTTGCTCCTTATTTATAAGAAGCATTGTTGGGTGCCTTGCACAAAACCTTAGGATCTAGCCTCCTGAAATAAACCAGAATTATGGAATAATAATGCAATGAACTAAATCAAAACATAAAGAACACCATGCCAGGGATTTTTACGTGAAAAACCCTCAAAGATGTAAAAACCACGGGACCTCATCCAGATCAACAATCCACTATAAAGCAGAATGTTACAACCGATCACAAGCACACACCGCTTGGATCAAACCTTCTGCACTCAAGCAAGAGTGGATAAATAATAAGAGAAACAAGAGAAAATGGAGAGATCTCACTGATCATGAGGATGTAGAAGCGCTGAGACGTGGACTGCGAAGTAGATCACCTCTACGAGTAGAATCTCCCTTCCACAAGCTTCCTCTCTCTTTCTCTCTCTCTCTCTCTCTCTCACCTTTGATAATCCTAAGCCCTCCTTGAAAACCTTTAGGAAACTTATAATGCCCTGAAATTACACCCCAATCCCAGATACACCCCTTTATATAATAATAGAAAGAAGTATAACCCAAATAGGAAATAAAATCCGCAAAATCTGTATTTTCGCAATCGCATCTATGAAACTCGTCGATGCCATCGAGTCACTCTCGATGATAGTCTCGATATCATCTGAAGGTCTCTCGATGATATCGACACTGGACCAAAACTGTCAAACGACCAGGTGTGAAAAATCCAACAATTATCGATGCCATCGAGCCACTCTCGATTACAGTCTCGATATCATCTGAAAGTCTCTCGATGATATCGACAGGACCAAAAACAGTCCAGCAACCAGCAGTGAAAAAATCTGCAGTTATCAATTTTATTGAAACCTGTTCGATTTCATCGAACCGAACAATGAGGAGAAATTTTCCATCAAATCTCCCCCTTTTTGACTTAGGAGGAATCCACCTTCTTCAAGCCAGCCCGGTTTCTACAAACCTCAAACTTGCCCTTAAGAAAAGCCTTGGTCATCATGTCTAACCCATTATCGTCTGTGTGGACCTTCTCAAGCTGTAACACCTTCTGTTCCAAAGTATCCCTAATCCAGTGATACAGAATCTCTATGTGCTTTGACTTGGAGTGATGACTTGGATTCTTGCTCAAGCATATAGCATTTTGACTATCGCAATAGACCACGTGTTGCTCCTGCTTCAAGCTAAGTTCCTGTAAGAACTTCATCATCTAAAGTATCTCTTTACATGCCTCTGTGACTGCAATGTACTCGGCCTCTGTCGTCGACAATGCTATGACCTTTTGTAACTTGATCTGCTAAGAAATTGCTCCCCCTGCAAACGTGAACATGAACCCCAATGTAGACTTCCTGGAGTCTATGTCACCTGCCATATCTGCATCTGTGTAGCCCTCTAACATAAGTTTACTGTCACCATAACATAGGCTCAACCTGGATGAGCCTCTTAGATACTGTAATATCCATTTCACCGCTGCCTAATGCTCTTTGCTAGGATTGGCAAGATACCGGCTGACAACACCAACCACATATGCTATGTCTGGGCGTATACACACCATAGCATATATCAAACTTCCTACAGCTGACGTGTAGGATATCTTCTTCATCTCTTCCACCTCTGTCTTCGTCTTGAGACACTTCCTATCACTCAATCTGAAGTAACCATCCAATGGAGTACTGACTGGCTTCACTGCATTCATATTGAACCGCTTTAGGACTTTCTCAATATACCGCTCTTGTGACAGCCAAAGCTTCCTACTGCTTCTGTCACGGGTTATCTCCATTCCTAGGATCTGTTTAGCTAAGCCCAAGTCTTTCATCGCAAAAGGCTTACCCAATTCTTGTTTCAGCATGTCGATTTTCTTAATGTCTTTTCCCATGATGAGCATGTCATCAACATATAATAGCAGAACTAAGAAATCACCATCTGAGAACTTGCACGTGAACACACAGTGGTCCGACTCCGTTGTGTCATATCCATGCTTTAACATAAACGAGTCGAACTTCTTGTACCATTGTCGTGGAGATTGTTTCAGCCCATACAATCCCTTCCTCAGCCTACACACCATATGCTCCTTGCCTTTGACTTCGAACCCCTCTGGTTGATGCATGTAGATCTCTTCTTCCAGGTCACCATGGAGGAGGGGAGTTTTAATATCTAACTGCTCTATCTCCAGATCCATGCTAGCAGCCAACCTAAGCAACATCTGTATGGATGTCATCTTACCACTGGTGAGAATATCTCCTCGAAGTCTATGCCTTTCCTCTGACCAAACCCTTTCACCACAAGTCTAGCCTTGAACCTTGTCTGTGAATTCTTCTGCTCAACCTTCTTTCTGAACACCCACTTGTTGCTCAAAGTTTTCTTGCCCTTAGGTAGTTTCACCATGTCATAGGTGTGGTTCTTATGCAAGGATTTCATCTCTCTTGCATAGCTTTCAACCACTCCCCCTTATGCTCGTCGGCTAGGGTCTCAGAATAATCTTCTGGCTCTCCCCCATTAGTGAGCATAATGTACTCATGCGGCGAGTACCTTTTGGATAGCTGTCTATCCCTAGATGACCTCCTCACCTGTGGCTCAACAGGTGGATCAAGTGGGGGCTGCTCCCCTAGTCCATCTTCTGAAGGAATTCCCTCGTCCTCTACACCTTGCTGTACTCCCCCGTCATCAGGCACTACAGATGAAGTAACCGGATCCATGTCCTCTAGCTCACCTGAACTAGGCTGGTTCTTCTTTGGCTTACCAATGTCTTTTATACACTGATCTTTAAAGAAAACCACATCTCTGCTCTTGACAAGCTTCCTCTCGGTCGAATCCCACAATCTGTAATTGAATTTTTCGTCACCGTACCCTAAGAACACACATTGCTTGATCTTCATATCGAGCTTGGACCTCTCGTCCTTTGGTACGTGAACGGATGCCCTGCATCCAAACACCCTGAGATGACTGTACGATGGATCCTGTCTAGTCCACACTTTCTCAGGTACTTCTCCATTCAACGGGGCTGATGGAGACCTGTTTATCAAATACACCACCATGTGCATTGCTTCTCTCCAGAACGTCTTGGGCAATTTCGCATGGGATAACATGCATCTGATTCTCTCTACAATGGTGCGATTCATTCGCTCAGTTACACCATTATGCAAGGGGGTCTTGGGAACTGTCTGTTCATGCCGTTTACCCAGGGACTTGTAGAACTCATGAAAGTCGTCAATGTATTCACCACCATTGTCAGTGCGGATGCACTTCAATGGTCTACCTGTCTCTCTCTCGACCATAGTATGAAATAATTTAAACACACTAAAGACCTCGTCCTTGGATTTCAAAGCATAAACCGAAACCCTCCTAGATGCATCATCTATAAAAGTAACTAAATACAATGCCCCACCCAAGGTTTTTGTCCTCATAGGACCACAACCATTAGAATAAACCAAATCTAATGCATGCACTTTATTAACATGAGAAGAAGTTTTAATCAATGAAACTCTATATTGTTTCCCTGATAAACAATCAAGACAGGTTTTGAGAGGTGTACCTGTCTTGTCTGGAAGGAGCCGCTTCCTCGCTAGTAGCTGAAGCCCTTTTGTCACTCATGTGGCCTAGACGCCTGTGTCACATGTCAATAGCTGAAACTTCCGCTGTGTTTAACTCACCCTTGCACATACTGACACTCGTCTTATAAAAGGTGCAACACTTCTTTCCTCTGGCTACGATCAATGAACCCTTGATGAGCTTCCAACGCCCACTAGCAAACTGACTTTCATAGCCATCATCATTCAACCTTTTCGTCGACATCAAGTTGAGGCGAAAGTCTGGGATATGCCTCACATCCCTAAGAACCAATGTGCAGCCCACATCGGTCTTCACACAAATATCACCGTCTCCCACAATTTTTGATACGCTAGAATTTCTCATCTTCACAATCCCATAGTCACCTGACTTGTAGCTTGTGAAGAAGTCCCTGCGTGGAGTCGCATGACAAGAAGCTCCCGAGTCTATCACCCAGTCAGTGTCCTGACTCGTAACCGTGAGACATACATTATGATCTGCAGAAAGAATAACTACAACGTCGTTATCTAAAGTGACCGCAGTGGAATCTGATTCATCTTCCTTCCCTTTTCCTTTCTTGTCGTTCTTCTTACCACGACATTCATGTTTATAGTGGCCCTTCTTGCCACAATTCCAACAGTCAACATCCTTTTTGTTACTTGACTTGCCTCTTAATTGATCTCGGGCCTTCCTGCCCTTCCTGTTCTTTCCTCTCCCCCATTCTTGTATTATAAGGGCCTCTTGCTGAGTAGACCCCTAAAACTTTCTCCTTGTCTCCTCATTGAAGAGACAACTGGTTACCTATTCCATGGATATCTTTCTGTCTGGCGCGGAGTTACTTAAAGACACCACCAATGTCTCTCAATTGTCAGGCAATGAACTAAGCAATAGCAAAGCCTGCAATTCATCATCCAGAACCATCTTCATAGAGGAGAGTTGGTTCACTATATTACTGACTTCATTCATGTGCTCGGCCACAGAACCACCATCTTTAAACTTGAGATTCACAAGTCACCTTATCAAAAAAATCTTATTACCGACTATCTTCCTCTCATGCAGGCCTTATAATTTCAACCATAGGCTAGTGGCTGAGGTTTCTGTAGACACATGGTTGAACACAGAATCATCCAACCATTGTCTAATAAACCCCACTGCCTTTTGGTTCATCTTCTTCCAATCATCATCAGTCATATTCTTGGATTTTGCTGATATGCCTAAAATTGGAGAATATAGGCCCTTGCAATAAAGTAAGTCCTCCATCTTAGCCTTTCATATGGTCCAGTTAGAACCATTGAGGTTGATCATCCTTGATGGGCCACCTTCCATAATTCAATACTGATCCTACCCATTCAATGAACTTAGCTCTGATACCACTTTGTTGGGGGCCTTGCACAAAACCTTAGGATCTAGCCTCCCGAAACAAACCAGAATTATGGAATAATAATGCAATGAACTAAATCAAAACATAAAGCACACCATGCCAAGGATTTTTACGTGGAAAACCCTCAAAGACGTAAAAACCATGGGACCTCGTCCAGATCAACAATCCACTATAAAGCAGAACGTTATACCCGATCACAAGCACACACTGCTTGGATCAAACCTTCTTCACTCACATAGGAGTGGATAAACAATAAGAGAAACAAGAGAAAATGGAGAGATCTCACCGATCACGAGGACGTAGAAGCGTTGAGACATAGACTGCGAAGTATATCACCTCTACGAGCAGAATCTCCCTTCCACAAGCTTCCTCTCTCTTTCTCTCTCTCTCTCTCTCACCTTTGATAACCCTAAGCCCTCCTAGAAAACCTTTAGAAAACTTAAAATACCTTGGAATTCACCCCAATCCCGGATACACCCCTTTATATAAGAATAGAAAGAGGTATAACCCAAATAGGAAACAAAATCCGTAAAATCTATGCTTTCGCAATCGCATTTGCGAAACTCGTCGATGCCATCGAGTCACTCTCAATGACAGCCTTGATATCATATAAAGGTCTCTCGATGATATCGACGCAGGACCAAAACTGTCCAATGACCAGGGATGAAAAATCCAACAATTATCGATGTCATCGAACCACTCTCAATGACAATCTCGATATCATCTGAAAGTCTCTCGATGATATCGACAGGACCAAAAACAGTCTAGCAACCAGCAATGAAAAAATCTGCAATTATCAATTCTATCGAAACTTGTTCGATTTCATCGAACCGAACAATGAGGAGAAAATCCCCATTAAGCATAACATCACGTGTGCTATTAATAAATGTACTTTTAAAATTTCATTTTTCTTTTGTTTTTAATCTTTGTACCTCACTTTTTTTTCTTTCTTTTGATTTACACCACGTCAACAAGTCTAGTGTAAGGTTGTGCACACATATGTCATGCATTACACACATGCCACATGTGTGGCACATATATGTGAGGTGTGGTTATGGTAGGTGTGCATAGTGTATGATTGGTGATGCATGCATGGGCCACGTGTGTGTTTCATGAGAGGTATGTATGTAATGTTTTTGATGCATGCATGCCACATGTGTGAAAGGTATGTGTGCATGACGTGAGGTATGTATGTAATGTGTTTGATGCATGCATGCCACATGTGTGAAAGGTATGTGTGCATGATCTGTTTAGTGCATGTGTGTAGTTGTGATGTATTCAATGGTGATTAAATGGATGATGTAGATAGATGGACGGATCTATGTATACAGAGATAGATGTATGGATAGATAGATGGATAAATGTATGATTATATGAGTTCATATTTGATCGAGGAATGGACTTCGTGATGTACCTGTGGATTGGTGGTGAGATGGACGGGTAGAATTGTAAGTGGCCACATGACAAGCGAGATGGACGGGATGGACGGTTAGCTTAGATGGATGAACAAGTATTCTGATGATTTCAGCATATGGACGGTTTGATGGTTGTATTTTTGGATGAATGGTTAAATGTATGGTTGGATTTATTAGTTAATGAACAGTTGGATCGGATATGTCCAAATCAATGGTTGAGATTGAACCAGTTGATCTTGTAGATCGATGGTCATATCAAACTAATTGGGTACATCGATAAATGGTTAAAATTTGACAGTCAAGATTTATTTGGGTTATTACATTCTACCATCCTTAAAAGAAATTTCATCCTCAAAATTTACATACCTATAATGTGAACAGGTGAGGGTATTTCCCTTGGATCTCGCCCTCTCATTCCCAAGAAGCCTCTTCCTCGGTATGGTGGCTCCACTAAACCTTGACTAACGGTATAACTCTAAATCAAAGCACTTGGTCTTTCCGGTCAAGAATACGTACTGGCTGTTCCATATATGAAGCGTCTTCATGGATCTCTAATGGTTACCGATCTATAACATAAGAAACGTCCTATTCATATTTCCTTAACATCGACACATGGAAGACCATGAATACTAGACAACTGAGGTGATAAAGCAAGCCTATATGCAACAAAACCAACCCTCTCTAGAACCTCAAATGGACCTATATACCTTGGAGCCAACTTTCCCTTTTTACCAAACCTCATGACGCCTTCATAGGAGAAATCTTTAAGAAGACGTGATCTCCAACTACAAACTCTAGATCTCTTCTGCGATTGTCTGCATAACTCTTCTGACGACTTTAGGCTGTGTGCAAATGGTTTCTAATGATAAAAATCTTCTCTGTTGTCTCTTGCACAATCTCTAGTTTAAGAAAACTACCTTCTCCAACTTCTGCCCAACAATTTGGAGATCTACAAGGCCTCCCGTACAAAGCCCCATATGGTGTCATGCCGATACACGTCTTGTAGCTATTATTATAAGCGAACTCGATTAATGGTAAATAATCATCCCAACTCCCTTTGAAATCAAGCTCAGAGCATGTCTTCAAGAATCTAATTCATTCGTTCAGTTTACCCATCAGTCTGAGGGTGAAAAGCGGTGTTAAAATCAAGAGTGGTGCTCGGTGCCTTATGTAAACTTCTCCAAAAATGAGACGTGAATTTGGAATCCTGATTGGATACAATAGATATAGGCACTCCGTGCAATCTAATTATTTCTTTAATATAGATCTTACGTAATTCCTCTAGGGGATAGGTAACACGTATAGGAAGAAAATGTGTGGACTTAGTTAACCGGTCGACGATGACCCAAACTGCATCATGATTATTACGTGTTCATGGAAATCCCATAATGAAATCCATAGATATGTGGTCCCACTTCCACTCAGCAATCGGCAGTGGTTGTAATATCCCTGATGGCTTTAATGCTCTGCTTTCACCTATTGACACGTGAGACATTTGGCCACGAAATCAACGATCTCCCTCTTCATATTATTCCACCAATATTGCCTACACATATCGCGATACTTCTTCGTACCTCCAGGGTGGATTGTGAAGTTAGTGCAGTGTTCCTCATCCATAATTTTCTTCTTTAATTCAGCCACGTTTGGTATACATAATCTTCCTTGGAACCTTAATCCATCATCGATACTAACTTTCCATTCCGACTTACTACCTTTTACAACTTCTATTACCTTGGATTGGAGCCATGCGTCTTGTTGTTGAGCTTCTATAACCTTACTAATTAAGGAAGGTTGAACGGCTAGGTTAAAGAAATGAGCTACAGAAAGGATTTAATTGGACGTCAAAATCTTTCACTGTATCTGACATCTTCCATCGCTGAATCATGAGGTGAGCGATTACTCCGTGGAGCTTACGACTTAAGGCATCTACTGGGGTTCCTGATAATGTGGCTGTTGAGGCAGTCGTGTATAAAAACGAGCGAAGTGACCCTTCATTCCATAGTTATAACATTTGCCTGTAAATTTATTCGTTGGCTGAGCAGGAGCTGAGGTATTTTTTACCATCATCTTCAGCTTCTTGGAAGCATCACCCTGTGCTTGAGATGTATTCGTTGTAGCCCTAGCATTGCTCTTCACTTCTCTCTTCTGGTTACGACATTTCTAGAATTCTTCATTGTCTCGCTCTATCATTAGAGCCCATTCTACTATATCGGTATACAATCTAAGCTTAAGTGGAGTTAATTCGTTACGAATTGACCCTCTCAGACCCCGCTCAAACTTCTTAGTTTTGTGAGCTTCATCCTAAATCATATATGGGGCAAAACAGGATAATTCAATAAATTTAGACTCATATTGGCCTACGGTCATCTCCCCCTATTCTAAGCTTATGAATTCCTATGTTTTCTACTCCCATACACACTCAGGAAAGTATTTCTCATTAAACTTCTCACAGAACATATCCCACATCCATGTGGTATCTTATTTAATTGTTCTAGCAATTGTCTCCCACCAGTGGTTGGCCTCTCCCTCTAACATGAAAACCGCAAGTGTGACCTTCTTCTCCTCATCACATCCTAAAACAGTGAATATCTTCTCTATTTACTTTTTCCACTTTTCTGCCTCCATAAGGTCCGACAAACCCTTCAAGTAGGCGGCTTCCATCTCTTAAAAATTTCTATCAAGCCCCCAATGCCTTTTTGCATAACTGGGGCATCTCCTCCATTATCGCGACGAATGTGTTGTCCAAGAATGGTTGTCATGTCGCCTAAAGCACGGAAGACTATATCAAGTGACTGGCCACTTTCGGTGGACCCCGGTGTGGCCACCATAGGACTGGCCCTACCTCTACCTCTATCTCCACGCCGGCTCCTAGACATGTTCTAAATCAAACAATAAGCTTTAGATATCATATAAGGGTGGATCATTAAAAGACAATACTACAAGTTTTGATCACAATAACACTCGTAGGGGATATATCCTAATTTTCAAAGCGATTAAGTTATCAAGTAAAACCCTAGGTCCTCAATGATTCTAAACCTAGGCTTTGATACCAATCTATAACGCCCCGAAATTCAGCACCTGGGTATATTCGACCCCGATTCCATACCCGAAGGCATGACTTATGTTTTGTCTGTTTACATTTCATAATCCACACATAGAGCTGGGCATGTCTAACCCGATGCGGTGGATCTAACCCGATCCGAACCGAACTGACGGCCTGGATCGGTGTGGATTGAGTAAGGCCATTCAAATCCGATAGTTTTTCAGATTGAGTTCAGATCATTGTCAATCTGGACTGATCCGATCCGAAACCCGATCCGAAACCCGATCCGAATGGACTGCAGTAGAAGCTTTTATATAAAAATGTATTCCTAAGTTGTACAGAGCATGAAACACTAGCAACGCATTCGTTAGTTGTACAAAGCATGAAACAATAAAAATGCATTCCTTTCCAAACAACAATGGACTGGGACGTTGCCTGATCCGCATGTTACTGATGCAGCTTTTTTTTCTTGCTTATCTTCTTGGGGGTTTCGGATTCTGTGAAATAATCAAATTGGGATAGTAGTGGGGAGACAGGGGACTGCATGGAAGGGTCAGAGGTCTCTGAGGAGGTGGAGGAAATGAGGGAAAGTGGACGGGGAGAGAAGGATGCAAGACGTGGGCGCTTGCTCCTAGCACGGCCCAGGACGAATGTATTGGGGCCAAGCGGCAGGGATTTTCCCGAACATGAGCTGCTTTCGAGAAGAGAAATTGGGCTTGAGATATGGAACTGAGTGTCTTTAATGGAGTAGTTGTTGTTGTCGCCAAGGGCATCAGCAATGCCTACATTTTCAGAGAAAGAGTCCTCCATGAAAGTGGATAGCCATTCCAGATGTGCAATGTCATCACACTGAGGAAGAAAAATCAAGTGGAGCATATAGATTAGGAGAGAGAATTTGAAAAGGGTGGGTAAATGGGTTATGAAAAAGCAAATTGAGTTAGACTCATGAAGTTTCGAACTTAAGCCAGACTGCCAAGACTACCAAGTAGATACGTGTCATGTGAAGATGAGTGCAGACGCGCTTCGAGCTCCGAGTTGTACGAATGGCTCAAATGAGAACAAAGTTACATGGGGCCCACGATGATGTATTTATTATATCCATACCATTTATCCATTTTTCGTGATCATTTTAGAGCATTAAAAAAAATTGAATTATATTAAACCTCAAATGGACCACACCGAAAATAGCAACGAGAATAATGATTTTCACCGTTAACCTTATCTGACTCGATTTCCCTGATCGAGTCGGACTCAGTTCGGGTCAGGCTAGCCGTGCATCGGATCGGATCGAGTCAGCTGACCCAGACTCAGTCCCAGATCGGATCGAGTTCGGGTCAGTTACTTGAAAATTCAGATCGAGTCGAGTTGGACCCAATCCGGTCTGACTCAACTCGGTGCCCACCTCTATTCACACATATATTGACAAAATGATCTCATTCATAAAATATAACAATCTAAGAATTAAATAATCAAACATTTATTTAAAGAAGAATAAAATGTCCATGTTCCAACTATTCAAGATTATCATCAAACACATGTCATCGTCATGCTATCATACTATACTTAACGTTCATTACACTTATTTAGAAAAAGGTAAAGAAACAAAAATAAATAAGAGAAAATCTCTTTAAGCTTCGCCATGAGATCCCGATCCTGAAATTTTAAAATCCCAACCGGGTAAGCTGCGAAGCTTAGTGAGTAATCTCACCACAGGTTTCAAAATAACCTCATATATAATAAAAATGTATTCAAAGATACAATACCTATTTAGGTAAAACAACAAATGAGGAGATTTAATAAACAAGATTTTTCAATGTAAATTCAAAGAAAAATGAATGAATGAAATCAACATATGTTATACTCCATAATAAGAAGTGCGGTTTATTCTTTTTAACACCAGGACCAGTTTACACCGATTAGCCAACACCTGCGCCAATACAACACCTAGCCTGACAATGGGAAACTCTTGCATGACATGCTCACCCATCCAAAGGGCATTTGGTGAGGGACTCATTTATACATTAGTTGGTCAGACTACTACCCTACCAAACCTGACAGTGGGAACCTTTTGCAATCCTGACATGCTCACCCACTCAAAGGGTATGGTAGACGTTCCAAAAGGTACCAGTTGGGTTTCTCGGACTTTCAACCGAAGGGTCTTAATCGCCCCACCTATTTACACTTTAGGGATTTTCAACCTAGAGGACTTGATCGCCCCACCTATTTTTTGGCGTTCCAAAAACTATTCGAAGGATATATATATTTTTTTAATATTTCATGAGCAAAATATTTCTAAGGACAAATTATTTCTAATCATTGTAGATTGTTCGTATATGATTTAAAGTTCTACGTATCTTTATGTAATGCAATCTATCAGATCCGATCCGATAGTCTGGAAAAGTATATTGAACTTGAAGTTTCTAAAAAAGATGTTTTAAATTCTGATTTTCTTAAAATTACATAAAATAATATTAATAAAAGAATTATTAATACATGGGTACATAATAATCTAAATTTATAGTTAATTTAAGGCTTGCTAATTGAAATAAAAGGAACTAAAGAAATAATCATGTTAGATAAACACGACAAAGTATGAATCAAATGAGTAAATCCATAAGAGCAAAATAAACAATTATTGAATTATTTGCATAATGATAAAAAATAAAAGGAGACCAAGTGGAATTTATTATAAGAAAAAAATAAATAAAGAAAAAATATCAAGTGAGAGAAACTCACTTTTTCTTAAAAAAAAGTATTTTCTTTTCTTTTCTTTTTCTTTTCTTTTCTTCCTCTCTCTTCCTTTTTCTCTCTCATCCTTTTCTTTCTTCCTTTTTCTCTCTTCTTTCTCTCCCTCTTTCTAACGTAAACAGCTAGCAACCTCTTCTTCTTATTTTTTTTCTCTTCTCTCTCTCTCTCTCCTCACTCTTTTTTTTTAAAAAAAATCAAAATTCATTAATGAACGGCCGGGACCGACTATACAAATTCGGGAGAGCCAGAAACAAAAAGGGGACAACCCTCCTATCATATGAGCTAAGAGCAAGGACTGAGGAAAGAAACAGCTAGGATTGGCGTATAGCACCTAAGCCTACTTTGTCCAAGAACAAAAGGCCCTTGATGTGACCGGGAAGATCAGCGCGACTCCTAAAAATATGGTTGGATTGGGCCATACTACCCTGGCGGGCCAGCCCATCTGCCACAGAGTTCGTTTCCCGAGGCATGTGGATGATTTTTAGATGAAGGTCGTGGGTGAGATGTGAGACACGAGCCTTCTAATACCAGATCAGCCAAGAGAAAGACACTGAGTGGATGAGGGGTTTCACCACAATCGAGGAATCGGAAGCCAAAATAATGTTGGAGAAGTGTAACTGATGCGGCAGAGTGAGGGCGTCCCAAGAGCTCGCGATTCCGCCCTAGTGTTGGAGCCGGTACCGTAGCCATAGGCAAAACTGAATAAGAAATTACCTGCGTCATCTCTCCCAACACCCCCACCACCCGAGGGCCCCAGGTTGCCATGTGCAAACCATCCACGTTCAGCATAATCCAACCCGGCGGGGGCCTTTCCCACTTAACAACGGAGCACTTAGGTTGTTGAATTTGAGGAGTCGTGATGTTCCAGCCCATGGCCTGGAAACCACCGATCTAGGAATATTTTTAGGCGCTGACAGTAAGGGTGTGAGACGACGCACCCAGTTGAGGATCCGCACTTCGATGGGGGTGATCTCGATGAGAGTATTTTCAAAGCGGTTAGAGTTTCTGGCTTGCCACAGTTCTCAGAAGATGAAAATGGGAATCAAACCTTTTAGGGAGAAGGACGACAATGTGGAAGCGTTCCACCAATGGAGCACTCGGAATGTAGGCTGAGGCGGAAGAGGGTGGGTGATCCCGCAATCCCGGCGGAAGCGTTCCCACACCTGGCTAGCGAGGGACCCAGTGGCGAAGAGATGGGCCATCAATTCATAGTCCAAGCGGGCAAGCGGGGGTCAGCAGGAGCACATTGAGGCCAATGTAATCCCTTTGGCTTGAACATTGACGTCCACAGGAACAGCATTGTGGAGGATCTTCCAGGTAAAGAGGGAGAGTTTAGGAGGGAGTTTAGGGAACCAGACCTAGGCAGCCCAATTGGACTGGGGGCGATGGGTCTGATGCATTTCCAAGCCAGAGCTGCCGAGAGTTCACCATTCCTAGATGCAATCCAGATCCATTTATCATCAATATCCGATGTGCAAAAATCCTCCACATCAACATGGTGAACCACAACAAGGGGGAGGATAGTCAGAGCTTTGGGATGGTCCAGCCAGCCCAAGGGCCAATCCAATCAGAAACCGAGGCGGAGATAGGTTCAAGGTGGTTAAGACGCAGCTCCCACAAAGGGCCAAGGGCCGACCAGTCCTCCATCCGAAAATTTATGGAACCACGCCCGATCAGCCATCTCGAATTGTTTCTCAGCAAGGGGAAGACCGACCTAATCTTCTTTCATATGGGAGATGCATCACCGCGGTAGGAAGCGAGCTGATCTGTTCACCCTGAAAATCTGTAGCATATTTCACTCTTACAAATTTACACCAGCTGCTAGTATCTCCCCGAAACAGGGCTATCCAAGCTAACTTCAAATGGGATGCAAGCATCACAGATTTTAGCAACCTCAAGCCCAGTCCACCTTCTGATTTGGGCAGGAAGAGAGTCTTCCATCTGTGCCAATGGCAGATCTTTTTTGGGTCAGCCGAGCCCCAGAAAAAATCAGCAAAAATTTTCTCCATTTGATCTAGGACAGCTGTCGGGACCTCCATAGCCGACAACGTGTGGATCGGGATGCTGTTGAGGATGTGGGTGATGAGGGTGAGTCTTCCAGCTTGGGAGAGAATTCGGTTGTTCCACATCAAGATCTTGGCCTGGATCTTCTCCACCATCCCCTAAAAGTAACTGCCCTTTGGTTTTTCTTTGTAAATGGGGACGCCTAAGTAGGTGAAAGGAGGCAAGAAATTAGTGAAGCTGAGAATACGCTCCGCTTGCCTACATCTAGAAGCGGGCATGGATGTTGGGCCAATGAAAAAGCTTTTGGAGAGCATTAATTTTCTGACCCGAGCATCGTTCGTATCTTTCTAGGAACCGCTTAAGTTGCCGCAACGACGAAGAGGAGTCATTGATGAAAAGAATCGTGTCGTCAGCGAACTGCAGGTGGGAAATGAGAGGGCAGTTCAATCTCGTCTTATAGGGCTGGCACAACCGGAGGACACCATACGATTGAAGCCCCGGCTGAGACCCTCAGCCGAAAGAATGAAGAGGCCTGGGGAGATAGGGTCTCCCCGTCTTAGGCCTCTCGTAGAGTGGAAGAAGCCAACTGCCTCTCGATTTATGAGAACTGACAACCAGCAATCAGCCCAGCACCTCTCGACAAGCGAGACCTAGTCTTCATGGAAGCCAAACCGCTTCAGGACTTCTCTAAGAAATTTTCAGTTAAGCCTATCGTAGGCCTTTTTCATGTCCAATTTTATAAGCAAGTTACCTCCCCTGACTTTCTTGTTGATATCTCTGAAAATTTCTTGCACCAAGACGCAGCTTTCAGCCATCGATCTGCCCTGCACAAAAGCTGCCTGCTCTATGGAAACAATGCCCAGGAGGATCGCTCCCAGTCTAACAAAAATGATGCGCGAAAAGATTTTATACAGGCAATTACAAAGGCTGATAGGGTGAAAATAGGAGAAAAGAACCAGGGCACTTATCTTGGGGATAAGGCAAATCAACGAAGCCGTGAGGGAACGAGGCAAATCCGCTCTGCTGAAGAAATGTTTTGCCACTGAGAGGAGGTCATTTCTAATTGTAAGCCAGCACGCCTGGAAGAAGGCAACTGTGAACCCGTCAGGACCAGCCGCACCATCTGGGGGAATGGCTTTGACTGTATCCAAGAGCTCTTCAGAGGACAGAGCTGCCATCAGAAAGCCATTGTCTTGCGCTGTTACCATGAGCGGGATAGTATCTAAGAAGTCACCTAGGCACTAGTTGTTGTCCTCCTACAGAAGGTTCTGAAAAAAGGAAATTGCCTCTGCTTTAATATTGTGGATGTTGGACAGCGTCGTACCATCGGCCCGCTTGATCGAATGGATAGTCGATCTTCTAGTGTTTCTAGAGGCAATCGAGTGGAAGAATATTGTATTACGGTCCCCATCTTCCAACCAATGGGCCCATGATTTTTGTTTCCAGAGGCAATCGAGTGGAAGAATTTTGTAGCTTTCTAGGCGAGATAGGGAATCTCGTAGTTTCTGGACTTCCTGCTGGGCTGCCAAGGAGGGGGCGTCTAGAGCTGCAGCTTCGGCATGGCTAAGATCTCAGTCGATTGGATTTGGCTGAAAATGTTTCTGAAGACGTTCTTGTTCCACTGCCTGAGTGTTTGTTTGACCGCCTTAAGTTTAGCAATGATAATTTGGAGTGGGTTCCCTGCCGCTAGCACAGCCCACACTTGTCGGATAAGATCATGAAACCCATTGTGGGAGTACCACATACGTTGGAACCGGATGGCCTTTGGACCCTGCCGCTGGGCGTCAAGAAAATTGAGGAGGAGAGCCATCCGGAGTTGCAGGGAATAGTTGGAGCCATCCGGAGTTGCAGCAAGCTCTGTCGAGTCTGTTATTAATAAATGTACTTTTCGTCATGTCTTCTCACTCTTCTCACATCACAGCACATCCCACTTCTTTTCCTTTGCTCCTTATTTATAAGGAGCACAACATCACGTGTGTTATTAATAAATGTACTTGTAAAATTTCCGCTTTCTTTTGTTTTTAATCTTTGTACCTCACGTTTTTTTTTCTTTCTTTTGATTTACACCACGTGCACAAGTCTAGTGTAAGGTTGTGCACACATGTGTCATGCATTGCACACTTGCCACATGTGTGGCACATGTATGTGAGGTGTGGTTATGGTAGGTGTGCATAGTGTATGGTTGGTGATGCATGCGTAGGCCACGTGCGTGTTTCATGAGAGGTATGTATGTGATGTGTTTGATGCATGCATGCCACATGTGCGAAAGGTATGTGTGCATGATGTGTTTGGTGCATGCGTGTGGTTGTGATGTATTCAATGGTGATTAAATGGATGATGTAGATAGATGGATGGATCGATGTATACAAAAATGGACAAATGGATGTATGGATAGATGGATGGATAAATGTATGGTTAGATGAATTCATATGTGATCGGGGAATGGACTTCATGATGTACATGTGGATTGGTGGTGAGATGGATGGGTAGAATTGTAAGTGGCCACATGACAAGCGAGATGGATGGTTAGTTTAGATGGATGGACAAGTATTCTGATGATTTCAGCACATGGACGGTTTGATGGTTGTATCGTTGGATAGATGGTTAAATGTATGGTTGGATTTATTAGTTAATGAATAGTTGGATCGGATATGTCCAAATCAATGGTTGAGATTGAACCAGTTAATCTTGTAGATCGACGATCATATCGGACTAATTGGGTACATCGATCAATGGTTAAAATTTGACGGTCAAGATTTATTTGGGTTATTACATGACATCTCATCCGGTTATAATGCTTTACTCGAAAGGGAATAGATTTGCTTTTTTGTGTGCATTCCATCATCCTTACATCAATTTATAATCTTTTAGAACCAAGATAATTGAGTCAGTCCTGGCCGATAACAAACCCTTTTTAGCCACTTCGAATGCAAATGAGGCATACTACTATGGGGACTAAGTAAGGATGAACCGGTTTACCAAGAGAAACAAACATGGTTGTCCGATTAGAATATTGGTCAAGAAGGATCCAAACAGTATCATGTAAGACATCACGAAAATAATTCATCCAGTCGCTAACTTGCCACGGTATAATATTTCTTTTCAGTCAGTTCCACATTACTCCATTAAAGAAATCCCATGATTAGTATGATTAAAGATAAGCGACGAATAGCCGACTTCACAATTAGACTAAAAAGGGTTGAAGAAAGACTAAGGGATGTCAACGATGGGTGTTTCGTGAATTTGGCCTATAAAGATGTCCCGGGCAACAAAGAAGAGATGGAATTGAAGACAGCACCTAATAAGTTAGAAGTCTCTCAAGTCCAGGTTCAAGATCCATTGATTAAGGTGAACCTAGGAGCTAAGCAAGATCCTAAGCTTACTTTTATCAATAAGCTGCTTAAGCCACAAGACAAAGTCAAGCTTACTAGTATCCTTGGAGAGTTCGTTGACTGCTTTGCATAGAACCATCATGAGAGTTGGGGTTAGATCAAAGTATGGTCGAGCATATATTACCAATAAAAGATGGATATCAACCACACAAGCAACCGCCCAGGTGGATGACAGCAGAAGTAACTTAAAAAATTAAAAAAAGAAAAGATCGAGCAGCTATTAAAAGATGGTTTCATGAGGCCTATTAGAGATGTTGAGTGGATCTTGAATTTATTTCCAGTTATAGCACACTTTGTAATCCATCTTTGTTTCTATCGTTGTATTGTGTACGTCTCTTTGTGTGTGTGTATTTACTAGGTTGTTCTTTTGTATGCACAGTTCAAATAGGGTTGTTCACGAGTCGAGCTAGCTCGAAAAACTCACTCAACTCGACTCGAGTTAGCTCTAATTGACTCGGCTTGAATGGCCGATTCGGGCTGAGTCAGGCTAATTATTTGAAGCTCGAGTCGAGTTCGAGCTCAGTTCGACCAAGGGGCATTTCAACTCGACTCGACTCGAACTCGAGCTCGATTCGGTTCAATTAATAACTATATTAAAGTTTTGAAGAATGCGGAGAAAGTTGAAATGGCATCTCTTTGCTTTCACCCCAGCAGCGAAGAGTTTGATGTTGGTGTTGACAGATTCTTGAATCCAAAATGGTATATTGTATGGAGCACTCACATGAATAGACATATTCTTTCAGAATATGTTGTGAGCTACAAGTCCTCAGATCATCTGCAAGGTAATGGAAATTGTACTTTTGTCTGAGTAACAACAATAAAAGTGGGTCACTTTTTTGTGGTCCCAGGTCTGTTCAAAATCCTATCCATTGGAAAGTATGGCCTTGATGATGGGTAATTTAGAACATACAATTGAGGATGCTTTTGGCCCATGGTTCTTCTATCATAGGGCTCACACAAATGAATTTTCTAGACTGCTAAAAGATGGACTACACCCTGTTTCGGTTGTCGGGCTAAACCGAGAATGAATTTCGCTTGGTGGAGCGTCATGTAAAATGTCTTTTTTAATTTTATTTTTTAAAAATTTAGCTTCTCTTCTAAATCCATGGAGGAGGATCAAGAACAAAATCCATTACTCTCTCACCCAATAAGCTTGAGCTCGACTCGAGGTAAACTCGACTCGACTCGAACCACTAGCTCGACTCGACAGCTTTGACAAACAAGCCAAGCTTTAATGTTGAGCTCCAGTCGAACTCGAGTACAACATGGAGAAGCCGAGCCAAGCTTTGCCTACCTCGACTCGACTCGGCTGGATGCCCACCCCTGGGTTCAAATAATGGTTCTCGCCCTCAGGCATGAGTGGATTTGTATATAAAACATGGTAGACCATTCAAAGTTACTAAAATAAGTATTGTTGAACATTTCGGTCCACTTGTCAGATGTTGAACTATATGGGCTAAATTGTGGAAAATTCAAAACGTATATTATTTCCCTATTAATAATTGAATATATAGAGGAAGTGGATGAATTCTAAGGAATCTTAAAAGATGCAAACAGATACACATCGTAATAAAATAAAACTGTCAAATTTATTTAATATACTCTAACATCCTTTCAAACCCAAAGTAGTGCTTTTGAAACAAGTAACTTGCGTTTAAAAGGTTCAATGAATATTTATTTAAAAGCAAAAGAAATCAAATGATAACATGAATCTATGAAATAATGAGTAATGAGGTGAGCATGTACCATATTAAGTCACGTAGACTACATTGTTAAAAATCTTATTTACAGTATATCTTTAATAATAACTGGACATATAAAGGAGATGGAAGATTTGTAAAGAATTAGGAGGTATTACAACAAATACACGTCATAAGAAAAATATAAATACCGAATACACCTAATATACTTTAACATCGTATCATCCATCTGCATCTAATATAAAATTAGATGATGTATCGCCCCACATCTTTGGGCAGTGTACACAGGTTTTAAATCCTTACAAGTGAGCATGTAGGCAATGAGTAAATTTTAACAATGGTAACAATTTGATTTTGGATCTCTTGCTATTTAACTTTTAGCCATCAATTGGATGGCTTGGATTGCTTAATGAGTGTGAATTTGGATGGTTTGGATAGCTGTACTAAATTATCATGAAAGTCTGGTATATAAATAGTAACTATATCAAACCTTCCAGGTTGGTGAATGATTAAAATGGGAGTTACAGCCAATCTGCACCAGATTTTTAATCCCTTCACCCCAAAAATGGTAGAAAATAAGAAAGAAATTATATGATATAAATTTGGAAGAGTTGAATTAAATTGCATACTCCCTGACGTATCAGAAGCAAGGTGGGGCACGATCTTTGTGAGAAATCCATTCCATCAATCTGTTTTGTCAGCTCATGTTAGGGTACTAATCCAAAAATGAGGTAGATCTAAAACTTAAGTAGGCACACTACGGAAAAAGTTGGGAGGGAAATGTCTACCATTGAAACCCTCCTAGGGCCCACTAGGATGTTTATATGCTGTCAAAACTGTTCATAAGGTCATTCACCGTATGAACTCAAGAAACAAAAATATTAACCTGATCTGAAGGTTTTGTGGCCTCAGTAATGTTTTAACGGTTGACGTTCAATCCTCACTTTTTTCCTATTGTGTGGCGTACATGAGTTTTTGATTTGACTCATTTCTAGGCTTGTGCCGTAACAGATCCGAAAAATGGATGGACCGAGTAGATTTGATACAAACATCACGGTGAGCCCACCTACCTTCGGACCAAAGGAATCGCAGGCAATCCACGTTGATTTTTTTTTTTTTTCTCAATGTCGAATTTTGAAAACGCCATGTTCCATGGGCAGGGACTATTCAAAATTTCGTACGGTGGACCCCACAGGACCCTGATAGTAACGGTTCCGTCCGGCCTTGGTGTGGGCAGGACGCAATTTTGGGTGCATTTTCCACGCCGTCTCGTACACGCACGAATAGCATTTTACAGGCAGCTACACTCCAGCTTGTGTCTGGGTTACTGGGTACGCGGATTGCGTCCAACCCAGCCCGTGTCTAACCACGAACGGGCAGTTCTGTGGGCAGTCCCACCTCGATGTATCTACTTATCCATGCCGTACATT
The DNA here is from genome assembly GCA_030180095.1 of Magnolia changhungtana. Taxonomy (NCBI): domain Eukaryota; kingdom Viridiplantae; phylum Streptophyta; class Magnoliopsida; order Magnoliales; family Magnoliaceae; genus Magnolia; species Magnolia changhungtana. Next base: position 283,445 of record JASAUF010000429.1, on the reverse strand, counting down.
CATTTAATGTATGTGAAAAAAATTGAGACAGATCCAAAATAATTCTTAAAAATAGGCAAATCCACCGCTTTTTTTTTTCTTTTTTTTTTTTTTAACCAAAACAAGGGAAACAGGGCCCCCTGAAATCCATTTAGACAGATCAAAGCTGTACAGTAAGGGAGGGTAGGCTAACAAAAGAATCTTGACCCTCCAGATAGAAAAAACTACACATTCGGGCAGGCACGACGCAAAAAGCAAACGGCCAACCTATCACAAGGGAATACACAAAATGCTAAAAGTAGTAAAATTAGTTAGGAGATCCGCACTCCACCCAAACCCGATCTGTCGAGAACTAGCTCACCGCGCGAAAGGGGATTTGCAAGGGGCGGTCGAAGGTGTTGCATTGTTGGTTGGCGCTAGCCCAACGGGCCAGGCTATCCGCCGCCCGGTTGGCTTCTCTCAGGATATGCTTAATTGACACCAATCCTCTAGCCCGAAAGGCCTCAAACTTTTTTCTTGAAGTAAAACACCCGCCATGGCACATCTCTCGTGCTGGAGAACAAATCAACTACTGTGCTCGAGTCGCTTTCCACATCGATGGATCTGAAACCTTTTTCGAAACGCTTTAGTTAACCCCAAGCTTATTATTTCATGTGATCCACTTCAGCGTTGCATCTGACCTCATTTTTATACACATACCTTAAAATTATTTGGTGTGGTTCACTTGAGCATTGGTAGTACCTCATTTTTACGCACATACCTTAAAATGATCAAGAAAAGGGGATATTCAGGCCATCTATCCCTTTTCTCGTATCATTTCAAGGTATGTTCATGTATCAGTCTATCCCTACTATCCATTCTTTTTCTTAGATCATTTCAAGGTATGTGCATACAAATTAGTCAAGTGCAACGCTCGAGTAGCGCACACAAAATATTATTTGTGTATTTAATGCAACCTAAGTTTATTATTTGATGTGGTCCACCTGAACATTCGATCAACCTCATTTTTATGCACATAATGATCTGAGAGAAGGAATGGATAAACAGATACATCACAGTGGGCCCGCCATACCCCATCTCTAAGCCAGGAATGGGTAGTTGTATGGGCAGGTCCACCTTAATGTATATGTTTATCCACCCCGTCCATTCCTTCTCTCACTTCATATTAAGGCATGTGAAGAAAAAATGAGGTTGATATACATAGATCACGCCAAAGATAATTTTGCATTTAATGTTTTGTCCATTTAATTCAATTCAAGCTTTTAATTTGATGTGGTCCACTTGAACATTGTATCTGCCTCATTTTCATGCACATACTTTGAAATGATTTGAGAGAAGGGATGGACGGTGTGGATAAACAAGTACATCACGGTTGGCCGCCCGTAGAACTGCTCCTCCGTGGATAGAGCCTGGCGGGGGTAGGACGCAATCCTCGTCCTGCGTTGGAGTCTCAGGGCAGATTTTGAGGGCGATATATTACCAAAGTCTCCAGTGACAAAATGACAAAAATACCATTTTTACTCTGCAAAGGAATGCTATCCGTTAGATGGAACCTGTGTGGGACCTCGCTTCGTGATCTGGGACGTTCACCGGGTAGAGCTCACTGCCGATTGGAGTTTGCCTAAAAGATCTGATCTATAGGATGATCCTGATCACCCGATTGAACCTAACTTACCATTTTGTTAGATGTAGACCATTGGATGCAAGTTGTAAACCACCAGTTGGATGGATGGGGACATCTGATAGGGGACATATTGGTGCAAGAAATCATCCACGATATGGCACACCGGATGAAGGAATTACGTGGTCCCAAAGTGGTGGATTTCTATAAAGTCATCTACCTACTATGAAGCCTATGATCTGATAATCTGGACCGTCCATATGATATTCTCAAAGAATGGAACAACATATGATATTCTCAAAGGATGGAACAAACCCCCTATGCCCAAATAAGACTACCAAACGAAGGATCATTGTCCTGAAATGTGTAATGATGGTCCAAATTTAACAAAAAAGGCCAACAATCAGATGCTTGAGACTGGGACATGTCCCAACTTAGGTACCATCAAATAGACGGCTTGGATCTTTGATACATCAGACTCCCTTGAATAGAATGCACCGGAAGATGCTATCCTTCGCCCAAGGATCCCATGAGTCCTCGAGAAACGACCAGCAGACTCAGTGATTGATACCCACCAGCCGACTACTGATTAGAATGACAGATTCTTTCTAATGAGGCATGACTTTTCCCCGTGGCTGTACCTATACAATATAAACGAGTGGACGGTCCCCGCAAAAATCGCATCCTACGACAACGATGGAATGCACTCTGCCTTATATTGTCCTTTTAGAGGAAGAAGACTAGGAGAGAGAACGAAAGCTCCAAGGACGTGATGAGGTCCATCACCGTCTTCCTCGGGGGTAACTACTCTGAATCCACCAAGCTTATCTGGACCCTCACATGGATTCCCCAAATCCACGTGATAAAAAATAGAAATATTTTTAATAATTTAAAATAAATTAATTGATAATAAAAAAATAAAATTATAATCCTTTAAATAGTGAACTCAAACTTAGAAGAAGTTTTAGGATCAAACTCCAACTCAAACTCTGATAAACGCATATTTATAAACGGTCACAATTCCTACTAGATTTCATGGTTTTTAGCTAAAAATAATAAGTATCCAATTTGGTCTAATCACTTTATTCTCCTAATTTTTCTAAGCTATTTTCATATTGGGCACGAAAATTTTAAAACTCAAAGGGTCAAAATTTATGATTGAATTAAAACTTACTATTTAATAACAAAAATAAAAAGGACTTTTGACTGTTGATCTAATGGAATCTCGCAAATCCTGTGTGAGCAACCCAACTTAGCGGGGTTAGTTAGCTAAAGTAGCTTCTCCTACCCCAAAATCATATATGATATGTTGAAAAACTCATTTCAATTTATGAGGAATGACTTTTTGGAGGTTCTGATGGTCCTGATCACTTCTGCCTCTCATCAGGCCTTCTCCGGTCCATCTTGGTCATGAAGGTGTCCATGACCCGCTCTACATCACTGCCGAGTCAACAACTCTTGGTATATGGCGAATGGTTTAGGGCTTGTTTAGATGGTCCAAAAGAAAAGATAATAAAAGAAGAGAAAGTAGCTGAATTTGCCTACAATAAGACAGTTTATCATGTTTTGATACTGAAGAAAACATTTCAAAATATAATAATTGTGGAAACATTAGGTTAAATTGTCATGTAAATACCCCTTTACATGAGTTGATATGTGTGAGAGATTTACTTAGAATTTCAATTGTTATCTAAATAAGACCTCTAAATGAAATTCGAGAAAAGCATACTCTCTGTAAATTTTGTAAAATCATCATTGGATGATAAACACAGCATTTTTCCTTCTCTAATTTCTTTTCACGGAATCCAAATAGGCAGTAAGATATTCTCTCCCAAAAGTCATCTTTCTTTCTTCTTTTTTTCACTCCTTAAATCATGGTTTGGCAACTTGTACCAGTGGTGCCCAACCCGAGTCATATAAATCTTGGGTTTTGATTGCGAAGGTTTTGTGCATGAGTTTAATTTCATTTCCTAGAGGAACCACAACTTGCCTGATACAAGCAAGCACGGTCTAGTGCAATTTTTCAATGATGCTCTATCCATTCACTAACTGGGATGGTCTGGATTGTCATACGACCATCTCATATATATATATATATATATATATATATATATATATATATATATATATATATATATATATATATATATATATTGAAGAATCATCCCTAAATTTTACATGGTGTAAAACCAGCATTAAGTTGATGCGGACATCAATGGTAGAGACGCAGATTGCGTCCTACCCCCACACGGACGGTAATCCGTCCAGGCAGGGCCCTGTGGGTCCGAAAGTGATGTAAGTATTTTATCCACGTCATAATAGTTTTTCTCAAATCATTTTAAGGTATGATGAAAAATATTAGGCAGTTAAAAGTCTTGAGTGGACCACAAAGGGGGGATTGAACTTTCACCATTAAAAAGTTCTTGGGAGCTGGAGAAGTTTCAGATCAAGCTTATATTTGTGTTTTCACTTCATCGACGTCTACATGACCTTATTAATACGTTTGATGGTAAGAAAACATCACAGTGGCCCTCATAAAGGTGTCAACGGTGGGTATCATTATCACTACAACTTCCTTTGGTGTGGTCTGCTGGAGCTTTGGACCTGCCTCGTTCTTTAGGTCATAACTTAAAATAGTCTAATAAAAGTGATTAACGGCGTAGATAAAATACTTACATCACTTTAGGCCCCACAAAGCCCTGCCCGAATAGATTACCGTCCGGGCGGGGGTAGGACACAATCCGCGTCCCAATGGTACACCCTTTAGAGTGTACTAGACGACAAGGCGTCGCCGACGAAGTATTAGAACGAATGAGTTGATGTGGATAGATTATGATATGTCTATCGAACCCATTTTTTAACGCACTACGAGTGCAAGATCGGCATGACTGCACCTGACTATATGCCCATGAGTCGGATTTCTGGTTAGGCCATCACATGTCCTTGCATCATAATCCTACCCTAAAACTGGGCTCAGTCAAAAGATTTGGTCTCTTCTTATAAAACTTTCATTGATCTGACCGCAGTTTCAAGAGAAATTCCTTGGTACTTTTCCATGCATACGTAGCGTTGTTGTTTATTTTTATTTTTATTTTGAGTGTACCCTTTCAAGACCAGTGACATGTGAAGTCTGTGGTTTGGCGATCCATACCGTTGATCTTATAATCAAAATTGTCGATGGAGGTTGAACTGTTATGGAAGTTGTGCACTGTTGAATCAATAGCCTACAAAGAGACATCTGTCCACATAAGTAGAATAGTAAAGAATTGAAGGGTTGGGATATTCTGACCTTGGAAGTTATCTGTCCACTGTCCATGTAAGTAATTGGGCTGTCTCGCTTGTATAATACACGACCCGACCAGAACTGAACCTATATACGTATATAGAGGGTTTGTGGCAAAAACAAGGGACGTGGATTTCCTGTAGCCCATATAATCCATGGTTCTGTGGGGCCCACTGAGATGTCGACGTGTCATCCATTCCATCTATCAGTTTTCACAGGCTCATGTTAGGGCACAAGCCCAAAATTAAAGCAGATCCAAAGATCAAGTGGGCCACACTGCAGGAAAGTGTGTTGAAAACACCCACCGTTGAAACCTTCCAAAAGCTCACCCTGATCTTCATATACTTTCCATCGCGTTCATAAGGCAACTACCGCCGGGATATAGGGAAGATACAAATATCACCATGATGCAAAACCTCTGTGCATGGCTCCCAATAAACTTTCAGTGGTGGGTGTTTGAATCCCCTCTGTCTTATGGTGTGGCCCACTTGAGTTTTGAATTGGTCTTAATCATGAACTGGCGCAACAAATGGATCTACGAGTCTCACATCCACACAACATAACCCCACCAAGAAGTCTCTCCATGAAGTCTTGAAGTCTTCGGTCTACGTATATGGACAAAATTAATTAATTCCTTATCCATCTCTGATTGGATCTCAAAAATCTACGTTGATCTTCTTGGTCGTGAGGAATAGTATAATTGCACAGGCTCCACTCAGAAATTGAAAACCCGAGGACACTATTAATCCTCGACTGAGGATTATATAGCTAAAACTTAAAAGAACATTTACCTGAGGATATGGACAATATAAGTAGTTCCGTATGTCCTGACTACTTCGAATCCACTTAGCTTCTCGGGACTTCTCATGTAGAATTCTAATAAATTTGAAAATAAATTTATTGATAATAAAAATAAATTTATAATACTTTAAATAGTGATATCAAACCTAGGAATAAATTTTTATAATCAAAGTCCAACTCAAACTTCCTTCAAGAAAAACATAATTAACTTACTATAAATATTATACTTATAGTTTGCGGACGGTCATGATTTTTTCTAGACTGCATGGTTTTCAGTCAAAAATCATTAGTCTTCAATTTAGCCTAACCATGTTATTCTCTTCATTTTTCTAAGCCCTTTTAATGTTGGGCATGACTTCTAAAGCTCAATAATCAAGAGTTATGATCAAATTAATACTTATTATAAATTTTTAAAAAAGAAAATTGAAATAGACTTTTGACCGAAGATATGATACAATCTCACAAATCCATCTTGGGCAAATCCACGTAGCAGAGTTGGTTGGCTAAAGGAGTTTCTCCTACCCAAAATCATATATTGTACATGGAATAAGTCATTCAGGTTTGCGAGATACACTACTTCAAACTGGCCTTCTCTGATCCATCTTGGTCATGGAAGTGTCCACAGCCTGCTCTACATCATTCCGTGATCTACAAAGAGAGCTATGATCATGGGTGTAAATATTCCTGTAGAGCAAAGTTGGGACTACATATAATCACAGGGAACCTCAGGTACAAGGAGTCGGCGTTGATTGTGCATGGCTTATATTATTCATGTTAGCTATCTTCACATGCATTCAGTGATTGCAAAATTGATTGTACGGCCATTTTAAATCCAATGGTCCATTTCGCATGCATTTAATTGTATGGCCCTGATCACCCAACCATAGTTGTTTTTGGGTCTGATGGAAATTAGGGTGGACCCAACTATCTTATGGCCTTTGTTAGAATGAAACGGTTTTCACTTAAATATGATTTTAACAAAAAAGAAGTAAAAAAGAATGACCGGCTGTACCTGCATTTGTGTGAGAAATGCTCGTGTGCTCTCATAGCACTATAGTTTTCTTGAATCCATTCACGTGGATACTACAATCAAGTGATTATTATTTTTATTTTTTACACACATTCCCATACGCACACACCCCACATGGGTACTCGAACTCATCACCGTAATGTTGAAACCCATAGGGTCCACCACTGAGACATGAGTCTGGACCCTAATCAAGTGATCTGAACTGTAATTATGTTCAGTGTGTTGATTGATATCTTAAATTTGTAAATCAACAAGTTTATAGACGACGAAATATGCGAATGCGAATGCGAATGCGAATGGGCTCTGGGTGATGTGAGATACAATGCAAGGGCGATCTCCGGACAGGAGGGTCAAGGGCGTCTCCCGTCTTCAATGCCGTCGCTCTGTTCACCCCGCTAATTCCGATCATCCGCCTGCTCACACCAGCACTGGTTTTAGCTTGTTTGTGGGAAATATTCCCTTCGACTGCTCCAGGGAAGACATTTGGGGGATTTTCAGTAAGTACGGCCAGCTCTTAGATGTGTACATCCCTTCTCTCCCAGGGATATCCAAGCCGAGGGGATACGCTTTGGTTCATTTTCGGTATGAACAGGACGCAATGGTAGCCAAAGACATCTTGCACCACCACCGGATCAACGGGAGAATCATTTCGGTCAAATGGGCTAGGGCTAAGCGATTCACCGATGCTATTGATAAGGAAGCAAGTCCTCTGCTCCATCCTCAGCAGGGTAGATATGACAGTCCCAGGCCTCCTGCAGGATCATATGCGGCGGTTGTTGCAACTTCTCGGCCCGGCCCAAATAGTAGTAAATCCAGAGGCGTCCCGATTCGCAATTCTTCCTCACCCAAGCCATCACCGACCGTGACCCCAACATCCTGTGTGGACCCGAGAGTTGTCGCGCATTGTCTGCAGCTGCTTAGTTTAGCGGTGGTAGGATGTACTTCCAGTCTGACCATCTCCGTGTCAAGGGCCTCAACTGCAATTCGGGATTCTAAATTCCAATCTACAGCTGTAGACATTGTCAGAATCGCCCCAATGAAGTTGTTGATTACTTTAAAATCCTTAGTAGAATATGAGGATTTCCAGAGAGATAGTCATCTTCATGACAGGATGGGCATTACTTCGTTACGCCGATGGTGTTCGACAGAAGTCCTAGGGGAGAGGGGTGCTGGATTAGGCTATTCGGAATCCCTGCTCATGCATGGATGGAGGCGGTAATTATTGATTTAGGCAACTATTTCAGTAAGGTTACAGAGATCGATAGCATGAGTAAATTTGGCCTCTTTCAGATGCATGCTCGGATCAAGGTTATCCTAAACCCGGGTATCAACTTTAATCAGGTTCTAAGTCTTTAGGTTACAGATAAAACTTATCCTATTGTTGCTGAACTAGAACCTTAGTATTGGGGAACGGTCTCCATACCGCGGTTAGCTTCGCAGCACCCGCATGATGAAGATGTATACACAAAAGATCCGGATGTCCCTGCTTGTATTGAGAATCAAGCCATTTTGGAATTCACAGGAGTTGTAGCCACAATTCGGGCCCCGATCGCTTACTACACTCCCACTCCAGTAATACCTGTGAAGGAGCCCCCATCTCAGCCTCATCAGGTGCTCAGTGATACCGTGGGCACTTTGTTGCACACAGAGGAGCCTCCACCCAATGTAAAGCATCTGATCTGTCATACTCCAGTCCCAACACGAGAAGCAGAGGATAGTCAATGTAAATCAAGAGACGCCATGGATCCGCAACCCCAATTACCAGAGGAGCAGAACACATACAGCATCTCCATGATCGATGCTATGATCCCATTTATTCCTAACAGCGCTGATGATCGTCTGCGTCCTCATGGTCCGATGCAGAGGGGTGATGAGCAGCATGATACCACGAGGACCCCAATGGAAAAGGAAAAGCAAAACATTGATCAAATGAGGCACCAACTGGCCACTGAGCTCCCAATGTTGTGGGCTCAACACGGGGGTGGGACGTAGTTTCGTTCACGCTCTGAAGGAAGTTCTCCTCTCAACTTCCAAGATGTCAGGATGGAGATGGATAGGCACGGTCTGCCTGAGCTATTCAACATCCCGCCTCTTCAACCCACACAAGGAAATCAGCATCCCAGTGAAGATATGGCAAATGAAGATGAAAGAACTTGGGACCCCGGCGAGAGCAGCTTCGAAGAAGACAGGGAGATGGAACTCCAGCTCCACAATGCAGCTGAGGTTTTAGCCTCCGGGGAAGCTCAGGGCTTCTGAGGGATTCAGCATCAATTTGCTAGGGCTGAGGACCACCCAATCTGTTACAGTTCAAAGGCTGACATCCAGGTAGACAGATTGGATCCATCGGTGGACCTGTCTCCTTTCTTCAAATCAACAAACATAGATTTTGACAGAAACACCGCAATGGGTACGAAAGGTGATCCACAGACAGCAAAATTGCTTGACAGAATGAAACATAATAAAAAGAGAAAGGGCAATGTCAGGGGGTTACAATCGGCTAGGAGGATTAGCACGAGCAAGTTCTTCTCATCAAGAGGTGAATGGGAGTCAAGGTTGCGGAGACAAAGGCAAAGGGCTGTGAATACCAGATGTGTGTCGAATGGATAAGATCCTCATATGGAATGTTCGTGGAATTGAAAATCATCGCTCCCTTGGAACTGTTAAGAGGCTTATCAGAGATCATAACCCATGGGTTGTTGTGCTGCTCGAACCCATGCTCAGAGATGAAAAGAGGGTGGGAGTTGGTTTGTCCCTCGGCTTCCATTCATCCTACTCTAATGGGGATGTTGGGGGTAAATTTTGGTTTTTCTGCAAATCCTCTATCTCTTGTTCAGTCATAAATATGTCTCAACAATCCCTATCTATTTTATTTAACCTGCAGGATGTGTCGGTCCCGATCTCTTTCACTTTTGTCTACGCCAGTTGCTCAAGAATTATCAGGAGAAAGTTGTGGGATGAGCTGGCTTCTATGTCTACCTCGGTGAATGGTATTTGGGCAATCGGTGGTGACTTCAATGTTGTCTCAGATGCCTTTGAGAGAAGAAGTAGGAGACAGCTGGATAGAGCAAGCTCAGCTGATTTCTTCGATGCAATTAATAATGCAGGTCTGATGGATACAGGATTCTCAGGAAACAAAGTTCACGTGGAGTAATAATCAAGCAGGTTCCTCCAGGGTTTGGGCGAGACTAAATAGGGTCCTCACCAATGCAAATTGGGTTACGTTCTTCCTCGCCTTTCAAGTGCATCATCTGCCCAGAGTCAACTCCGATCACGCCCCTCTGCTTCTGGTTTTTCCCTCCACAGAAGCTCCGAGTGGCCCTAAGCCATTCAGATTTCAAAGGATGTGGACTCAACACAAATCCTTTCATCAGGTGGTCAGCATGGCTTGGACAAGGGTAGAATTAAGGCACCCGGTGCATAATGTCATAGTAAAGCTCAAGGCAGTGAAGCAGGATCTCAAAAGTTGGAACAAAAACGTCTTTAGGAACATATTTGATCAGGTCCGCCAGGCTGATCGGGAGCTGGGCAAGCTTGAGGCCAGCATCCAGAACGTCGATCCTTTTGACGGCCCCTCACTGTAGCAGCTCAACAACATCAAATTAGCTGCGGATAAGCTTAACAAGCTAGAATTAATGTAGGAAATTTATTGGAAGCAAAAGGCTCAAATTGATTGGTTAGCTGAGGGTGACAGGAATACAAAATTTTTCCACGCTTCCGCAGTTGCAAAGCACCGCTGCTCCCTTATTCGCAAGGTTATATCAGAATCGAGCTAGGAGATTGAACATTTCGACGGGATCAAAGCAGAAGCGGTGAATTTTTTAAGCATCAATTCACTTCCTCTCCTACTTCTGATGCCTACCGAATTCTTCAAGTCATCCCGCACATTGTCTCTCAGCAGCAGAATCACGGTCTGATGGCTCTGCCGACTCTGATGGAAGTTAAAAAAGTTGTCGAGGCTATTGTCATGGATGCAGCGCCGGGGCCTGACGGCTTCTCGAGTGCCTTCTATTCTGCTTGTTGGGAAGTGGTGGGCCGCAATATCCAGAATGATATCATCTTTCTATTCCAAGGTGGTAAAATGCCAAGGTCCTTCACTACTTCCCTCATTTGCTTAATCCCTAAGATGCAATCCCCTAAGAAGTTCTCTGACTACAGACTTATAAGTCTGTGCAACTGCATTTACAAGATCTTTACCAATATTGTAGCAGCTACATTGAGTTTCATCCTTCCTTCAATCATCTCCTTAGAGCAAGGGGCTTTCATTCCGGGCCGTGTCATTTCAGAAAACATCACGCTCAGTCAGGAGCTTTTCAGGGACATTGCCAGGAAGGTCTGGGGTGGAAACATCATTCTCAAGTTGGATATGGAAAAAGCGTATGATAGAGTGGAATGGAATTTTCTCAAGCAAGTTCTATCCTGATTCGGCTTCGGTACTATATGGGTGGACTTGGTTGAAAATTGTTGGAGTAATAATTGGTTCTCAGTGTTAGTGAATGGGGAGTCAACCGGATTCTTCAAATCAACCAGAGGTCTTCGGCAAGGCGATCCTATCTCCCCTACTCTTTTTGTCATCATGGCGGAGGCTCTTAGCCGAGGCCTGAGGTCCTTGGTGGACCAAGGCTGTTGCATTCCGTTCAAAACCCGCAGGGGCTGCCCGCGGGTGTCCCACCTCCTTTATGCAGACGACACCCTTTTATTCCTTAATGGCGGTGTAACTTCACTTCGGATCATGAGAGAGTTTCTAGACAAGTATCAGGATGTCTCAAGTCAAAGCATCAACCTCAAAAAAAGTTACTTTGTTTGCGCTCCCAAGATGACGTCAGCCTGGGCTCAAGCGATCGAGGAAGTGCTTGGAATCGCCAGGGCCACTTCCACATTTACTTATCTGGGAGTTCCCATCTCAGTTGGAAGAGTTAAAGCAAGTATGTTTCAGCCGCTTTTGGATAGGATAAACGGGCGGATCCAGGGTTGGCAGGCTAGGATTCTCTCACAGGCTGGTAGAATGGTCCTTATCAGGCATGTTTTAGGAAGTGTCCCCATCCATTCGCTGGCAGCGGCACATATTCCTTAGCAGGTTCTGCTCTCATTGGAAAAATGTTTTTGTAATTTCTTCTAAGGTTAGTCTCAGGGTAAAAGGAAACTTCACTGGATGAATTGGAAAAGGTTGGCGGTTCCTATGGAGGAAGGTGGGTTGGGCTTTAGGAGGTTGTAAGAGATCATGCAAGCCTTCCATTTGAAGATGGCATGGAGCATTGTTTATGTGAAAAACGACAGTTTATGGGGCTCCTTCATGTCTGCGAAGTACAAGCCTCCTTTGCAACATCTTGATTCTCACAGGAGATGCGGCTATGCATCCCCTATCTGGAGTCACATTCAATCCCAATTCTCTCTTCTGGCCACCATTGTGCAGCGTCGGTTAGGAGAGGGTACATATCTATTGTGGTCGAAGAACTGGTCTGGTCTAGGCCTACTTAAGGATCTCACCATTCAACCCATTCAAGAGGCTATGATGGAGATGCAGGTCAGAGACTTTTTGGGCCCGTGCAGCCTGTTGCCACCGTCTGTGGTCTTTAATTTCCTTCCCTATAGGATAACCGACTACATTTTCCAAAGGGGTTTCAGCATCTCGGTTGGACCTGACAGCACTTTCTGGCCGTTGAATCCTTCAGGTAAGTTCTCAATGAGTTCAGTTAGAAATATTTGCAGATCTCCCTCTCCGCCTATGGAGTGGGCCAAAATCTTGTGGAACAAATGGCTGCCTCCAAAAATCTCCTTGCTGGCGTGGAGGATCCTGTAGAGGGCTGTCCCGGTTGATGTTGTCGTTCAGTCCCAGGGCGTGCAGCTGGCGTCTACATGTGTCTGTTGCGGGTTTAAAATTTCGAGCCCAATTTCTGTTAAGACAATTCCACATCTCTTTCTTCACAGTCGCATCGCAAAGGCTCTCTGGCGTCACATTGGTGAAATCTTCCACATTAATATTTTGTCGGCTCCCTCTTTGAATCTTCATATTGCGTAATGGAAGAGTGCTTGCCTTACGTCGAGGAGGAAATCAGAGACACAGCGACTGGCCCCTTTCCTGCTTTGTTGGGTGGTATGGAAAGCCGGCAACATTGCACGGTTTGACGGCAAAAAGATTTTACTGCCTGCCATGTTCGCTTAGTTGGATTGGTGGATTTTGTATGTTGCTGCTTGGAGTGGAGGCAGCTCCATTCACAATCAGCCCTCGTCAGTCCCTCGCAGAAGCTCGGACCCGGCATCCTCAAATCAAGTGCAAGCTTAATCAATGGTGGTGCGCTGGATCAAGCCACGCTTTGGGTGGATAAAGATTAATGTTGACAGTTCTTATAGGGGTAACCCAGGGCCCTTGGGTGGTGGAGGAATATGCAGAAATGATAAAGGGGAGTTTTTGTTTACCTTTTCCAATGCATATGGGCATGGTACAAACACGTGTGAAGAGATTTGGGCCATTCTTGACGGTCTCTTCCTTTCTATTCAAAGGGGCTTCGATAAGGTGGTGATTGAATCTGACTCACAGTTGTTCATGGACATTCTGAATAGTAATTCTTATCTGGGCTGGAAGTGGACCTACTGGATTAACAGGATCCAAAATATGAGAATGATGGCCCAAACTCACATGATGCACATTTTCAGGGAAGTCAATTTCCCGGCCGACTCTCTGGCCAAATTTGGGACTGATACTCAACGTACGTGCTTCTTCTCAACTGTTGCAGATCTGCCGATTCATGTTAGGGGTCTTTTTTTCTTAGATAGAGTGGGACTAGGGGCGGTTAGAGATCGCGTTGGTAGGGAGTAATCTGTTGTAATTTCTTTTTCCTTTTGGCTCACGATAGGCATGCCTAGTTATTTTTCTCTGGGCAGACCCGAATGTACTCCGGTCTTTTGTGAATGAATAGAATGATTTTCCAAAAAAAAAAAAGGTTTGTAGATGACGGGTTCGATGCCATCGTAAAAATTCAGAATTTAACTTGTTGGTTGTTGGACACTTTAAGTGTCCTGCTCGATGCCATTAAAGTTTGTTCAATGCCACCGAAGGTTGTTCAATGACGTCTAAGGCCTGGTCAATGACATCAGTAAAATCCAGAAAATTTATGTTTAGTCGCTGGAACATTTTGGTCTTTAGTTCGATGACTTTGAAAGGTAGAGCTAGGCAACGGGCGACTCGACTCGGTGGATCTGACTCATTTGATTCGGTCAGATCCGACTTGACCCGAACCGAATGGCAGAGTCGGGGTCGAATCAAGTAACCCTATCCCGATCTAAAACCCGACCGAGTTGAGTTTGAGTTACATAGTAACTCAACCCAACTCAAACTGAAACTCAATCCATTCAAACTCGATCAGATCCGAAACCCGACTCGATCTGGTTATCGGTTATCGAGTACTATATATATATATATATATATATATATATATATATATATATATATATATATATACCCTTCTACCTACCCTAACCTTACTAGCAGTCGCCCACTGCACCCAACCTGATCCGAAAACCCTACTCCGCAAAGCCACCCGTCCGACCACCCTCTATCAACGAGCTCCTCCTCCTCCTCATCTTTCTCTCTCCTCTACTCATCCACACAGCAGCACCCACCTAGTCAGTGGCCACCCATTCGAGGCTTCGAGCTCCTCCTCCTCCTCTTTCTATCTCCTTCACCCATGCGCACAGCAATACCCGTCCAGCTCGATTTCAGGTATTATTTCTTTTTTATTGTTTTAATCAGATAAATCATCAAATGGAGCGGCCTGAGCCTGCTGTGGTGCATCTGGGCTGACTCGGGAGTGGCCTGGGCATGTTGTGATGCGTCCGAACTTACTTGGGTGGGTGTGGTGCGCCTGGCCTAGCTCGGGTGCAATGAGGCAAGGCTTACTATGGCCTGGCTCAAGTGCGGTGCGGTCGGGCTCGCTGTGGTGCATCTGGCCTTACTCGGGTGCGATCAGGCTAACCCCAAAACCTAACCCTAAACCTAAAACTTAACCCTAACCCCAACCCTAAACCTAAAACCTAACCCTAACCCTAACCATAAAACCTAACCCTAAACCTAAATCCTAACCTTAACCCTAACTCTAAAACCTAACCCTAAATCCCAACCCTAACCTTAACCCTAAAACCTAACCCTAACCTTAACCCTAAAACCAAACCCAAACCCTAAAACCAAACCCAAACCCTAAATCTTACACCTTAAACCCTAAACCGTAAATCTAAACCCTAAATCCAAACCCTAAACTCTAAACCCGAAACCCTAATACCTAAATGGCTAAACTTAATCCATAAACCCTAAATCCTAAATTGTTAATGTGTTTTATTTATTTTAAACAATTAGTGGTTAATTTTTTAGAATTATGGTTTACGTTACTTATTGCTTACCTTATCATTGTGCATTAGTTAGTTAGCTTAATCTGTATGGATTATATTGCTTTTTTACTTAGCTTATTATTGTGCATTATATTTATATAGTTAGCTTAATATATATGGATAACATTACTTTTTTCTTAACTTATTATTTTGACTTGTAAGTTAGATAATTAGTTGCCCATTTGAGGATTTCTATGTAACCAAACATAGATATAGCGTATTTTTATGGCATTGAAATCGCTCAAATTGTCCCATTTTGGACAGTTCAATGGTAGATAGATAATATGCTTTCATATAACCTATTTAAATGTTCATGCTCGATCTGCGCTCCATCTTCCTATTTCTCTCTAGATATGTTTCTTCATTTTCATTTCTCGTGTGTCAAATATCTTCACATTTCTTAGATATTTAACATCAAAATCTAATGGAAGATCAACTTATCTGGAGAGACATTGGGAGATACTGCCTGATTTTCGGCGTGGGCGTTTAAATGGGAATATGAAAGTATTACAATCTAGTGGGCATTTAAATGGGAATATGAAAATATTATAATCTATCCAACCTTGGACAAGTGACTAATTTAGGGTTTAGTATAAATCTTTAAAGCATTAGAGTGTTAATGCTAATCTGATTTAGTATCTTTCAACGATTAGATGGCTAGTGAGGAAATTTCCAATACCCCTGGTGGTTTGTCAATTACATTGTCAATGATCTTGGAAGATGAAGGAATAAGTCTAAAAGATTAAGAGGTGCCCATTGATATCAGTATCTCATAGCCATAATTACATGAAAAATGAAAAAAAAGATCGGTAGTGTGGGAAGATTTTAAAGAAGTAACCCTAAAAAAGGGCATGGTGAAGATATAATACAAGTACTAAAAGGCTCAATATGCTAAACAAGTAAATGGGTCAACCACAACTTTGAAGAAACACATTTCGAAGTGTCATAAAAAAGTGAGAAGTCAGACCTTAGGGCAACAGACACTTTCATTTATCCAATCTTTAGTGGGTCCATCGCAAGGTACATTGTCCATCTATAAGTATAATAGAGACCATGTGAATGAATTGATGGCCAGATTTATTATTTCCAATGAAAGACCATTTCAGATGGTAGAGAGTCCTTTTATCAAATTATCTAGAGGCCTTAATCCCAGATACAAGAAGGTCTCCCATAAAATAATAAAGAGAGTGTGCATGAGATGTATGCAAGGGAGAAGCTCATGTTGAAAGGACAATTGGAATCGATTTTCCGAATTCGCCTGACGTCAGATTCGTAGATGGCATCCAATTAACGAAAGGGATATATGTCACTAACTGCCCACTATATTGATATTGAATGGAGGCTTTACAAAAGAATTATAAACTTTCGTTATCTTACGCCTCCTCATACTGGATTGATGACTTCAAACTGCATCTACAGATGTCTTGTGGAGTGGGGCATTGAGAAGAAAATCTCCACAATAACTTTAGACAATGCCTTTGCAAATAATAGCGTGATAACGAACTTGTGAAACCAGTTTAGGGAAACCGATGACTTGTATTTCAGTAGAAAGATATTTCATGTTAGGTATTGTGCCCACATCATATACTTGATTGTACAAGTAGGCCTTAAAATAATTAAGCCAACGATCGAGAACATAAGAGATAGTATAAAGTATATACGGGGGTATTGAGGGTTAAATATTGCATATCAGACCCCAGTTATTACCTGGGTTTACGAACATGATACTGATTAATGGCCTATTTTAATCGTGTTTGTACTGTAAGGTGAATTTACAAGCTTGGACTGAAAAAGGATACTAAAAGCATGGATTTAATGCTCATAAGTCACCAAGGCAAGGGACGAACCCTAGGGGACCAAGATTGACGGATTTACACGCTAGATATCTGAGAAAATCGAGAAACTGAAGCTCAGGTGACCTGAAAGTCAACCAGAATGCGAAATCACAGCCACCATCCGTTCAACTTGAAACTTCATACATAGCCCAAGGACCATAAATAAACCGTACACATCGATTTTCAACTCTCGGATCCCTGTGAAAGTGGCTAAACTGACAGGTCAGCCAATAAAATCTTGATTTGGGGCCCGCCTGATATCTGGATATACTTCATTTTCGTTGACAACACTTTAAATTGGATGGGGAAAGGATGGACGGTACAGATTTCTCACAAACATCATAGTAGACCCCACATGCGAGCCCCACCGTACCGCTTGATCAGCGGGCGCTGACCCGACCCAGCTTCTGCGTATAAACAGCGTCCGCACCTTGCGGACGCTGATCTGCATTGTGGGCCCCACTCATCATCTAGTTCAATGATCTGAACCGTTCACTTGTCTTAGGAGGTGGCCACGACCCTCATCTAGGTGTCTTTTTACCACCATGTAAGCTATTGCACGTTCCTAGCTGTTAAATGTAGGATTGACGGTGAAATGGACAATCGTTGGACCACACCTAATCCAAGCCAAACAATCCACTCTCGAATGGTTTTTCACGAGCATTCTGATGGATAGATTGGATTTCTGCGTTTACGTCGATCATAACCTCAACATCAATAACGAAAAGGCTTGCGTCAGCTCTGTTCGCAAACAAAGCTTGCAGTCGATCCTTGTGGGCCCCCATCGGGCATCAACGATTCAATCCGGACTGTCCAGTAAGAGCCCAAGGGCCCTCTTATTTAAGCTTAGGTGATGAATTCTTAAGAAACAATGGAGACCCGTTGTTAACCGTCTAAACGGAGGACGAACGATAGAAGCATAAGTTTCATGGGCCATGCTGAATTCAAGCCTAATCGGTCCATTCCCGACCAAAAATACGACGTGAACCCACTGGATGGAGTGGATTTCCTGTCTGACCTCAATCAAGGGTCCACCAATCATGACAGATGTGTAAGATGCTTTTGAGCCTGCTGCATAAATAGAGTGGGTCTCCGACTCTGTTACAGCAACTCCCACCGCCTTGTGTCTTCTATAAAAAAGAAAGGACATGAGCATGGGGTGGGGGGGGGGGGAGCGTGTAGCAGACGACCATCTGCAAAAGTTTTTTCTTTCCCTTACCTTAATTTCTGTTTTGTTATGTTTAAAAGATTTTAGTTGAATCATGTTGGTGATTTACTGAGCCTCTTAGCTAGGGCTAAGAGGTGAAGCTTGTAGCGTGATTAGGATGGTAGCTTTGCTTTAATTCATGGTTATTGAACTCTTACGGATTCTGGCTTGATTATTAAAGAATACTTTTAGTTTTTAATGGTTTATTGTGACTCAAATTATAGTAGATCTGCAATAGCTTTGAGTACATTCTTTTCATTATGAGATTGTGAACTTAGGAGGCCCTGTTGTTCACCATTGTCTCCTGGGCATGGTTAGGTGATGGAACTCTTCCTAACTTTCATAATTTTCTCGTGATTGGCTGTGAGATTGGTAAATTGTTGTTGTTTGCCATAGTCTCCTCGGCATGGTTAGGTGACGGAATCACTTCCAAATCGTCGTCATTCTTATCTATTGATAATTAAACTCATGAGAAGTTCAAAGATCTGACAAATCTCTTCTTACCAACTAGATAGGATATGACTCTGATTCCAGTTGTGTCCTTGAATCATTGTTAGGTAACTTTCCAATTGCTACAAGTAGATCCTTGGCACCATAGTTCCTACCTTTGAATTCTATAAGTTTTAAATTAATATTTCACCATTATTCCATCAATTTCATTCGATTTAGATTTCATCTTAGTCTAATTCTAATTATACTTAGTTTCAGACTACGTATAGGTTTCAGTCCCTGTGGATTCGACCTCGGTCTTACCAAGATTATTACTACATCACAGCCCTATACTTGGAGAGTGAACAGGGGTAGGGGTGCACATTGAATCGGTAGAATCATGGAACCGGATCAGAACCGACCAAACGGTCTGGTTTAGTCCGGTTCTAGAGTGCACCAATTCCGATTCCGGTTCTAAAAATCAAAGAACCGGTTACATCGGTTCGGTTCTCGGTTTAGGGGTATGTAGAATCGAATCGAACCGTGAACCGATCCGTAGAACCAAACCATGGATCCAATCCGTAGAACCGAACCGCGGAACCGAACTTGGAACCGAACCAAGAACCATTTGATTTTTCCATATTTGACTCATGATTTATGGTTTATAATGCACCATTTAATTATTTTCATAAATGTATTTTTGCACACCTTATATAATATCTAAACCATTCATCAAATAGACCACAACATGGATGGACATGGGCTAGATAATAAAATTAAACATGCAATTGGGCTTGATTATAAAAAGCCTAGAACCGTGGAACCGAACCGGTTTTAACGGTTTGGTTTCAGTTCGGTTCTAGGGTGCCAACGGTCCGGTTCCAGTTTTGAATATCCTAGAACCGTTAAGAATGGTTCGGTTCCAGTTTCACCCCAAAACCAGAACAAACTGACCTGCGTGCACCCCTAAACAGGGGGTCACCTTCACGATTATATACATTGAATGAGATTGTGAAACGATTGAATTTGTCATCTCAAAGAACGATGAAGCTGGATATCATGACACATTGGAATTCAACTTTTGAAATGTTAGATTCAGCGATAGCTTTCAAATGTACATTCTCTCACTATGAGGAGTGTGACAGTGCGTATCTTTGGTTGCCTTCTGATAATGATTAGTCAAGAGTTGAATCAGTTCGTAAGTTCCTTTCCGTTTTTTACGACACCACGAAGAAATTTTCAGGAAATAAGTATCTAACAACAAATATTTTTCTACCAGAGCTTTGGAGGGTAAAAAATGTTTTGCAAAGAAGTTATAGTGGACCAGACTTTTAACAATTAATGACTATGGGTATGTAGTTAAAGTTTGATAAGTATTAGTCTGAGCGCAGTTAAGTAATGGCTGTTGCAGTCGTTCTTGATTCTCGATATAAGATGTTCATAGTTATATTCATCTTTAATAAGTTTTATGGTGAGAAGAGTGTCACTGAGGTCGATAAGATTCGCGATGCAGTTGATGATTTGTACAATTTCTATGTACAAACTTTGGGTACCGCAAGAGACAGTACTACAGTCACAGGCCCCTAAGTACTCCTGAAGTGGTTCTAATTCTACTATTGATGAACAACAAAACACGATCGATGATTTCATGCCTTTCCTGGCACAGGTTCAGACTCAAATGCAGACAACTTAATCACAACTTGATCATTGTCTCAAGGAGCCACTTGTAAAGTATAAAGGCGAAGAATTTGATGTTTTAAACTGGTGGAAGTCGAAATCTCATGATTCACAATACCATGTGTTCTCGTTAATAGTATGAGACATATTATCAATTCAATTTCAACCGTGGCATCGGAATCTGTTTTTAGTACGGGAAGTAGGGTCGTAAACAAGTATTGAAGCTCACTTACACAAGAATCAATTGAAGCACTCATTTGTACACAAGATTGGCTGTGTTTAATCTGAGGGAAAGGAAACTCTATTAAAGAGGAGTTCGAGGAAAATGAGAGTGACAAGCAAGATGAAACAATACATGCAACAATTGCATGAAAGAGGTTGAAGGATAAGACAATGCCTTCTATTTCTCTTGCATTTGCTTACAAGTTACAACAGGATTTTGACAGTTATTTTTTTGTGGACTTAATTTGTAATATTTGATGGGTGGATGGTATTTTTCTCTTTTCATTTTTACTTTTAAATTAGTTAATGTTGATTAAATCTCATATAGTTAGTTGATTGCATTTATTTATCTTCATTCCTTAATTATTTATGTTTCCTTAACCTAACCAAATATTTTTCTTTCAAAATAAACTCTTATAGATACGTCATCGGAAGATGATCCATCGATAGATATTTGGGATTATAGAGTCAAAGTCTACTCCCAGGACGGAAAGATAAAGTTACAATGCAAGTTGTGTAGAAAACAATTTGTAAACAAAACAAAGCGATTGAAATTACTTTTGGCTTCTCGGGTAGGAGACATTGAATCATGTAGTAAAGCTCCTCAGGAAGTCCGGGATTTATTTCGAGCCATTCTCGACTCAAATACAAAGACTTTCTTCACCCCTTGCCCTACAACTACAACTAATACAACGAGCCACAGAAGATATAAAAGTAGGCCTATTATAATTGAAGAAGGGTTAAGTAGAGGAACTGCCGCCACAGTTAGTAGAGAAAAACAAGAGAGAATTTTAAGGGAACAAGAACAAGATTATAAAGAAACTATAAAAGAAAGCTTGAAAATTGCATCCAAGACTGGACAACAACATCAACCCCCTCCGAGACAACATGATGCCGAAGCAGGCACAAGTAAATCATCAAAGTTTTTTAAAAGTCTCGCAACATTCTATAGACGAATATTGGAAATCTCGTACAAATCGGATCATAAAAAGCGACTGAAAAAACTTGTTGAATCTATGAATAAGGATGATGGAAGGAATCTCCAATATTCAATAAAGAAGAGGTAAACGACCATCTTTTAAACAATTTCAGCTCGGAGTAAGCCTAGAGTTCTCACACAGTTGAAGCCATAAAAAGAGAACCAAAGGATGATTTTGGCGATGAAGGTGGAGGAGGGGGTTACTACTGTAGACAAGGTTACTCAGGTTACACGCAACAAAGGCATTCATCATATAGAGGATATTGAATGAATGAAAGTTTTATTAGTCTGTATATGGACGTGGTTTATTTACTTCTAATTTTTTATAGTGTTTATTTACTTTATTCGTTTTATGGACATGGTTTATTTACTTTGAATGAAATAAAGATATAAAAATCACCATGATTCAGAGTTCAAGCAAGCCACACTACACTAACCTAGCAGTACTGGGAGCAATTTTACATTGTTTTCATTGGTGTGGCACATATGAGTTTTTAATCAGGGCTATCTTTTGTATGAATGGTCCAAGCAATGGTTCTCACCTAACGGACAGTGTGGATTTTACGTATACAATTTAGGTGGAATGAGGGTATTTTGTGTGCTTGGGGAAATAAGCTTTGTTTGTGGAACCTATGTGAAATCAACTCCGTTTATCATGTGAGAGCACTTATGTTAGTCATAAATACAACTAATCATCTTGATAAAAATATCATAAGAGCCATACCAATTTTTAAAATTTTTTAAAAAAAAAATTGTAAATTTGATCCTTAAAATCTACTTTTGAGCAGTGTGGCCCATCTGAGTGTTTGATGCGGCTGATTTTTATATTTTTGCATTTATTCTTCTAAGAGACACCTTATGAACGGGTTTGATGAAAGGTGGCCCCACATATAAACCTGTAGTTGGTGTCCATTTCCATCTTTTCCTATGGTGTGGCCCACCTGAGTTATAGACCTGACTGATTTTTAATTTTTATAACCTAGCTCAATGACCCGATCCAACTCGGCGCCAACTCGATCCAACTCGGTGTTTCTGACTAGGTCGGACTCGGTTCAAATCAGTCTAGCCTAGACCTGGACTCAGATCGAGTCAGGCATGCTGGACTTGGTACCAAGTCAAATTGAGTTCGGGTAAGGCCTTTTCAAAACTGGATCGAGTCGGGTCACCCCTAACCCGGTCCGACTCGACTCGATGCCCAGCTCCATCGAAGGGGTTCGATGTCATCGATAATTTGTCAATGCCATCGAAGTCCCATCAAAGGTGCCATCAAACTGTCGTGTAGAGTTACGCTGAATTGCGAAAGTGCGGGACTTTTGCGGGATTTCTTTCCTATTCCAATTGTGATTCTCCTGAAGGTTATAAATATGGGTGTAATTGGGAATAGGGTGCATTTAAGAGCTTTCTAATTCATTCCTAGGGTTTTCAAGGGCTTATAAGGGGATATTCGAGGCTTGTTTGAATTGAGTATTTTCTCTATCTCTTGTAATTTCTGCTTTTATAGTGATATTGTTGCTTTATGTTGTGGCTTTTTCCTGAAAGAGTTTTTCCAAGTTAAATTCTAAGTCTTTATGATTCGGCTTAATTTTATGATTGGAATACTTGATTCATCTCTGTGTGCTTCCGTGATCCCCCAACAAGTTGTATCAGAGATAACATTGGGGTGCATATTGAATATGAAAGTAGAGTATCAATGGCATCTAATCCTAAGTTCAATGTTGAGAAATATTTGGGAAAAAATAATTTTGAATTATGGAAAGTCAAGATGATCGGTCTCCTAGTTCAATAAGGATTGGATGATGCACTCCTTGAAAAGCGACTAGAATCTATGACGGATGATAAATGGAATAAGATGGATAAAAAAGTAAAAAACTTTATCCAATTGTGCCTAACAGATGAGGTCCTTTATAATGTCATGAGAGAGAAAACTGCAACAAGTTTATGGGTGAAATTAGAGAATATCTATGCAAAGAAATCTCTTGAAAATCACCTATACTTGAAACTTCGGTTTGTTTAATCTGAGGATGATAGAGGGAGGTGATGTGGAGGCCCACATTATCAACTTTAACAAGATGATTTGCAAATTGCTAGATGCGGAGGAAACGATTAAGGATGAAGATTAGGCATGTATCTTATTGAATTCTCTCATGACTTCGTATGGGTCATTCAATGACTCGTTGTGCACCAGTAGATCGACTCTTAGTGTTGATACTATTATCTCGGCCCTTCAAGGAAAGGCGATGAGAAAGAAAAACGACAACATGGGCACCTCTACTGATGCATTGGCCATAAGGGGGTAGAATTCTGAGCGGAACAGTGTATCTTCTAGATTGAAATCCAAATCAAAAGACGAGGAAAGTTGAAGTGTTAGAATTATGGGATATTTGGCACATGAAGAATGATTGTACAAATCCTAAGATAATAAAAGAGGAATCAGAGGCTTCTTTCAGATAAGCCAACACATGCATTAAGGTGGGCCCTGAAAGTGCCCTGGTTTGTTAATTAGTGTGAGTGTTGAGTCGGCTAAACAAAGAAGCTCCATAGGAAGATCAATCAACCGTCTGCCTCAACCGGATGTGGGCTCGAACTCGCCACAGGTAAATCTAAGCCTCACATCCCAAGTCCCAAAACACCAAGTAATTAAAACACTTAAAACAAATTAGAACATCATAGGGTTTTGAGTTAGAAAACTTTTTCAAAATTCAGAACATCTCTAAGTTTTTTAACTCTGTCGATTTTATCGATATACTGATCGATATTATCAACATGTGCTGTCGATGTCCTCGATGACTAAAAGATATCATCGAAATGAGGACAAATTATGTCCACTAACCACATACTCATCTGGACAAAATTATCGATGTATCGATATACCTATCAATATCATCGATATTCAAATCTTGAGTCTATCGAAGTTGACTCGATACAATCGACAACAGAGAAAACGAGTCCCTGTTTTTACTAAGAAAAATCATAAGATCGTCGATATATCGAGGTCATCCTCAATATCATCGGAATTCAAATCTCAATAATATTGGAAGGCCTTCAATGATATCGATCTTGGACTCACAAATATCCAGCAAATATTTTAGGATTATTTATCTTTGATTGAGGGTCACTCGAGAAAATCGATATTCAAATATCGATAATATCGATACAATATCGGTTGCATCGAACAAGGACATAAACTGTCCAGCAAGCTTAATGGAAAATCCTTTGGATTTATCGATGCATCGACACGGCTATCAATATCATCGATATTCAAATTTCGATGATATCGAAGGTCCCTCGATCATTCTTGTAAACCTGAAATATTTCAAGGCAAGTCTCTCTCATTTTCAAATGTCGAGGATCGAACCTCATGTCGATACTATCGGAGTTCGAAATCCGATGATATCGACACCTGTCTCGATTCCCTTGACTAGCTAGCAAAAGGTTTCAAAAGCGTATGACATTGAGTTTGTGTCATCAAGCGGTCAGTCGATACAATCGAGAGTATACGCTCGATGATATCGAACTCTGTCATAAATGTGACCGCTTTATATCCGTTGGAACCTTTTGCCTATATAAAGAGGACTTGTTTATTGTTGCTGGTAGAGAAAGAAGAGAGTGCTTTTGAGTGTTTAACCTTAGATCATATACCCAAAGCCCTTTCTCTCATGGAAGTTCATCCTCCAATCCACCCTCACCATTGATATTCAATAGAGTGGATTGGGGAATGAACTTTCGCATTCGAGGATCCTCCAGCTACCATCTTAATGGCAAATCATTAAGCTGAGATTCCTTGAATGCATAGATGATTGGAATCGCTCTATATTCCTTATAGGAAAACATTTAGGAGAGTAGGATTTCATCATAGCCTTGACCCAAACCATCGTCATGCATTGGTACATCTTCTGAGTTGCGGTTCAAGGAAGCAGAAGACTCTTCATCAACAAAGGAAGAGATCTTCGACAACGTACTGAAAGAGACTCATCTGCTCATCTATAAGTTATCAGAGTCCAAAGGACCATTGTGATCATTCCTTTTTAAGATTGGGTGTAAGGTGTTTCTCACCCCTTGCAAGTCCTCTATAAGGCCTCCGGCGAGAGTGTACGTAGTGGGTGTGTTGTGTTGACCATTGCTCTATGGAGAGCATAAACAGTTAGGGTCTTATGGAAGATCCTTGGCCAGTGTGCCTAAAAGTGAGTGTGTTGTGTTGACCCTTGCTCGTGAGAGCATAAACAGTTAGGGTCTTTTGGAAGATCTTTGGTCAGTGTACCTAAAAGTTGGTGCTTTGTATTGACCCTTGCTCGTGAGAGCATAAACAGTAAGCCTAGGTGTAGGTTGTAAAGGTTAAAGGTGAACCTGATTTAAAACCTTAGGTTTGGAGTGAACCGTGTGAAACCTCCATAGTGAAATCCGGTACACCCAAGGGTTGAGTGCGGTTACCGAGAGTGGAGTAGACAAGTAGTTGAACCACTATAAAAATGACTGTGTTTGATATTGTTATTGTCTTCCATTTGCTCATGTTATTTCCTTATATACTTTCATATCTGATTATCTGAGATCACACCTCACACACACTCACAGTCATATCCATCATAAACTAGTTTGCATATTGTTCATCTCTCAAATAGTTTGTGATTGGATCATCTATCGGGCTTGGAAGCCAGTAGAGCTACTCTTGAGTTATCCTAATATATGCTTGTTGTTAGGATTAGTGTGATGGATTTTAAATTATTATAAAATTATTAAAAAGTCCTATTCACCCCCCTCTAGGACATATTGACATATTCCTACTTCAACTAAAGCGGTCTTCACCGCAATTTCAGGCCCCACCGTCACTGCCTCACGGAAGTGGGTGTTTCCCGGCCACATCAAAACCGCCCCCATCGTAGGAAGCAGTTTAGGTGTTACCCGGGTAACACCCATGCCGTGTGGGACCCATTTTGACCAATACGATGTCCGTATCCCATATCCGTTTCTTCAAGATTATTTTAGGGCATTATCCCAAAACTTAAGTAGATCCAAATCTCCTGTGAACCACACCACTGGAAAAGGTGGTAAATTACCATTACAAGCATTTTGTAGGCCTTAAAAGTTTTGGATAAAACTGATATTTGTATTTTCCTTTCATCCAAGTTTGTTTGATCTTTTCAACTGGTTGGATGGAAAATAAACTTACGGGTCTGCTTAAAGTGGGCCATGGGGTGTTTTTAATGGCGTCCTAAATTGAATAGTCAGTGTGCCCCACCAGAATTCTGATGTAACATCAGGCCATCAATCATCTTTTAAGGCTCCCTTCAGGGATTCAAAGTAGACAGGAAGTTTAAGTGGGTTTGGAAGCGTCAACCATTGAATCGTTCCTGGGACCCACCGTTATGTCTATATGTCATCCAACCCATTCATAAGGTGAGTCCCACCTAGATGAAGGGAAAATCATGTACCAGTCTTATAAAAAATTTCACTGGGCTTAAATAAAATAAAATAAAAAACCTTTCAACTGCATGCGTCCAATCGTCACTTTTTCCTTGTAGTGTGACCGACATTGGTTTTCGATGGGCCTGATTTTTGGGATTTAGAGCTAATATGATATGACACCAATGATGGACGAAGTGGATTTCACAAACACATATCACTGTAAGGTTTGTGTGTATGGTACATAGCCCGCCAAAGGTAACATCAAACCAATGGTCAGCATATCAGTAAATAGTGGGCCCCACTTGTAGAAACCTGGAACAAGTGTAGCCCAAGATTGATGTATGGCCTATTTATAAGGACCATCTCTCATCTAGTGTACACAAATACATTTTGAGAGAGAGAGAGAGATGGGCTTGTATCTGTTGCTTCAGCTTTTCTGTCTCGCAACAACCGTAGAAGCATTGGCATCGCAGCCGCTAACAACCAAGCCCGGTTGCCCCGATAAATGTGGGAACGTTAGCGTTCCCTACCCGTTTGGCATCCGCGATGGCTGCTACAGTGACGTTGGAGGCTTCAATCTTTACTGCAACGGTACTTG
Organism: Magnolia changhungtana; assembly: GCA_030180095.1. Lineage (NCBI taxonomy): Eukaryota > Viridiplantae > Streptophyta > Magnoliopsida > Magnoliales > Magnoliaceae > Magnolia > Magnolia changhungtana. The sequence continues at coordinate 256,005 of JASAUF010000429.1, read as the reverse complement.
TAATCCTCCGAAACTGTTTTGGGGCGAGCTTGAGGTTCTCGACATATCATTAGCTTCAGGCCTGATGAGAATTTCAAACTATATAAGCTACCAATGCTACAACAAGACAGGAGAATTGGCCGATAACTTTGTGAATTGGGTGAACTTGGATGATAGTTTGTCGTTCACGTTCTCAGAAACCCATAACAAATTCACGGCCATCGGTTGTGGTACCGTCGCCATCATCACCAGCTCAGGGGACCACGACTTCACCATTGGTTGTTTGTCATTATGCAGCGCTAGCAATTACAACGTGATCAACGACTCTTGCTCTGGGATAGGATGTTGCCAAAGCACCATCCCATACGCTTTTAAGAGTTACGAAGTGGCTTTTATTAGCAGCCTCTCTAACCAGACCAATTTCTGGAATTACAATCTGTGTAGCTACACCTTTCTAGTGGATCAAAATGCGTTCAGTTTCAAAGCATCGGATCTGAACGGTACCAACTTCTTGGAAAGAAGCGAAACCGTTCCAGTGGTGCTTGACTGGGCCATTGGAAATCAATCATGCAAGATAGCAGAGCACTCGGCCTCCCTCGCTTGTGCGAGTAAGAATAGCTACTGCTACGACTTGACTAATGGTCAGGGTTACCGATGCAATTGCTCTCAAGGTTATCAAGGAAATCCTTATCTCCCTGAAGGGTGCCAAGGTATTTGTTTTTTCTTTTTTTTTCTTTTTTTTTTTTTTTTTTTTCCTTAGACACACGCACTCACACTACACACAGTGAGATTTCGCCACAATGGGTACTCAAAACCCATGACCTCGTGTTGAAACTCTTGTAAGTCTACTGCCGAGGCATGAGTAAGGACCTAAGGGTGCCAAGGTATGATAATCCCTTCTTAATTGCTCTCAAGGTTACCAAGGAAATCCTCATCTCCTTGGAGGGTGCCAAGATATTTTTATTTTTATTTTTATTTTATAAACTTACTCACACCACAGTGGGATTTCACCGCAATGGGTACTCAAAAACCCATGACCTCATGTTGAAACTCTTGTGAGTCTACTGCCGGAGCATGAGTAAGGACCTAAGGGTGCCAAGTTATGATAATCCCTTCTTAAGTCTATTAGTATCCCATGCAAAGTCCCATCATTGATCTTAACTATAACTTGGGTCCAATCCAATCTTCCGAGGTAAGGATCGTCCATAAGATGGTGCCCATCTTGTCAATGAAAAGGCATTCAATTTATATGTATTAGATCTCAACGGTATAGATCAATTTCTGGAATACAAGCAAACGCATTCTAGTGATACTCTACTGGGACATAGGAGATCAGATGTACCATGCTGTGGATGATGCGGAAGCAAACCTGAATTCAATCAGATAAGGTGAAATCAAACATAAGCAAAAACACACATAGATCGCATGACTTTTACATAGAAAAATCATTACGGAAAAAAACCACGGCATAAAGCGATAAACAATCCACCGTGAAATGATATTATAAGAGATTGATGTACTTACCCAAAAACCCCAAAATCATTTCTCAAAACTCCAACTTTGCTCCGGAACACCTTAGGAATGTCATAGAAATCACTTAGAATATCATAATCCCGATTATACCTGATATATATATTATCACAACCGGAATTAGAAACAAATCGCGCACTTATCATTTACAAGAGGGGCTCCTCATCTCCTGGAGGGTGCTAAGGCACGATGATTCTTTCCTGGGGCAGGAGTCCCAAACTACGAAAATAAGGTGCATTGGACAAGTCAACAACCCAACCATTGGTCTCGACCATACATTCAATCCAATCCACTCTTTGAGTAACACCCAGAAAAAATCACACCGATCCAGTTATTCTAACCATCTGATCAATAGATTTAAAGGCTTACCTTTTAGATATAAACTAGACTGTAAAAACAGTGGACCCAACCTTCATTTACTAATTTATTCAAATAATCACTTTAGTCCAACGATCCTAACTATCCCATTAGTGTTATGTAAAGTACTGACTTTTTGTTGTTGCTTGTGATGGCTGTTTTTTTAGATATCAACGAGTGTGAGGAGGATTCCGTGAAGAAATTTTGTCAACATGATTGCATAAATTTGCCAGGAAGTTATTCTTGTTCTTGTCGAGAGGGCTACCATGGACTACGCGAAGATAAGAAAGACTGCATTAAAGATACACATGAATTTCCAGTAGTGGCCGTTGTGCTAGGTAATCCCTCAATTCCAATGAACATAATAGTTCAAGAAACTTGTTGGTCGACTAGAAACTTGGTTGAGTCAACTCAGCGTGAATTAATATTGGTCGACTCAACAAGATAATCCATATTCTGTTCTATTTCAATTTAATTTTTTATTTGAGATTCCTTTATTTAATAATAATAATAATAATATATTCAGTTATTCTCAAGTAGTATTTCATGATTTTCCGGGCCTCATTTTAGGTCATTTTTATTTTGTAATAATGAAAACCCAACCATATTTTGACCTAATTTTTGTAACAGTTCCTTTACTCATGCATTCATTGATTAAAAATAATATAGGTGGTTTCGTCTCATGTTTTGCTATATATAAAATTTAAAATTTTTTTTTTTAAAAAAAAGGAGGTTCTTTTCAAGGAATTCTTTTTTTCCACACACATTAATGGTCCTTCCAACTTTCATGTTGAGTAGAACCTTCTGGACATGTTGGATGTCATATACACACCATTGTGTCCCTCATATGCAACCCTTGTGGAATAAACTTATTCTCTCAGCCTCTGCAATAGCAATCCATAACTTTTCATGTAGGATTAAAAAAAAAAAAAAAGCACTACTCATGATATATATATATATATATATATATATATATATATATATATATATATATATAGAGAGAGAGAGAGAGAGAGAGAGAGAGAGAGAGAGGCATGCTCACCTACGCATGTGCGCACCTTTGCACACGTGTCATGCGTGTCGAATCCGAACGGTCCATAAGATGCAGAATCCCATGAACCCTTAGGGGGTGAATTTTCACCCTGATCTAAGATTCTGGTGGGCCATAGCAAAGAGAAATTCAAATCAAGGGAAGAAACTGTTTGCATTTTTCATGGCCCACGGAAGTTTTGGTACAAAGTAAAAATTGGTACTAGAGGGTTTCATGAGGTTCTGCTTCATGTGGACCATTCAGATTTTCGAGACTCATCAGATATGATGAGTTCTCAAAAAAGTTTGTATGTAGTCCCTACGAACTGGTTCTCAGGTGAGCGTTCCGAGATATATATATATATATATATATATATATATATATATATATATATATATATATATATATATATATATATATATATATAATGACTCATTTCCTTTGATATAGAACATTTATATGATAGGGCCTACTGTAGATTGGCATGCATTGAAAATTTTCTAGAATGAAAGATCTATAGCCTTTGATCTTTTGTATGCCCTTAGTTAAATATTGAATGTGTGAAATTTTTTATTTACTTCTGTTTACAGATATTAGAATTTTAACTTCATTTACTCTAGTTTGATAGAGACATACATAGCCTTAATACTTCACTGCCATGGAAAGTGAGAAATTTTTAATTTATCTTTAGAAAAAAAAAAAAAAAAAATTTGTTGAACTTTGTCTGATTTATATTTTTCTTTACTCCTACAGTCCTACCTGATTTCTGAGGACAACACATCCTACATCATTGCTGACTCGGAGTTGGGGCAATATCCCCCCCCCCCCCCCCCATGATTTATTTGTCTGAAAAACAAACGGCATTTTCCTATTTTATTTTCAAGTCCGAAAATCCTCTTTACTTCCCAAGCTCAAAAATGACCAAATCAACCATTCCAGTAGTTATATAGATCAAATTAAAGTCTCAAACAAAAACTCCAGAAATCACAGGAATCAAGGTTAAAAGAGCGATTTTCAACATTTAGATCCATACAATGATTATTTGCTTGCAAATTGACAAAGTTGAAAATGGGCAATAGACAACATGTAAAAATCAAATGGCATGCATGCCGTCTTTATGTATCATTCCGATGGTAATGGCAGGTATACACAAGTTAGACATGTACAACAGACTCAAACAAATAAGTTTATAGTGTTCTGAAAAGATAATTTTATTAGAACATGTCTAACATATAGTTCTCATCATGTAGGCATATATTATGAACATCTCACTCACCTTTGAGTGTCCATGCAGGCATTGGCTTAAGTATCTTATTTCTACTCATTGGTGGTCCTTCCTTGTATTGGGCATGGAGGAAAAGAAAGCTCATCAGACTCAAAGAGGAATTCTTTCAAAAAAATGGAGGTTTGCTATTACAAGAAAAGATCTCTTCTCCCCAATCATCTGCTGAGCCATGCAAAATCTTTACTATAGAGGAGTTGAAAAAGGCAACCAATAACTTTGACAAGAGCCAAATTGTTGGTGAGGGAGGTAATGGTACAGTTTACAAAGGAATTTTGCCGGACAAAAGAATCGTTGCTATTAAAAAGTCTAAAATGGTGGATGAGACCCAAATCGAGCAATTTATAAATGAGATCCACATCTTATCTCAGATCAACCATAGGAACATTGTGAAGCTCTTGGGTTGTTGTTTGGAAGCAGAAGTTCCCATCCTGGTATACGAATTTATTTCCAACGGAACCCTCTCCCAGCATATATATGGTGAGGGCTATGAGGGCCATGCTTCATCAATTTCCTTAGAAAACCGTCTAAGGATTGCTGCAGAAACTGCAGGGGCACTTTACTATTTACACTCCGCAGCTTCCACACCCATTTTTCATAGAGATGTCAAGTCTGCTAACATACTTTTGGATGATAATTTCACAGCAAAAGTGTCTGATTTTGGAGCTTCAAGATTGGTTCCATTGGATCACACTCGGGTAACGACATTGGTGATGGGGACATGGGGTTACTTAGACCCAGAGTACCATCAAACAGGCCAATTAACAGAAAAGAGCGATGTATATAGCTTTGGCGTAGTTCTTGTGGAGCTCTTGACGGGTGAGGGCCCCATTTCTTCCACTAGATCTCAGGATAATAGAAGCCTTTCCAGGTACTTCCTCTCGTCGATGAAAGAGAATCGACTCTTTGAAATTTTAGAGGAACGAGTTCGAGATGAAGGGGAAGAAGAACAACTCATGTCAATTGCTCAGCTCGCTAAGAGATGCTTGAAAATTAAGGGCGAAGAACGACCTACGATGAAGGAAGTGGTGGTGGAGCTCGAGGGCCTAAGAAGGTTTCGTGAACATCCTTGGGAACCAAAGAAACATGAAGAGATTGAGAACTTGTTAGGTGAACCTGGACCTTCACAGGGCTACTCTAGCAATGTAGAGATTGAGAACTTGTTTGGTGAACCTGGACCTTCACAGGGCTACACTAGCAATGTATCTGGCGGATATAGTATTGATGGCAACACCCTATTAGCACTTGAGAAAGGGCGTTGATTAGATTTTATTCAATTTCCATTAAGGGCATGTTTGTATCACAAAATTACCATAATAATGTAATGATTACAACAGTTGGATTTGACCACTGATTCTTGTGTTTAGTTTATCCATGGTGAAATCATAATGATGACATTTTATATTACTTCAATTTCTAATCATCACTAAAATTATCTAATGTTGTTGTTTGGATTAAAGATTTCCATAGTAATACCAAGAACAAGTACAATGATTACAAATTCCTTTACTTGTCTCTTTTTTCTTTTCTTTTTTTCTTTTTTTTTTTTAAAAAAAAAAAAAGGTGGGAGCACGCCAACTATAACTTTGTTTGATTAAAGAAAATATTACATCTTTCAAACAAGCACCACAAAAAGATACGAGCCCCGCTCATCATATACTCACTGAAAAGAACCTATACAAAAGATGAATCGACAACAAACCACCTCAAGATATACAAAAGCTATAAAGAGACATACAAACTAAGATCCCAAGCAACCTCAGCAGAAATATCTCTTTAGATGCATTTGATAGGCCCCAAGCAATGCACTACACAAGGCACTTGCTAACACCACAAACAACCTACAAGCACTGCTTATAATCTGCACCCAATGTTGATCAACCTGCATCCGGATGAGCAACCCTTGCATCAAGCATAGCATAAAAACCCAACAAACGATTCCACTGCATATCAGATCCACAGATCAACAGCTTTTTTCTTTTGGCAAGCACAAGCATCCTGATGAATAGATTCTTTAAGGACTTTTCATAAGAATAGATGGTCACCTATACAAGATAATGACCACTAAAAAAAACCCAGCTCTTAGACAGACAACCTGCCCAGCATTCACAATTTGCAGCAAATCTCCATATGAACTAATAACCACTCTGCTCTACTAATCTAGCTGCAAATTAACATTCAAATGCACTACAGCTTCAATCACCATGTAAGCCTGATGGCAAAACGACTTCTACCAGCACCATATTGCAGCCAAGGTGCAACACATACTACAGTAATGCAGCAAACTTACAAGCTGCATCCACCAACTGGCAAGCACCAGCCTCGGTGACACCAAACATTCAGGTCCCCAACAGAAGAAATTTACCAGCAAGCTCCAGGGAACACGATTATCAAATGGAAGGCCGCAACTGGACAACGGACTACAGGCAAATCCCCTGCAACAAAGAGCCTACAAGGACCTTCAACAAGGCGTGATCCGACTAGAACAGCTAGGAACATAAAATTAACAAAACATCCATCGCCTAAATATATCTGAATTTGACCAACGATTCCGGTGTTTGGTTTGGTAGTGGTAAAATCATAATGATGACACAATTCCTTTACATTACTTGGGTAATTAGTGAAACAAACCAGCCATAAGAAGATTTGGCTACTACTATTTGTTTTGAAGGTGATCCACTAGTATCTGGTCTTGTTTTTGCAATTAAGATGAATAACACAAAGGGAATTGATATCTTCACTTACCTTGGATTGATTTGATAGTATAACCATTTTTTGTTTTGGGCATTGAAATAGTACTCTTGTGTTGGGTGTCGATACGGTGGAGACGGAAGAAGCAGAATATGGTGAAGCAATCTCTCTGCATTACACATGCCAAGCTGATGTGCTAATTGAGTCCACCTATATATATACAAGGGCCAGTAAGGATGGTAATCTCAAAAATCACTCATATCTCATCTTTCGCCATTATAGTGATGGTTGAAAAGGAAAATAGTTACATTATTAAATATAACTGGGATGAACTGTGAAGAAGAAAAAAAAAAAGAGACAGTAATGGATAAGATTGTCTCGTGGTTTTATTTTTTAATGTAGGCTATCCATTCTGGTGCCAATGCATGGGTGGACCTGATCGGTGCATTAGCCTGCTATACATCCTGTGGAGAGATGGCTTTACCTTATTATGGTTCTTTTGGGTTGGTATGTTGTATCATCCAACCCACTTGTGGTACTCAATTCTAGTATTGAAATCACCAAAGTTCGTGTAAATGGAGGCTACCATTTTTAATATGGTATTTGACTTTTACTTTATGTTTCAGGTAGAATAGTGTTGTATTGTATAAAGGGAGATATTGTTCACATACTAGTCCTGTTGGATGTATTCATGCAGTGAGCTTCTTTTACAACTCATGTTCACCTGCAGGTAAAGTTATTGACACGTAATGAAATTTATTCGCCTATGTGTAACTGTCATTCAGTTGTCTAGGTGAGGTCTTCTGTATTGTGTGTTAAAGTGTGTACGTACAAGTTGCATATGTACAGCTATATGGATAGAATCCCAGATATTTATTAAAATCTCCTATGTATTTCTGCATATCCTTTCTATATATCCCTGTCATTCTTTATAAAATAAACATGATACATTTTTCAAAATGTAATTCACTTAAAAACATTGTATGACAGCCCTGGTCAGGCTATTAATGTTAACGGTTCCTTGCCAGAAGCACGCCTCTCTGGTTCAACAGCATCCCTAACCGCTTAGCCAGCCTCATCGTCCATCCATGACATGTCGAGCTTAGGGAACCACTTCTGGACTTCCTCCCGACAGTTGTAGTAGCCGATGCCGAAGAATTCATCCAACTTGGCTCTGTTGTCCTTGGAGGCCCTGTAGGCTTATGCGATAGCCACCTCTTTCGCCGGGATACCAGCTTCCAGCTCGGTCACCCTGGCATTCAGCTCAGCACTTTTGTGCCACTCCACCTCCAGCTAAGAAGTTGTGGCTACCAGCCGGGAAAGGTCGGCCTCGTGCTCCTCCATGGCCGTCCTTGGGGAATCGCAAAGAGACTCCTTCTCTGCCTCAACCTCGGCCCAAAACGCTTCATGAGCCTCTATGGCCACTAACAGCTCCTAGGCCTTCGCTTCAAGGTCGGCCTTAGCAGCTCCCAGCTAGCAGTTAGCCTCCTTGATCTGGCCCTTTAAGTCGAGCACGAGTAGCCGGACCGCGATATCGCCAAGGGCCTCCTATGATAGAAAAGAATTTAGGGAGTTAGCAGAAAAATAGTAAAAGAAGCAACTATATGACATTCTGACGACCGACATACCTTGATAGTTGTGGTCGCCATCATCCCGAGGAGGCGGTCTAGATGCATCGACAGCAGGGAGTTCACCTCCTCTTCAGGCACTGAGCTTCAACCCTAATTAAGGAGCACAAGCAGGTGCCTCGGGTTGGACGGGGATGAGGGTCCCCCTGCAGCAGCACCCCTAAGAGCCGACCTCTGGTGCTCAGAAGCACCCTCTGCACCCGGATCCTCCTCGGCTCGAGCATACTCGACCCTCTAGGAGGGCATATCTAGATCAGCCACCTCCTACGGCTAAGCAGGAGGGGCAACTGCGGCCTCAGCCACTATGGAATCAACTACGGACGCGGCAGCAACGTCCAAAGGAGCATGACGAGCAGGAGAAGAAGTTGCCTTCTTCGTGGCAGCTTTCAACCTATTCAGCTTGGCCCTGACCAGAGCCCTCTTCTTCGGCCTGGGACAATCAAACATTTCTGGAAAAAAACATTAAAAAAAAAAAAAAAAATCAGTTAGAAGTACTACCGACCAGTAACAGAGCTATTGAGCCGAGAAACTTACCAGCTGGAGTAAGGCCGAACTGATGAAAAAGCTCGGCATAGACCAACCTCCTGTAGTCCCGCTGGTCAGCAGATCGTGATCGGGCAACCCCAATCTGATGTAGAAGAGTCAGGAATGTTGGGTTGTGACCTAGGAAAAGCTGCAAACAGAAACAACATAACGTCAACACCAAAAGGAAGTGAATGAGATGCAAGTACAACAACTTGCTATGCATTCCGACCTGGCAGGGCGTAGGAGGTTGGGACCCAAGACGATAAGCCATCCATCTCCCATTCTCTAGATGCAAAAAACCACATGTCCTTTCAGCCCATGTTGGAGGACGGATTATTGGTAATAATGGTCTGGCCTTTGTCCGACTAAGAAGAAAAATAATACCGGCCATGAGAGTAAGGACTTCTCTTGGTCTGGTATAAATAAAGGAGCCCATCCACTATGAGCTTGGAGTTCCCAACCAGTTGTCAAAGGACACAGCAGCTAAAAATAGCCTGTCATACGTTGGGGTTTAGCTGTCCTAAGGCAACTCTAAGATGACATAATATCTCTCTCACTAAAGGGGAGAGAGTCAAACAAAAACTGCAAGAAAAGAAAGCAGGATACAATGTGACCTACCCCTTGGGAGGTCAGCTCAGGACCTCCCCAGCTCAGGGGACATGAAGATCCACTGAGATGGGAATACTGTAAATCGACCTGTGAGATTCCAGATCGGCCACCGTCAACCGTGACACGAATGTGTCGGCAGTAAGGACCAGCTCACCAGAGGATGAGAAAGTTGGCTCAACTTGCAATTCTACCTCGAATGTGAGGACAGGCCCTTGAGGACTATACTCAACAGATAGCAGAGATCTAGAATCAGAGGTACCACCTACTAACTCATCCAAAGGATAGTCAGAAATGGTAGTCGCACTGAAATCTCCCTCGGAAGACATCGGGGAGGAGTAAAAAAGAAAATGAAAGAGGAGAAGGGAGCAACGGAAAGAGTGTACTGGGAGAATGCTCAACACGAAGACTCCAAGGGTGAGGAGACGCCAGAAACCGGGAAGACAGCGAAAGCAGGAGCAACAGCAGATCAGTAGAGCTCGACCGCCTCACGATACAAATGAGTGAAAACAAAGGCAGACTCGAGATATTTATAGACTCTCCACATGCTACAGCTACTCCCTACAACGCCACGTGTCAGTGCAGGGTTGCGAAGCGATGCCTCGACTGACGCTTCTCTCCACCTGGTGTCAAGGGGTTCGCCCAAGAAGAGGCACGACGACTCGATTGACAGTTTGTCACCTCCAGATTCGCCTAGAAGCCGAGGCAAGGTTTGCATTAATGGCATGCCTCTTCGGTTTTTGTACAATTAATGACACCTTTTCGACTTCCACGCCTGCCGCCAACCTTTCAACCCCCTCCTCTTTCAAATAGTGAAAATTCAAGCTGAGTTCAAATTTTGAGATTCCCACATATCCAGATCAGTTTTAAATCTCATTTCCAGGCTCAAGTAGGCCGAGATCAGAAGTGGGGGAGCAACTGTTGTGGGGAAAACAAAATTGGTCCCTCACACAGGAAGAACGACAGTTATCTATACAAGAGATAGGCCTTTGAGCTAAGGAAGACCCCCTGAGTTAGTATGACCGAGGTCTGAGTAGAAGGGTCGTCAACACGGGACGAGCAGGTCCTCCAGTTTAACGACAAGCCACATAGCTGAGCTGTCGAAGGACGAAGCTCAGTAGGAGAGGACTCGCCCCACCAGGAATGTCTACAACACGGGTAAGGAACCCGTGGGGAAGGAGCTTGAGCCCCAAGCTCCCCAACATCCCAAGCTGACCAGGTTGACCACTGCCAGAGAGGCGGTACGAGAAATTCGAAGAGAATCTCAGTCCGGATCTGGAAGAGAAGGATCCGGCCTTATCTCGGCCAAAGATTACTCCAACAGATGCAAGCTCGAACGAAAATCACTATGACATATTCGAGCTCGACCGAATATCACTCTGACGTCTTCGAAGGCATGTCTGGGATAAGATTACTGTCAAAATAGGGACTGTCCAGCATAGCACATTAACATAAGGAGATTCAGAACCTCCGTCCAGACCCTATATACAACCGCTCTAAACCAAAAGAATTGAGCAAAATGTAACATTTATGCCCCAATCCACATCTTTGAGATCATCTACTAGCCCGACTTAGGCATCGAAGGGTCCACAGTCGACCACCGGCAACCCCCCGCTGCTCATATCTTCTCTAGCTTTTGTAGGTCCATCGGAGGGTGCAATTTTACATTGATCTCGTCTGTTAGCCAGAATCTGGCAACAACAATGGTCATTCAAGAGTTACCAATCGAAAACTAGAATGACCAACGGTAGTCTAAGCTAAAATATATAATGCCAAAATTAAGCTACTTTAAAACTTAAATTTAAAAAAAAACAAATGAAGCTAAAAATCCTTGAATATACCTTTTAAGCACAAGATGATGATAAGTCCTTTGATTTTCCTATGGTGCTCACATTAATGAGGCTAGAATCCTTATATCTAACTATTGGGCTAAAAAACGAGGCTTAATCCTCTAATAAAACAATTCAGCCCAAATGGACCTTCTAAGGTTACCTATCTGAGATGTTATGGTCTCTCAAGGTTCTAAGGAGGGACAGTGTGGTGAATGCCATCAAAACACGTAGATGGCTAAGGTCTTCAACACTAAATGAGTCTCCTGAATTAGATTCGGACTCCTCTATATCATCCCATGTTATCGTCATATCCTTGCCTTTAGATCTTACTTTGCTAGCGCAATTGGTGACATCATGCACATAACCCTCACAGTTGGAACACTGGGTTACTTTTGGTCATTTCGAAAATTTGCCTTTACGCATATCTTCAACCAACTTACCCTTTGTATTACAACTCTTCCCTCTACTAAACTTGAGGAATCTCTTAGATTTTCTAGACAATTTCTCATCCGCATCCTCATCATCACAATCATAATATGATTCAACAATCTTATGCCTATGTGAATGCCTATGAGATGTTTTAAGGATGACTAATTTCTTCGATCTAGACAGTGCCTTAAAGTGTAGTTCATGTTTGTAGGAAACTTAAGAATTCTTCTACATTCAAGATCTCATTTATATTTCTACACTCTTCTATCGAGGTTATTTTGGGAGTGAACCTAACTGGAAGAGATCTAAGTATTTTTCTACATATAGACTATCCAGGATCCTCTCTTAAACCTTACATGGAGTTACAAATATCATTAAGTTTAGAATAAAACTCTATGAAAGTTTCATACTCTTCCATTCTAATGTTTTTGAATTGAGTCATTAAAAGTTGAAGCCTTGATCTCTTTACTGTGCTAGTTCCCTCGTATGTGACTTCCAATATGTCCCACTTCCTTACCCGTTTCACATGTGCAAATATATTTAAATTCATTGAAAGAAACCACATAGTAGGTAGCATTGAGAGCTTTAGCAGCATAGGTATACTACGCTCTCTCATCAGCGCTCCATTTAGATTTATCTTTGGGACCGCTAATGATTCTACCATCAACCACGACTTATTCTATGGGCATAGTCCATCCTTTTTCGACAATTGCCCAAACCATAGGGTCAATGGATCATAGAAATACCATCATCATAGCCTTCCAATAAGCGTAGTTAGACCTGTTAAAATATGGTGGCCATGTGACGGCGTACATCGCTTGGATAGACATCATTCTTAACCTCCTAGGATCAACTCAAGGCGGTTCATCCCTTCAAGAGCTAACCGTTCTGATACCAATTGAAATTGCGTGGAATAGGATACCACGGTTATGCGTGGAAGCTTGGCGAAGCTATAGAATGGTGGCTATGTCATGGGGGGTGATTAGGACCAAATAAAATTATGCATTTTAACACACAATTGCTTAATTAAATTAATATGTCAATTCAAACTAAGTAAAGCAATTAACACTAAGGCTTTCAGCCAATAGTAAGTCCAATCACATAGACTACAAAAAATATGCCAATCAAACAACTAGTCTATAAATGATAGTATATGTGTGTGTGTAGGATGTATTAACTATCAACTCCCAGCATTCATCTAATATAATTCACTAATCAATCACATAAGCATAATTAGAAAAGTGCACAAATGACAATCATAAACATAAGTATGTATAGTGGTTCGGTTTCCCTACTCCACTCCTAGTGGACACACTCTCCCTGAGTGAACCGGTATTCACTATAGGAGGTTTTAAATCAGGTTCACCTTTAACTTTTACAAGCGTACACTCCCGCCGGAGACCTACACAAGGATTTGCCCACGTACTCACCCTTGTCGGTGGCCTACACAAGGACTTACCCACATACACACCCATGTCAATGGCCTACGCAAAGACCTACACATGTACTCACCCGTGTCGGTGACGATATGGTCCTACACAAGAACCTACGCAAGTTTGGGTTATAAACTCTACACTTAATCTTACACAAGGAACGAGTATGGACTCTTATAATTGACAACTTGTTTGTCGGATTGAGCTCCTTTTGTAGCGGCTTCTCGGGTCGCTTGGGAGCTGATTGAAGATGATTGTTGCTCTCCCGTGCTTCAATCAACTCCCCTTGTGCTCCATTGATCGTTAATGCCGATGCTTGCCAATGCTTCAGCTCCAAGATCAAAAACCTTGCATGTAATGCTCCATTGAGGTGATTGAGGTGGTGGGAGAATGGTGAAATCTCCTACAACTAATGGAAAGTTGTAATCCTAAGGGATTCACCTAGATAGGTTTTTTAAAAGATTTAGACAAGGATATACAAATAAGGTTGGGTCTAATCTCTATAAAATGGAAGAATTCAAGTTTATCTTCAACGTTGAGGTTGGAATCCTCATTAGAGTTTTAATCTCAAAGAAATGACTTAGAACTCATTATTTTAGAGGCTTAGGATGGGGGATATGAACATAGAATCACCTAGGCTTCTATTACACCAAAAACCCATCGATTTACCCAAGAATCGAATGCTCTTTTATAAGAAACTGATTTGCAATGGCTATAAAACGGTTAGTTAGCGACTTTATCGATGGGATCGAAAGGGCATTCAATGGGAATGAAGGTCCTTTAATGGAATCAAATTGTTTGTCAATCCCATCGAGTAGGCAATTTGGTTACGGGATTATTTCTTCAATTGGATCGAGCAAATCTTCGATTCCATCGAGACCTATCAACAGTCTGTCGATGGGATTGATGACCACTCGAAAACCGTTGTTTTGAGCTATATACTTTATGGCAGTTTCGCACATCTTCTAGCCTTATTAATTATATTTCAATTAGACTTCTAAGGCTAAAGGATGATTAACAAGGTTTACCTATTAAGCTTATGATCATTTAGAAGTAATGGGGTTGTTTTGGGTCAAGATTAGGGTCACCAAGGCACCTCATATACATGTTCTTTGCTCGTTAGTGCTCCACATCCTCTTGTGTTTTCGGTCTTTAACTTCCAAGGGCTCAACCAACTACGTGACACGTAGACTCACTTGATTGACAAATAAGGTGCACTAACAGATGCATGTGTTTTATCCACTCCACCATCCTAATTTATGACGCAGCTTCGGTGGATCCTGATTGTGAGGACCACCACAATGTATTATCTTATATCCATGCCATCCACACATTTCGCCAGATCATTTTAGGGCATGAGCCCTACCTAAAAGTCCTCTTGAGAGCAATGATACACTCGATAGTTCTAAAACCTGGCAACTTGACAAGAAATCAAGCAAAGTCACCATGAACCTCGATGGCAATCTCGACTCAGATCAGACTCAAGCTGACTCATCGAGTCGGCTTGCCTACTTGGTCAGCTCAACACAATTCCTGCTGAGTAAGTTTGTTTTTAAATTCAAATATATATATATATATGGGAAAAGGTACTATGCGCTCGAGCGTAAAGCGGTCGTCCGTGAGGTCGAGTTGTGTGGGCCCCACCGTGATGTCGTTCGAAGATCCACACCGTCCACCAGATGCACGAGCCCAGGGTGGGCCCACACGGCCCAAAATCAACCGTCCACGTAACTCAGGTGGGCCATATCATCGGAAAACATAAGTATACACGCAAAAACATGTAAAAGCACTTGGTGGGCCCCACCTGAGTTGTGGATACCACCTGAAACTTGGTCTAAAATTACATTCAAGTGGGACACACATGATGGACGGTGTTGATCATCAAAAAACGTCTCGAAAGGTCCCCACAAATGGTTTTGAATGTTTCAATGGTGCACGACCCCTCTCAACTTCTGTACGTGGTGTGGCCCACAAAAGTCACGGATTGACTTGATTTTCAGCCGTGTGGGCCCCCTCTGGAATGGTGCATCTGACTGAGGGGGTAGATTTTCGAACGGCATCACGGTGGGGCCCACATCAGCTCGACCTCACGTACGACCGCTTTACGCTCGAGCGCATAGTACCTTTTCCCTATATATATATATAGTTATAGTTATAGTTATAGTTATAGTTTTTTTTTTTTTTTACCTATGAGAGTTTTTTTTTTTACCTATTTTTATACTCATATTGTTCTAAACATCTACCATTAGTGAAATATTAATCCTAGTTTAATATTTAAATATCAAGTCAAGTTGAGCCAAATCGAGTCTTTGAGTTAACCTAACCAGGCTGGATATCAAGCCAAGTAGAGTTTTTAAACTATGGATACACTTGGGCAGCTAATGGATATCCAGATAATCTAAGTAGACAAACCCTATTAACAGCAGATCTGATCTAGATGTCAGGTCTGATTAATAACCGGATCGGGTTCGGATCTGCAGTTGGATGCCCAGGTCAAGCATCACTCTCATACCTGAATAAATGATTTACTTATTTTTTAAATCCCATACTCTGCTATCTATATTGCTAACTAAAAACCATACAAAGGCATGTTTATTGTATGCATCTCAAACTGGATCTAAACCCTATATCTGAATGCTATTTGGCACTCAAAATTAGACAGCCAACAAGACCTGACATCGGATTCAGATCTGGTACATCTTTGATGGTACACATATCCAAACCTGATGGGTCACTGATTCCATTAGCCAGTCTCCAGTGTCCAACCCAGACCAGGCCATTGACAGCTCTAGGAATGGCAAACCAATCGCTGGACCCAGTAGATGAATGGTCCAGATTGCAAATGGGTTAGTCAACTTTTTTTTTCTTCCAATTAGATCAAACTCATAATATGGTAATCCCCACCATCGGAAAAAGCAAAATCTGATAACATCCCTGATATAGAAATAAATGAAATTAAAATAAAACAAGTAGTAACTCTTCTATTTGATTTAAGGAGCTTTCCTACGGTGAAATACATATATAAGACGCTCATGTACATGCCATCACATGTGCCAGAGAGGCCTATAGGTGCAATATCAAGCCGTTCATCATGTCGATCTGTCCATGGTGGCATTCTTGCACAAAAAATAATTCTGTTCCATCCATTAGGTGGGCCACAATTTTAGGAGCAGTTCATCATCATCATCATCATCAAAGCCTTCCCTAACTAATTGGAGTCGGTGATTTTAGCAGCAGTTGGATAGAATCAGAGATCTTGATCTCCAATACATGATTAGTTCTTGTTAACAGTGATTATGTATTATAGATCAAGATCTCTGATGGATAATTACTATTAACTAAAATGAGATGAACTCATTTTTAGGCCTCTGGTAGATGGGAAGGCTCTGTTTGGATGCAAAAGTGAATAAAGTTGCCAACAGTCAGTTCAATCAAGAGGAAATGACAAAAGTTAATTAATCTTCCTACCATTGATAACTGGGGCCCACATGCTCAGTGGTTTGACAATTGGAACCATTTTCATTTTTGGACTCTATGCTATAATGGGCACCACAAAGAAACTTAGGCTGAACAGATGACTGTGAGCATCACTATCTGTAGATGAATTTAGAACAATAATGAAAAGAAAATTTTCAACGGCTCACATTCAATTCAACTCTAGAAACCAAATTTTAGGGTCATCAATGAAAAATGATTATGGGATAATAGCTTATAGATGGTCATGATGGTAATATGGACGGTTCACATCATTGGACTATCTCATGATGGGAGCCCCAGTGGCACACAAGCTGGATCCTATATTTCTACAGGGAAAAACAAACTCAAAATTCAAAAAGCATCCCTCAAATTGCAGTGCAATTACATTTCTTTCTAGTCTAACCATAAAACTAACAAAACTGTAATTTGGAGCCCAGACCCTCAACATGAATGCTAGAGAAACAATTTCATGTCTTTCCATTTCATTAAGTTAGTAATCACAATTCTATTAGATGCTGCATCCAAACACACCCTAACAATGCAAAAGCCACAAGAATAAGTTCTGTTGCAGAGACACTTTTCTGCACAACTGTCATTCATATGCATGTGAAAACCAGTCAATGGACCAGGCCCAGGCAAGGCAAAATCAAGTGTTTTTAATAGGCCAGGTGCAAATAGTTCAGGATCCGAGGCCAATGTCAACCCTGTGCCCGGCGTGTCGACAGACCTAATTACAGCTAATCTCACACCAGTTAGAGAATAGGAACACCTTGGAAATTAATGCCATTGAGAGAACATACCAGGTTAGTTTGATTCAACGCCACACAGAAATGAAAACAATACTGAAAATGCCCCCTCAATGCTGCAAGAATTCAAGGATCTCTGAATGTAGATTGAACAATTTCTTCAGCTCTTCTTTTATGATGCAAACCATTCATATGGGGGGTCCCATCATGGATGGTGATGGAAGAAACACCCAAGAAGATCTTCCTCTTCGAACTGACACAACAGTCTGGTTGAGCCCTAACCAAATGCAGTAGTTGTTCATTGGCAACCCTCTGCTCAGATTGCCATGATCGCTGATATGATATTGGGATTAGCACATCAGGTGAAGAGTTTAGCTTCCCTGACGTGAGGTCCCACCTGTGCAATGTTTCTGGATCAAAACCAAAATAATATCTCTCAATTGAGCATCAGATTATAACTCAATTTAATCAGTCAGCGGCAACGTTAGAAGTTCCAAATCAATCAAAGTATCTGAGCAACCAGAATCAAACTCCACACAAGAGAGCAGCGACTCCCATGCCCTTGCCTCTGGAGCTACAGACCTACTAAGCATTTCCTCAAGAACTCATAATGCTTCACTGAAGAGCCGGCATTCACACAACCCACATATCATCGAATCCAAAGTTGCAGCCCGAGGAACAAACCCTCTCTCCAACATTTCCACCAACATCTTGAAAGCTGCAGCCATCGCACCATTACAAACCAAACCATCAATCAAAACCCTATATGTGTGCAAATTCCCCTCGACACCCTTCAACCCCATCTTCCCCATGAGCTCCCTCGCTCTCCCCACATCCCCAACCTTGCATAACGCCATCATGATTGTATTGTAGGCGACCACATCAGGCTTGCACCCCACTTGTTCCATACGAATAATCATATCAAGAGCACCATCAAAATCGCCCTTCTTGCAGAGACCGTTGATATAAACACTATAAGTAAAAGCATCCGGAACAAGACCCATGACAAGCATTTCGTCAAAAACTTCCTCTCCTTTCTGAAAATCACCTGCTGAGGAAAACCCATCCAGAACACCTGTGTAACTCACGATATCGGGCTTTATACTGTCCACTTTCATCCGATTCAGGACATCAAAAGCATCCTTTGCCCTCCCCTCCTTAACAAGAACATTAATCATATTTGTGTACTCCCTCCCATTTGGTGAAAAGCCAGCCTTCCGCATTTCTTCAAGGAAATTGACAACTTCAACTGAACCAGCATGTTTACAAAGCCATGAGAGTATCATCAAATACAATCTTGAGTCGGGTGTGCACCCATGAACTTCCAATGCCATCGTATTTAAGAGCTTGGTGGCCGAATTCACCTTCCCAAATCTACAAAGAGCCTTAACAAGAATCCGAAATGTCGAATACTCGAGTCGAACATTCATCTCTAGAGTCCTCATTAGAACATCATGAACCAACACAAAGTTATCTTCTTTTCTACATAAAACAGCAAGCAATGTGTTGAGGGAGTGTACTGTTGGGGCACACCTGAGTCTTGGCATCCGGTAGAACAGTTCGATGGCGTCATGGAGCATGCCTGCATTGCCATAGCTTCTGATGAGATCAACAAACATCCTTTCTGGGGGATTGAATTTCTCAATTCTTTCAAGGCGGTCAAGGACCGGGGGGAGTTGGGAGAGGAGAGATCTTTGGGATAGGTGGTTGATGATAAAGGAGTAGGCAGAGGGGTTTGGATCACAGCCGTAGCTACTGAAAGAAGAAATGAGAACAGAGAGGAGATTGGTTTTTGGGTTTTGCTCTTCCTTTACAGCTGCTTTCTTTAGTTCTTCCATGGCTTGCTGCTCATTGAAGGTTTGCTGCCATTTGCCTTTGTATGGGGAGAAAGGCCATTTCCTTCTTCTTCTTAGACTGCTGCTGGTTATGGAAGAGCCAAAGAACACCATACTTTTTAACTAATCTGTTGATAGAATTTGGAATTGAATGAGTTCTAACTGTTGATAATACACGCCTGCCACAACCATAAACAAAATCGCATCTACATGATCCTAGAGTAAATTGAATGAGTTCTACCAACTAAAAATCACACAGATTGAACAATCCTAACCATCTATTTGGGGCATACGCTGTTTCAAAACAGGTGACTCTATTGTAGTGTCTGGATGCAGTTCATGACTTCATGTAAGTCACATTTATGTTAGATGAAAATGGTTACAAACAATCACGCCCTACTTACATTCATCTCAGAAACAAACTATATCCTTCTATTAGACATTTCATCAAACAGGTGAATGGAAATAACTAAAAACCACATAACTAAGCATAGAAAAGGCAAGAGAAACATCAACAACCACATGCATCTCTCCTAATAATCAACAGCAAGCAACGCAACAGCATAAAATTTAAAATAATAATAATAATAATAATAATAAAGTAAAAGAAGAAGAAAAACTATAGATAAATCAACCCAACAAAAACAAAGATAATAGGAAACAGAAAAACATGAAATTCAGTAGGAACCAAGTGGGCCACCCATGATCAACAAAGATTGTTGGGACACGAGAAACACACCACGGATTGCACATGGCCCCAAAAAAAACCATGATCCGATGATCATATCCATAAAAACAAGCGCATGCAAAATGGATGGTGAGAGTTTACATGGCCGTACAATCGATTTTGTAGGCCCTTGACTGAATGACCGTGATCATCCGATCGTAGATCGGGGCCATAATAAAATCAGGTAAAGAAGAATTCGTAATACCCGAAAGAAAGAAAATCTCTGCTGATTTGGAATTTGGAAAAAAACCGTTTGGTATCCCTTCAACTGAATTTTGAAAGTTTCGGTCGCAGACCTTAATTTTGTGCGAGAAAGACTTTACTACTCTGGCAGAAGGTGATCGTTGATACGCAGGCACTAAGAATCTGCATACGTAGCATACAGGCAACTAAACTTGGATGCGATTTCGGGCAGTGACGCTGCCACCAGCCAGGTGGCTAGTGGTCAGTGTTATGTGGGCTCCACCATGATGTATGTTTTCTATCCACGCCGTCCATCCATTTTGAAATATAATTTTAGGTCTTGATCCCAAAAATAAGGTATATATAAATCTTGCTGGACCACACCATGGAAAACAGTAATGATTGAATGTCCACCATTAAAAAGGGCCCACTGTAATAGTTTTTTGACGTCTAACCTGTTGATTAGGTTATACAGACAGACTTGGATGAAGGGAAAATATATATATCAGCTTGATCCAAAAATTGTGTACTCCAAGAAGTTTTTAATGGTGAGCGTTCATTCAACACTATGCGGTCCACTTGAGATTTGGATCCTCATTTTTGGGCTCATGCCATAAAATGATCTGGAAGAATGGGTGGACGGCATGGATGACACACATGGGGCCCACAGAGCAATGGCTAGTGGCAGGGTCAGTAGCCAATCCGTTTCCACTTAAACCAGTGGATTAGTGGACATTACTGGACGGTTGAGATTATCAATATCCAACGATCGGAATTCATGAAATAAGTGTCCCACGATTGAACACGTAAGTCGTGACCGGCGACTGTGGGGACACACGTGTGTGAGGTCCATGCTTTTGATGGGGTGGGCCACAGCCCTTCTGATTTGAAAATCAGGCCGTTTTAGTCACAAAATATGGGATGGCCGGGAAAAATGTTCTAGCCAGTCTGTTTGTTTGGGACACTTTGGCCCACCTAGGGAGTGAAAGAATCATTTGGTCAGAAGATCTAATCAGTGTGGTCCACCGTATGGAAAGGCTCGGATCCCACACACGTGTGCCGTATTCTAGCTTTGTGGGCTTATGAAAGCTTTGGATTGTAATCCCTTTGCCTTTGCCAGTTTTAAGTACACGTGAGGGTCCAAGATCGTCCGATTTGAGCGATTTTGCAGTGGGGCCCATTGGTTGACTATCATCAGGCTGGGTCCCACGTAGGGAGGCGACAAGAATACAGTTTCAAGTACTCCATAAGGTACCGTCCTTTTCTCGAGATGGATGGCATACTTCCGATGTATGTGTCAAACCCATGCCGCTCATCCGTTATTCTGACATTTTTTTTAAGGGTATGGCCCAAGATTAAAGCATATCCAAAGCTAAAGCTTAAGTAGAACACGCCACAGTACACCACGAGGATAATGACATTCACCATTGAAATGATGTAATTCAAACCGTTCCACTAGCGTGAGTGTGTGGGGTGTGTGCGCGTGTGGTAAAAAAAAATTAAAAAAAAAAAAAAAAAAACAACAACATTCCACGGACCATAGTGATATTTATTTGTAATCCAATCTTCCTGTAAGTTTATTAAAACCGTATTATCTTTTCGTTGCTTGGGACTGGCAAAAGCATGCGTAAAGAAAGCAAACAAAGTAATCATAGTTCCACAAACAAATCCAATAAAAAATATATACTTCAAATTTATGATCCATAGCTCATGTGGTTTACTAAGTGATAGATGCCTCGTTTCAACACTGAGGACTTGGTATCGATCCTTGGTGGGGGTCAACTGACGGTGTTGTGTACTAACAAGCTAACAAAATAATAATAATAATAATAATAATAATACACTATGAATAACAAAATTACAAAAAATCAACTTGTCGAATCAACCGGTTGAGATGCGTCGATCGGTCTAGTCGACTTGTCGAGATGTGCTGATCGGTCAGTTTAACCTATCGACCAAAGTTTTCGATCAAAAACTCTAAAAACAATCCAAAAAGTTTTGCCAAAAAATCAAATATTTTTAATATCCTCAAATCTATCGACCAGACTGTTGAACGGTTGATGGCCCCTATTTAAGTATAAATTTGAGACATTCAATTTTCAATAGTCCTTACTTTTGTCCGAACAGTAAACTCACATGAATTTCAACACCAGTTAATGGTTCAAATATCATAGGCAGTGAAATCCCACTAAGCCGTAAGTGTATGGATGCGTGTGTGCATGTCTAAAAAAAGAAGGAAATAAATAAATAAATAAATAAAAAGGGCCACACAGACAGTATCAACTTGATTCAAAATTTCTGTGGCCCCAATGAGTTTTCCATGATACACTTGCACTAGGATAAGTCCAAAGAGTTTAATCATTACCTTTTTCTTTTTGAGCATCAATCATGGTGGCCATCTTGATGAATGTATTATATATTCACGCCTTTCATCCATTTTCCAAATCATTTTAGGGCATGATCCCAAAAATGATGAAAAATGATGCAGATCCGAATCTCAAGTGGACCATACCATAGGAAACAGTGATGATGGACAGTTAAAAACTTTTTGTGGGCCACAAAAGTTTTGGAACAATCTGATATTTGTTTTGTTCCTTCATCAGGGTTTTTGTGACCTTATCAACAGGTTGGATGTAAAATAAACATTACAGAAATATTAAGAAGGGCCCTAAGAAGTTTTTATGGTGGATCATTCAAATGCCATGTTTCCTATAGTGTGATCCACCTGAGATTTGGATATGCTTCATTTACGGGCTCGTCCCCTAAATTGATCCGAAACTAATGATGGATGGCATGGATAAGATGGATGGCAACACCCACCATTGAAATATTCATGGGCTAAGTTTTGTATTTAGCTAATATTTTCCTGTTTGGATCATTCCAATTAGAGTCGGGCATCGAGCCGAGTCGGACTGAGTTAAGGTTGACTTGACTCGATCCAGTTTTAAAATAGGTTTGACCCGAACTTGATCCAACTCAATATCGAATCAAATGTGCCCGACTTGATTCGAGCTCAATCTGGCATAGATTGATCCGAACCAAGTCCAATCCAGTCAGAAGTACTAAGTCAGATCAAGTTGGCACCGAGTCGAATCAAGAGATGAGGGAGGGAGGGAGTGGAGAGGAGAGAGAGGAGGAGGATGAGGAGGTTGATGGTGGTGGGTGGTTGTCGGGCTTGGAAGAGGAGGAGAATGAGGGAGGGAGTGGAGAGGAGAGGAGAGAGAGGAGGAGGAGGAGGAGTGACGCAGGGTTGAACGTGACGAGGATAACTACTCCGAATCCACGGAGCTTCTCTGGACTCCTCATAGAGACTTCTCGAATCCATGAGGAAAGAAAGCAGAAAATAGAAATAAATTCTTAAAAAATCGAAATTGATTAATTGATGACTAAAAACGAGTTCACAATAGTTTAAATAGGGGTACCAAGCAATGGGAAAGAAATCAGAATCAAACTACAACTAAAACTCCTAGAAATTGCGACTTACTATAAATAGTAAACTTACTATTTATAGACGGTCGTGATGTCTACTAGTGCGCAAGGTTTTCGGCTAAAAATAGTAAGTGTCCTATTTGGCTTCACCAAACCATTCTCCTAATTATTCTAAGCTCTTTTCATGTTGGGCGCAACTCCTAAAGCCCAACGGATGAAGAGTTATAATCAAACTAAAACTTACTATTTATAGTAAAAATGAAATTAAAATAGGGAAACGACCAATGATCTAGGGGTTTTTCACAATTCCGGGCTGTGTAACTCGGCATAGCAGGGTTGGCTGGCTAAAGTAGCTTGTTCTACCCCAAAATCATATATTTTACATCAGCTAACTCATTCCGGATTGCGAGATACGCCCAATCTAAGGTCCGACGGCCCAGATCACTTCTGTCGTCGACCGAGCCTTTTCTGATCCATCTTGGCCATGAAACTATCCGTGACCCGCTTTACATCAAGGAGGAGGGTGATGGTGGTGAGTGGTTGCTAGGCTTTGAAGAGGAGGAGGATGAGGGAGGGAGGGAGGGAGGGAGAGAGTTTGGGATTGGGTTAGGATAGGGTGTGGCAGGTAGGGTTTGAGAGTTGGGTTTCGAATTGAGTCGAG
This sequence comes from Magnolia changhungtana, assembly GCA_030180095.1. Classification (NCBI taxonomy): domain Eukaryota; kingdom Viridiplantae; phylum Streptophyta; class Magnoliopsida; order Magnoliales; family Magnoliaceae; genus Magnolia; species Magnolia changhungtana. The sequence goes on along the minus strand of JASAUF010000429.1, from coordinate 231,625 downwards.
TCTAACCGGATCGAGTTTCGGGTCGAGTTATTGGGTTAACTCGAACACGACTCAGTTTGAGTTCGGATTGGGTGAAGCCGATTCGGTTCGGACTGACTCACCCATTCCGTTTGGGTTGAGTCGAATTTGAACAAGTCGAACAAGTTGAGTTAGCCTCATCCGGTGCCCATCTCTAATTCTAATGGAAATTATCTCGGGAATAGTTTGGATGGCATATCAACATCACAAGTGGATTCGAGAAGGTTTCAACGATAGCGCCATTTCCCTTTCCACCTCTTCATACCATGTGGCCTACTTTTGTTTTTTATTGCCTTATTTATTATTATTATTATTATTTTGGCTCATGTCAATGGATGAACATGTACAAATATCAAAGTAGCCTGCCGACCACAAGAGCCTCTCGCCCATAAGATGAAGAAAAGAGTCTTGAAAAATGGAAAATTATATATATATATATATATATATATATATATATATATATATATATATATATATATATATATATATCAAAAACTACTTTCTTTGAAAGATAAGGGGACTGTGATTCCTTAGTGACATCTCCACTACCAGTAATGATGTTGATTCTGGTCTTAGGTGGACACCACTATAGAACCGTGGTGATTGAACATCCATGATTAAAAGCTTCTTGGGGCTGACAAAAGCTTTTAATCAAGAGGGTGTTTGTGTTTTCACTTCATCAAGATTTATGTGATTTAATCAATAAGTTGGATGGAAAATAAATATTACAGTGGACCTTAAAAAGTTTTAATGATGAGCGTTCAATCACCATTGTTTCCTTTGGTGTGGTGCACTTGCGATTTAGATCCGCCTCAATTTTGGGTCATGCCCTAAAATGAGCTGAAAAATGGAAGGATGGATGGACAAAGGAAATATATCATGGTGTGGCCCACGGAGCACCGAATAATGCTGACATGGAACCGGTTCTCATGGGAACTAATAGGCACTTTTTGACACCTATTATGGGCACAGAATTTAAATAGTACACTGAATGAGTAACCTCATATCCCAAAAGTTAGCCAAATCCAAAAATAAGATAGAGGCAAATCAGAGGGAATTCCCTCTCACTTTGTGATGACCTACTAGATTTTTTTCATTAGGCTAACTTTTGAGCCCTAGGATTTTCGGAAGTGATTCATCCAGTAGACTGCTGGGATTTTGTGCCCATATTATGTTCAAAAGGTGTTCACAAGTTTCCATGAGTACCAATTCCCATGTTAGCATTTCACCATTTAATTGTTATTTTAAAATGAAGTTTTCTAATCAATCACTTTTCTAATTTTATTTCACCAAAGTTTAATAAGTATTTTATTAAATTAGGACTTAACAATGATTCACAATATATATGGCCAATGTTGATGTAGTTTTCCGACATACCCTCCACAATACACCTATTTGAACCTACACAAGTGAAGGTGAGAGACGAAGGAGTCCCTGGCTTGTACGGGGGACTCCCTGATGCCTAAGTCAGGCTTGAGGTCTTTAAAGTGGGGTAGGATCTTCAGAAAAGAGATCAATCAAGTATTAGGGTTTTTTGTGAACATACCTCTAACGGTAGGAGATATTCATACATTTATAGGAGAGAGGATTCCTCGCCATGGGAATCCTTTCCTAATATCTTGGAGAGTTGATGTCATGCCCCAAACCCGAAAATCAGATTCATAGGAATCCCGATCACCGTATCAGGTGCCGACATCCTCCGTAGTACCCCATTCTCGGCTCTTAGCATCCATACGCTAGGTTCCGATCCTGGGATCCTATAAGGAGGATTTTTTTTTTAATATACATTTAACTCGTAATAAGCATAACCACTAGATTACCTAATTTCACAAAGGTAACATCATCATCACATATCCACTAATATAATCATTTGAGTACAATGCTGAAAGGAAAATACGTAAATCGAAAATCGAGCTCCAGAAGACCGTTGCACGCTCCAAGCTCAACACTGCTGCACTTCACCTACACGCATCTATTATTTATAAGCTTATAGAAAGCTTAGAGGGTGGTGTAAGTGTGTGCACAAGGTAAGTGTCAAGTAGTCAATACAATGCCATCATCATATAGTAACGGAATACTTGTAATATATAAATCGTACAATATCGGAATAAACAAAAATACTGACAAGATCATGAATTATCAAAGTAAACAGAAATATTGACAAGATCATAAATCATATATTAACAGAGTAAGCAGAGATACTGACAAATCAATGAGTCATACAATATCATTGTGTGCAATACATATCAGCTATGTAAATGAGGAGTCATAAAGAGTCAAATATCAGATGTCGAGGATACAATGCAATATATAATTCCTAATGAGTTCACGAATAACGTCAGCCGTATCTAGACCATATAAATGCAGAAACACAGTAACCCAAAATGTCATATGCAGCGGATGTAATGCAATATACGGTGCGAATGGAATGACCATGCTAGAGTGTGAAGTTGGGATGATAATGCTTAGTATCGCAGGCTATGGGGTCCATCACAAGGAACTTCTATCCAAACTAGTCCCATACCTAAATTTGGATAGTCAGACTCAATGTGGTAAACTCCTAATCTCAAGTTAGTCGCGCGCCCCAATCGAAATCCTGACCATTACGAAGGTACACGTAACAAGTAGTTACGCACCACCAACCCAAGTGGATTATGAATGAATAAATAAATGAATATGCAACTCCTGCCTAATAAGTCCACATATCAGTACGGTTCATCTCTGGGATCATCACCGGGGTTTAATACACTCCAAATGACACTGCCCCTCTCCCAGCAACGCAGTCCAAGTAAGCGTAAGAAACCTCACTATCTGCTTGATCAATAGTCTGTCAATACCTATCCGGCACGTCGATAGTAGACCCATTCGTGAGCTAGTCAAACTCAGCCTAGTATTACCCCTAACCCTCAGTCGGGTAAGGCTACACCCCCTTCCAACCGACCATGACACAGTGGGAGACATGGCCTCCTGGTATTCTGCACTCGGCCGCTTATGTATCCACTCGGTCTCGACGTTGAGGTGTCCTTTGGTACCAAGAGGGTTTAGGAATTTTCACCCAGGGCCATCTATGGCAGCTCGATGATAGAACAAATTTTCAGTGCCTCGTCTGGTCATCCACGACATGCCTGTGGAGGCTACGGCCCTAATGTCGCTAGGGCATACAGTAATCACAATACAATGCAAGATGCATGAGTCATACAATCCAGTCATGCATCAATCCTACGCATGTCGTGCGCTCATATGAGATAACCTCCGCCTATTAGGGAGTCTCATATTATCTTGCCCAATGACATATGCAATGGTCAATCACATCTCATAACAAACATGCAGATGATGAGTATGGGCATGTATCATGATGCTATACTGTTACATACTCATAATCGGTATCAACAATCGACCTCGACAATGTGGACATTTAACCAACATTGCCCCTAAGGAATGGCCCACATAGAGCCAAACATGTAATGGACCCGTGGCCTCACACAAGGGCCAAATATACAACGCCATGGGCCTTACTTAATGGTTATATATACACAACAGGTGGGCCCTGCTCATGGGCCTCAAATACATGGCATGTGGGCCCTGCACATGGGTCTCGAATACATCAAATGGGCCATGCATCATGGGCCTAATACATATCACAATGGGCCTTGCCCATAGGCCATGAATACATCACAATGAGCCTCAACTACAGGTCGTATATACCCAATATAGGTCTCGACAATTGGCCTTGACTAACGGAATCAGCCTCAGTCACGATAATCGAAATCGGCAATCGGTCACGATGATCGAAATCGATCGATAATCGGAATCTGCAAATCAGTCACGTCAATCGAAATTGGCAATCGGTCATGACAATCGAAATCGATCGATAATCAGAATCGACAAATCGGACACGTCAATCGGAATCAGCAATTGGTCATGACAATCAGAATCGATCGATAATCAGAATTAGCAAATCGGTCACGTCAATCAGAATCGGGAATCGGTCATGACAATCAGAATTGATCGATAATCAGAATCGGCAATCGGTCGTGACAATCGGAATCGTTCGATAATCAGAATTGCCAAATTGGTCAAGTCAATCGAAATCGGCAATTGTTCGTGACAATCGGAATCGATTGATAATCGGAATCGGCAAATTGGTCATGTCAATCGGCCCCGATCGCTGATCGGAATCGGAATCGGCCTAAGGGAAGGTCAGAATGTGAACATTAAACCATCATTGCCCAACAATGTGGACATTTAACCACATTGATCCCAAGGAGTGGTCCTAATAGGGCCCAACATATAGTGGGTCCACGGCCTCACACAAAGGCCTAATATACATCGTAATGGGCCTCGCCCATGGGCCTCGATACCAGGCCTCATATATTAAGTGGGTCTCATTACATGGGCCTAACAATACAAACAGGTGGGCCCCACCCATGGGCCAAAATACATCATGATGAACCTCATGGATGGGCCGCACCAATGGTCCTCATATACATCAAGTCGGCCACATTGACGGGCCGCACCAATGGGCCTCATAAACGTTAAGTAGGACGCATCAACGGGCCACACTAATGGGCCTCATAAATGTCAACCATAAATACATCAAGACGGGCCTCATGGGTGGCCACAAATATATTAAGGTGGGCCTCGAATACTTGTCATTGACAGGGCCATGAAGGTGCATGCAATGCACCCACGTGTACGGTTAAGCTCTTGTCCAGACATGCATTCAAATAATATTACCAGGGAGGGCTTACTCGACCTCAAGCCTCGCACGAGCCTTCTTACCATAGTTTAGGTCATACGCAGATCAGGTGTCCATCCCATATACGTCACATATGAATCCAACGTAACCCATCACTCATGCATGTATAACACACAACCCATCACTCATGCATGTATTACTTGCATCCATGCATGTGTAACAGACAACGTAGTGTCATGCACCTTATCACACACTCATCATACATGTATGCATGCATACAACTATTACAGGTACTAACTAGTCATGCATCTGACGTGTACATACACACATGTCATGCATTCAAGTCATTCAACATGGCATGCAATCTGTCACCCACAAAAGGCATGGGTCCACGTCACTACTAATTAAATGGTGCTCTATGGACCCACGATGTTGCATGTACCTCATCTAAGTGTATGATATAGATACAGTACATACGTCATGGCTGGTCCACGTCCTCAAATGGACGGCTGGTATAAATCACATACATCTGATCTAACCCACATGGCTGGCTGATGTCAAACAGCAGCACTAGCTGCGTGGGACCCACCGTCCCTGGTTTGGACTGTCTGGTTGAAATCAAGGTGGTCCCATGTGTGGATACACATACCTTATGCACACTCCACTGTCCAGCCTATCTGGACGGTGTGGAATAAAACACACATCATGGCTGATGTCAGCGATGTCCAGAAGGAAGGCTTGGATACAATACGTCAAATGGTGGGGGCCACGTCCTCAAACGGACGGACGTCTTGGATATAAAATTCGTACATCAAGGTGGGTCCCATATGGGGCCCACCAAACATATATATACATATATATATATATATATATATATATATATAGGGAAAAGGTACTATACGCTCAACTGTATTGTACCTTCCATGAGGTCGAGTGCTGGTAGCATGTTATTTGTCAAAGGGTGAAAAAAATTCATAGGGAAACTGAATAAACAAAACCACGAGAAATTTATGTGCGAGCATTTCGTTGTTGGAAGATCATGATCTATTATTATGTGTGGGGCCTACTATGATGTTTGTGATAAATCCAACCCGTTCATCCATTTTTCAAAATCATTTTAGGACATGCAGCCAAAAATGAGGAAGATCCAGAAATTAAATTGGACACATGAGAGGAAACAATGGGGATTTAGTGACCACCGTTGAAACGTTCATATGGCTATAAAAGTTTTGTATTGGTTTATATCCATGGTGTTTTCATTTCATATCCGTGAAAATGACCTTATAAATGGTTTGAATGGAATATAAACACCACGGTGGAGCCTAAGAAGGTTTTAATGGTAAGCATTCCTTTTTGCCGTGTTTCATCTTGTATGGCCTACTTGAATTTTGGATCCTCCTCATTTTCAATATAATGTCCTAAAATAATATCTAAAAATGAATGGACGGGTTAGATTTCACATAAAGATTACAGTGGGCCCCACATAATCTTTTTGCAAATCTTAACGAAAAAGCTTTAAAAGGAAATCTGCTTAGTTGGTTTGGGAAACGTACTGGCTACTCCCTGCCACTTGCCAATGGCGGGTGGTCAGTGCTATAAGGCCCCACCATGCTGTATGTGTTTCATCTATACCATATAGATGTTTTTCTAAATCATTTTATGGTAATAATACCAAAATTGGGGTATATCCCAATCTCAAGTGGACCACATTACGGGAAATAGTGTTAAATGGGCATCGACCATTAAATATTTTTGGGGGGCCATAAAAGTTTTGGATCAAGTTGATCTTTGTTTTTTTCCTTCACATGGGTCGGCATGACCTAATCAGTTTGGATGTCAAATAAACAGTACAGTGGGCCTTAAGATGATTTTAAGATTGAGCATCACTCTCCACACTTTATTCTATGGTGGGGTCCACTAGAGCTTTTGGTCTGCCTCATTCTTTGAATAATACCATAATATGATCTCTCAAAGTGGATGAACGGTGTGGATATAATACATACATCATGCTGGGACCCACAGAACTTGGTGACGTCACTTCAGCTACTCAACCTCTAATAGTGGACCAGATATTGGTATCAAGCTTCCTTTTTGTCTTCAGTCTTAAAATGAATGCAAAAAACGGATGAATGGGGTAGATTTTTCATAAACATCATGGTGGGCCCCACCTTAGTTTCTGGTGCTAACTTCCTACGAAAACTCATAGCAGATTGTCTTGAGAATACAGGGGTGAAGTGCGTATTCTAGCGGGTTTCCTGCAGACGCAAACTAAGCTGCTGACAGGTTGAGTAGCCAAACTGGCCATAGAAGTCATGTCACTGAATTTGTGGGCCCACCACAATATATGTGTTGTATCCACACTGTCCATCCATTTGGAGAGATAATTTTAGGGCATGATCCAAAGAATGAGGAAGATCCAAAGCTCAAGTGAACTCACCATAGAAAATAGTCAGGATAGTGACAACCACAGTTGAAACCTTCCTAAGGTCCATCATGATGTTTATTTGAGATCCAACCTATTCATGTGTTAACACATACATGAAATACAGAAAGTTCAAATATTAGCTTGATCTAAAACTTTGTAACAATTAGACGTTTTTAATGGTGGGCATCACTCTCTCCACTATTATCTGTGGTGGTCCACTTGAGCTTTTGATCTAACTCATTCTCTGGATCATGCCATAATATGATCTCTCCAAATGGATGAACGGAGTGGATACATAATATACATCATAATGACACTTATAAAACTTAATTATGTAACTTTAGTAGCAAGTCCCATTACCGAACCTGTTAGTAGCTAATCCACGTCCGTTTCCTACCAAATTTCATTCCGTTTTGTTTATTTAGTTTCCTTGTAAAATTTCCTCACCATCCGATGAATAATGTGACGCCAACTGTCGACCTCATGGAAGGTACAATACGGTCGAGCCTATAGTACCTTTTCCCATATATATATATATATATATATATATATATATATATATATATATATATATATATATATAGGGAAAAGGTACTATGCGCTCGACCTCACGAGTCCGTCCCATGAGGTCGAGCTGTGTGGGCCCCACCGTGATGCGTTTCGAACATCTACCCCATCAGTCAGATGCACCCCATTCCATTGTGGGCCTAGGTCTCAAAAATCAAGTCAATCCGTGGCTTGTGTGGGCCACACCACATACAGAAGTGGAGAGGGGCTGTGCACCATTAAAACATTCATAACCATTTTTAAGGGCCCATCGAGATGTGGTTTGCAAATCCAGCCCATCCATTACGTGTGTCCCACTTGAATGAGGGTTTAGACTAAGTTTCAGGCGCATGCAAAACTTAGTTGGGCTCACCAAGTGCTTTTATTTGTTTTAACAGTGTCTTCACATACTTTTAGATGGTATGGCCCACCTGAGTTCCGTATACAGCTGTTTTTGGGATATCCCATAATTTAAAAGGGACCTATCAAATGCACGGTGTTGATGATCGACACGCATCACGGTGGGGCTCACACAGCTCGACCTTACGGGAGCTTATCGTCAGCTCGAGCGCATTGTACCTTTTCCCATATATATATATATGTGTATATATATATATATATATATATATATATAAGAGAAATTTAGGACTATGGACCCCACCTTTTAGCCAGTTGTTTTTATGAAAGAAGACAAACCTTCTTTTACAGCTTAGACCTCCACGTGTGGAGACCCATTTTCAGGATGAAAATACCCCTCCTTTTTCACTGCGCTGGCATTTCTCTCACTTCTCACTTCTCACTTTACTTTTCATCTCCCTTTCTGCTTTCACTGTCGTTGCTTTCACCCCCTTTCCTCACTCCGTTTCCATGAGAAAGACCAACAGAACTCATTTTGTGGGCCCCCCTTATTAGCATTTTGTCTTCTTCTGAAAATGGTCGGTTCAGGGAAGAAATCACGCACCACAGGTATATTTTACACTCAGTTGGGCCCACACCAGCCCTGTGGCTGGTGGTCGGTGCTCTGTGTGCCCCACCAATCACAATATGTTTCATCATTTCCGTTCATCCATTTTTACAGATCATTTTAAAGCTTTATCCTAAAAATAAGAGGGATTTAAATCTTAGATGTACCACACTACAGGAAAACAGTAGTGATTGGATATCCATCATTTAAATCCTCCTGAGGCCCACTGTAGTGTTTATCTGAAATTTAATTTGTTTATTAGGTCATAAAGACCCAGATGAAGGCTAAAAACAAAGATCATCTTGATCCAATACTTTTTATGGCCCCTAAAAAGTTTTTAATGGTCGATGTTCATTAAACACTGTTTCCTGTAATGTGGTCCAATTGAGATCAGGATATACCTCAATTTTTGTATAATACCATAAAATGATCTATAAAAATAGATGGACGGCATGGATGAAACACATACATCATGATGGGGCCCACAGAGCACCGAACACCAGCCATTGGCTGGTGTTAGGGGGAGTAGCCAATCTATTTCCTGTAGTATATCTACGTCGTCCATCTGTTTTTCCATCTAATTTAAGGTGTTGAGCCTCAAATTGAAGCATACCAAAATATCAAGTGGATCATACCACTGAAAACAGTGGGCATAATGATTTTCGAGTTTTCCCTGCTGATTTCTTGTTTGCCCCACTGATTTCATGTTTGCCCCGTTGAATTTCTAGCTTGCCTTACTGATTTTCAAGGTTGCCCCGCTGATTTTTGTTTGGCCTGCTGAATTCATAGTTTCCCCTACTGAGTTTTCTGTTTCCCCCGCTGAATTTTCAAGGATACGTTTAGTTTTTTAGGCTCAATTCATGAAATTATCTGTTAAGTTTGCACCACTGATTTTTTAGTTTACTCCGCTGAATTTCATGTTTCCCGCGCTCAATTTCATGCTTGCCTCGCTAATTTCCTAGTTTGCTCTGCTGATTTTGTAGTTTGCCCCGCTCAAGTCTAAGTTTCCCTCGTTGATTTTGTAGTTTGCCCCGCTCAGGTGCAAGTTTCCCACGCTGAATTTCTAGTTTGCCCCGCTCAAATTCTTATTTGCCCCACTGAATTTCAAGTTTGCCCCGCCCAAATTCAATTTTCCCTTGCTGAATTTCTAGTTTACCCCGCTGAATTTGTAGTTTGCCCCTCTCAATTTAATGTTTCCCCTGCAGAATTTCTAGTTTGCCCCACTCAATTTCATGTTTCCTCCACTGATTTTCTAAGTTGCCCCGTTCAATATCTAGGTTCCCTCCCTCAATGTCTAGGTTCCCTTTCACATATGGGGTTTTGGTGTGAACATAATCCGATGAACATGATGTATTACAAATAAAACATCATTGTGGGGCGTAGCAAGCGTAATCGGATTGTGTATTGAGTTAGTCAGTACGCTACCATTGTACTAAGTAAACTCAGATGTATTACAAATAAAACATCATGTATGTATTATATCCATGTCGTCCATCTATTCTTCCATCTACTTTTAGTGGTTTAGCCCCAAATTGAAGCATATCAAAAGATCAAGTGGATCATACCACAGGAAAGAGTGGGCATAATAATTTCCACCGTTGAAACCATAGTGGGCCTAACAATGATGTTTGTTTGTTATTAGATCTATATAAATTGGCCAACCTAATCACTAATTGTGAACAAAAAAAGAGTCTATTTTCTTTAGCTCACATAAAAATATCATGATCAAGTATACCTTTCAAATGATGCAAAATCTTTTTCCCTACTTATAGATGAATCTAACTTGGAAATTTCATGTGCTAGTTAAGTAATTTCACAATATACGAGATGTTTAGGATAGTATGAGTCAAGTATTAAAAACTTCTAATCGACAAACTTGAAGCCTTCTAAGATCTATTAAATTGTTTTTCTTGTCCTTGCTCTAGAGGTTGATGTTCGAGCTAGGGGTAAGGAGTCAATGCATTCTCTGATTTTCTTTGGACTTGAAAGGTTCTCAATTTCATGTTCACCCCGCTGAATTCCTAGTTTGACCTGCTCAAATTCCAGTTTGCCCAGCTCAATTTCTAGGTTGCCCCGCTCAACTTCATGTTTGCCCCACTCGATTTCATGTTTGCCCCACTCCTTTATTGTAGCTGAGATCTTGTCTTAATTCTTATGAAAATCCTTCCAAAGAAAAAAGATTCCTAAATAATACACTTGAGAAAAGAACAATTGGGCATTTTTTGCTAAGACATACGAGGAAACATAATATTTTACATATATAGTGAGGAACTCTTTTAATTGCTAATGAAATAACATGTTCATGTCCACCAATTAATTGACATGAAAAAATCAAGTGCCAAAATGAATGATATTGAGAAAGACTTGTGCTAACATATGTTACTTAATAAACTAATAGGGAATGGTTACGAATTGGGATATCTTGACACCCAGTACATGTCCTCATCAAAAGCACTATTCGCCATCTCATCTGCCAATGATTGTGGCCCTTTTGGTTGGAAAGAAAATAGCATATTTAGAATTTCCAACAACATTTATGAAATCCCCGATGTAAGTCGCAGTGATAACATGGATATCTCCAAAATGTAGTTGTATACTAATATATTTCCTGAGATTTGCCCATTCTCTTGGTATTTTAGTGAGAAATAAAGCATGGAAATGTTAACTAGGTAACAAATGCAATCATAGAATAGTAGGATCTGCAGTTAACAGAGTAATATAGCAAAAAAATTACGAACAGATTAACACAAATTTCTATAGCTTTTAGCATTCCAGTAGGATCTGCAGTTCCTATAGAATAGTAGTACTCACTGGCATGAAGCCTTCCTCCCTTGAGACTTTTCAGTTCTTCTCTAATTAGCATGGACAAGTGAGCTTTCAAATACAGTTCATCAATAGGAATTCCACAGAGAATCATTCTCAACGCAAGAAAATCATCCATGTCTCCGTGATTCAATGCAGTTGCAATTGTAAGGACTAGTAATTAGTAGAATTTATCATAGATGGTGTCAAAAATATGTTCTTAAATAACAAATTGGCCAATTGAAGGCTAAAAACAAAGATCATCTTGACCCAATACTTTTATGGCCCCCAAAAAGCTTTTAATAGTTGATGTTCACTAAACACCGTTTCCTGTAATGTGGTCCAATTGAGATAAGGATATACCTCAATTTTTGTGGCTCACAGAGCACCGAATGTCAGCCATTGGAGTAGTCAATTCGTTTCCTGTAGTATATCCATGCTGTCCATCCGTTTTTCAGTCTAATTTAAGGGGTTGAGCCCCAAATTGAAGCATATCAAAATATCAAGTGAATCATATCACGGGAACTAGTGGGCATAATGATTTTCTAGTTTGCCCCGCTGATTTCATGTTTTCCCCCGATCAATTTCATGTTTGCCCTGTTGATTTCATGTTTCCCCCGCTCAATTTCATGTTTGCCCGGCTGATTTTCCAGTTTTTTCCGCTCAATTTCATGTTTGCCCTACTCAATTCATGCTTGCCCCGCTCATTTTCGTGTTTACCCCGCTCATTTTCGTGTTTGCCCCACTCAATTCCTAGTTTGCCTCGCTCAATTTCATGTTTGTCGTGCTCAATTTCATGCCTGCCCCGCTCATTTCCTAGTTTACCCTCCCTCAATTTCATGCTTACCCCGCTCAATTTCTCGTTTGCCCCACTTAATTTCATGTTTCCCCCGCTCAATTCCATGTTTGCCCCGTGGATTTTCTAGTTTGCCCCTACTCAATTTCATGTTTGCCCCCGCTCAAAACCTAAACCTACACCTAAGCCTAAAACCTAACCCTAAACTTAAAACCTAAATGTATTCTCAAATCCGTAAAGAGGAATTTATCATTGTGGACCCCACCTTTTATCCAATAGTTTTTTTGAAGCAATACAAACTTAGAATACACACTTGGACCTCCTTGTACGGACTCAGAACTTCAGGATGAAAGTACCTCTCCTTTCACAGCTGTGGCTTTTCCTCTCACATTTCCACTGCTTGCTTTTCCTCTCCCTTTCCACTGTTGCTTTCACTGCCGTTGCTTTCACCCCCTTTTCTCACTGTGTTTCCTGTAGAAAGACCTTGAAAAACCCTTTTTGTGGGCCCCCCTCAATCGCATTTTGTCTTCTTCTCAAAATGGTCGGTCCAGAGAAGAAAGCACGCAGCAAAGGTATAGTTTAAACTCAGTTGGCCCCACATTGAATGTCTGTAGTTTCTTTTTTATTTTTTTACTAGATGAAAAGGTTGTATACGATTAAGCTCATGGGAACTCCCCATGAGGTCGAGCTGTGTGGGCCCCACCATGATATATGTCGAACATCAACACTGTGAACTTGATGGGTCCCCTTTAAATTATGGGATAGCAGGTGGGCCATACCATCTAAAATCATGTGACAAAAACTTGTTTACTCCCCAAGCGCAGGGTTGTGACAATAAGCTGAGAGTGAGTCGTCTCCTGCATTAAAGTATGTGATGATTTGTCCATGGATTTCATCCTCTTTTGAAGTGGATGGACGCATACTCTCTTGCTCTTGCCCTGCATAGACAAATTGGAGATCAATAGGGGGAGCATTGATATGAAGACTCTGGTCATTGAAGCTTCTTAGTGGAGGCATTAAATCGTCTAAAGTGTAAAGCTCAGATTGTAGCCTCAACTGGGTAGTTTCAAATTCCTGAGTCATGTCAAGCAAATCGTCCATCTCCTGAATCATATCATCATTCGAGGGTCAAATATTGCATATTATATGGATTTACGAACATGACATTGCTTAATGAAATATTTTAATCATGTTTGTGATGCAAGGTAAATCTATGAGCATGGACTGAAAAAGGGTGCTTAAAGTATGAATTTAATGCTCTGATGACACCAAAGGCAAGGGACGGACTCTAGGGGACTAAGATCAATGGATTTACACGACAGGGATCCGAGAAAATCAAGAAACTGAAGCTCAAATGGCCTGAATGATAGCCAGAATGCAAGATCACAGGGTTCCCACCATCAGTTCGGCTCAAAATCTTACATCTGGCCTGAGGACCCTAAATGAACCGTACACATCAAATTTCAACCATTGGATCCTAGTGGAAGTGGCCCAACGGACAGATCATCCCATAAACCATCAATTTTGGGCTCACCTGATCTCTGGATACGCTTCAATTTTGGACTCGACGCCTTAAATGAGGCAACAAAATGGATGGACGGCGCAGATCTCTCACGTGCATCACGATGGTCCCCACCCTGGAGTGCATGCACACCCATAACATGTAAACCTGCCGAGCATTGAACCAGCCAAAATAGTCAGCGACCGCTGACCCAAATTTCAGAAGAAATTGGAAATCTTCCTTCCTTTCCGCATGCAAAGCTTGAAATAGAGCTTACGGACGTGTTTTTGTGGGCCAACATCATGATGTGATGATCCGATCTGGACCGTCCATTAAACTCAAAAGGGCCGTCTAACCAAGGACTAGAGGAGGATCTTTCAAAGAGACAGCGAAAAATGGTTTTCAACCGTTCAAACATCTGGTAGATGGTAGAGAAAGAGATTCTTTGGACCATACCAAATCTGAGAAAAAATGTCCATTCCAGACTGGTTTTTCGAGGGGAATTCAATGGATGGTTCTGATTCGTCAAAAACCAAGGCATGGGCCCCACAGTTAACGCAAAATCACTGTTACCGCATATATTACGTGACAGCGGCTCTTCGCTGTGAAATCAAGAACAGGGACCTACGGTCCTCACTTGTGGGCCATCATCACAGTTCTGAACTCTAATCCGAACCGTCAGTTAGAATCGCAGGGTCCATATTACTGGGCCTAGGTGTTGAAACTTCAAGAAGATAGCAAGAACGGTGTACCAACCATTCCAACGTAGGATTAACATCTGTAAGATGGATCAGATGGGTCGCATCAATGGACAGCCGAAACCATTGATGAGTGTCACATATTGCATATTAGACCCCAAACATTGCCTAATTTTACGTACATGATAAGGTTTAATGGAGTGTTTTAATTGTATTTTTGTTACAGGATGAAATCAGGAGCGTTAATTGAAAATTGATGTTAAATGCATGGATTTCATGATCCGAAGTCTCCAGAGCACGGGATGGACTCCAGAAAACCAATAATAAAGATTTTACACGCCTGAAATTGTAGGAAAGCAAGCTAAAGGGGGCTCGAAAAGGTCCAGAATGCAAGATCACATGTTTCCCACCATCCGATCAACTCGAAACTTCATACATGTGATGGGGGCCGTAAATTAACCGTACATATTAAATTTCAGCCATTGAGGATCTCAGGAAGTGGTCCAACGGCCAGATCAGCCCCTTAATTCATTAAGTGAGGCCCGCTGGATATCTGGATATACATCAATCTTGGTCCTGACGGTGGAAATAATATGAGAAAAAGGATGGACGGTGCAGATTTCTCAAAAACATTACATTGAGCCCTGTGTATGCAGTGTGTACACAGTGTGTACGTACGCTAGCCGCGCACCGCAAGCCACCCCGGGTCAGCGAACCGCTGACCCGTGCTTCTTCGTTAAAAATCAGCAGTCGCCGCTGCAGCGTCCGAGGAACCGATCATCGATCGATGTTGTGGGTCCCACCCTTCATCTAAAACGCCGATCTGGACCGTCCATCGGTTTCCTAACATGTTTTTTATGACTACCTAGGTGGAAGAACCTTAGAAGATAGTGAGAATCGGTTTTTAACCGTCCGAACAGATAACCGACGGTGAAATTAGATAACGTGTGGGCCCCATCAAAAGAATGAAAAAATGAGTATTCCCGATCGGTTTTCCGTCCTCCACGCAATGGACGGAGTGGATGTTCCATGTGATCAATGGAATGGGCCCCACCATTGTCAGCGGACTGAGATTCGCGTCCGCGTAACCCGACCGCTGGCCGTTTTTGCGAAGGACAGTGGGTCCCGTACGTCAACCCTCCGGAAGATCCGATCCGTCCATCGCGTAGAGGGCCATGAATACTACAAAACCATGCTTATAGTTCACTCCCATGCGTACACACGTGCGTGATACAGAGGCCACAAAAGAGCTACCCGGCGACGTTCAAATCTGATCTTTTTGAGATTTCTTCTGTGGGCCACGTTAATGGACCTTCAAAACCACCCATTCTTGACTGAAATTTCGTCCTGAATCCAATGGACGGGGTGGATTTTTCAGAAAACACCTCTGTGGGGCCCACCGACACGGCGGCCGCGAAAATTTGTACTCGAGTCCGTCTCACGACTCGCCACACCGATTCCACCATCCAAGCCTATAAAAGGGGAGTGTTGGACGTGGGAAAGGCATTCAGATCTAGAGAATTCGAGATCCAGAGCCAGGGAGAGAAGAAAGAGAAGAAAGAAGAGAGGGAGATCGATTGGTTTGGTGTTCCATTTTTTTTATGAATTTCATTTATCCATCTCTTTTGATGGATTTTATCGGTCACTAATCTCTCAGCTAGGGCTGAGATGAAGCCCCTAATTTGATTAGCTCTTGTATTGGTTGATTTACTTTGAATATTAATTAATTTGTTCTTTCTCTAAGTGGGCTTTATGGGTTTAAATTCCATACTTCTCCATCTATGAACTTGACCAAAGTATATATATGGAAGTTGTTTGGATGCTTATTACAGGTGCTTGTGTCTGATCAAGAATAGGTTTCCTATAGAGGAAGAAACAAGGTGCTTTAATGAATGTACATTCTATGTACCCGACCAAGGACATGGGATATGTTGTTCATGGCATTGCTTAAAGGAATTAGACAGTCTGTATGCCCGATTTAGGACACAGATTGTGCTTTCTCTATTTAAGTGGTATCAATCTAGATCAAGGTGAATCAACAGACAAAACAAGGGTTAGGATAATTAGGGGTGGATTCGAAAGTCCTAGTGCTCTCTCTCTGATTGAATGTTCTTCCTTGTTCTTTATTGTTTTTTCATAGAATTGTGCTTAGTAATTAGTTTCATTATTTGTTGGATTAGTTAAGGAGAATCATAGATTTGAGTTGTGACGACCAATCCTCGTGGGAACGATCTCGTAATACGTACCGTATCTACATATGATTCGTATACTTGCGAGTTTAAAAATCATTTAAATCATGTTGGTTTAAATAAAACATCAATCATCCCTCTCAACTTAAAAATCCAACGTGCATTTAATGAACGGTCTGGATTTCTCAGAAGATCTCCTTCATGGGCCCCACCGTCAGCCAGCGCAATCCAAAACGGCCTATGTTCGCATGACCGGGGATCCCGGAACGCCCTGGGATGTTCCGTGATCATAGGACAGGATCGGTCCATCGATCCTAACCATCCAAAAATAGTCCAGGGATGGCTGACTAAAATCATGGTGATTAAATGGCTTGGATCATGCATAAGGGACGTCCACGTGCCGAAAAACAGCGTTGTGTCACTGTGTATGCTCCGTTTCTACAAACGGACCCTCCAGCCGACCTCCACAGCTATAAAAAGAAGAGAGAGTGAGAGAAAAATTCATTCAGATCTTGAAGAGCTGGGGACGTGAACGTGGAGCAGGGAGAGTATTTCCTTTAGAGTTTTTTTATTTTTATTTTTATTTTATTCTTAGGAGATCTAGCCTAATCATGTTGCTAGGCTAAACCTCTTAGCTAGGGCTAAGAGGTGAAGCTTGTAACGTGATGGGAGACTTCTTATTTGAACTTTTTGTTTAGACTGAACTGATTTTGAATTTAGTTTAATTATGGGGAATGTTTTTAGTTTTTAATGGTCTGTTGTGATTAAAATTACAATGGGTATGCGATAGCTTTGAGCATGTTCCTTTCCTTTTTATGATTATGACGTCAGGAAGCCCTGTTGTTCACCATTGTCTCCTGAGCATGGTTGGATGACGGTACCCTTCCTAACCTTCATACATTCTTGATTGGTTGGTAATTAGTTTAATTCTGTTATTTACTTTGTCTCTTGGGCATGGTTTGGTGATGGAATCCATTCTAATTCATATACCTTTCATCTCTTTGAAAACTACATCAAGTAAGTTGAGTTTGATTTCCATGGTTACATTCTTCAACTGGATGAAGATGAGACTCTAAGTCCAGTTGATTTCTTAATGCAGGCATAAGATCTCCCTGATCTCTACAAGTGGATCCTCTGAATCCCTAGTTTCCTTTCTCTGAATTCTTTAAGTTTTAGATAATTATTCTAACATTATTCCTCAAATTACAATTGATTTAGATCTCATCTTAGTCTAGTTCTAGTTCTACTTAATTTCAGATTACGTATAGGTATCAGTCCCTTGGGATTCGACCTCGGTCTCACCGAGTATATTACTACATCACAACCTTGTGCTTGGGGAGTAAACAAAAGACATGCCTAAAACATATAAAATTACTTGGTGGGGCCCACCTGAAATTTGGATGTGTCTGAAACTTGGTCTTACCCCTCATCCAAGTGGGACACACATTATGGATGGGCTGGATTTGTGAAACACATCTCGGTGGGCCCAAAAAATAATATGAATTTTTTAATGGAAGGTAACCCCTCTCAAGATTTGTATGTGGTGTGGCCTACAAAAGTCATGAATTAACTTGATTTTTAAGCTCTAGGCCCACCATGGAATGGTGCATCTGACTGATGGGGTAGATGTTTGACATACTTCATGATAGGGCCCACACAGATCGACCTCATTGGTAGTTCACACGATCTCGACCATATAGAACCTTTTCCCACACAGACGTATATATACACACGACACATGTGCATGCATGCCTGCGCGCGCTCGCGTGTGTGTGTGTATATATATACATGGCATTAAGCCCCAAATTGAAGCATATCAAAAGATCAAGTGGACCATACCACGGGTGTTCACTCCCCAAGTATATGGTTGTGATGTAGTAATAAACTCGGTAAGACCGAGGTCGAATCCCACGAGGACTGGTCGTCACAATTTAAATCTAAGACTCTCCTTAACTAATCCAACAAATAATGGTATGAACTACTAAGCACAATTCTAAGAAAAAAAAAAATTTAGAACATGGAAGAAAATTCAATCAGAGAGAGAGCACTAGGACTTTCGAATCCAGCCCTAATTATCCTAACCCTTGTTTTGTCTGTTGATTCACCTTGATCTTGATTGATACCACTTAAATAGAGAAAGCACAATCTGTGTCCTAAATCGGGCATACAGACTGTCTAATTCCTTTAAGCAATGCCATGAATAACAAATCCCATGTCCTTGGTCGGGCACATGGAATGTACATTCATTAAAGCACCCTGTTTTTCTCTCTAGAAAACCTGTTTCTTGAATGCACTTCCAAGCACCTATAATAAGCATCCATACAACATCCATATATATACTTTAGTCAAGTTCATAGATGGAGAAGTATAGAATTTAAACCCATCAAACCCACTTAGAGAAAGGAACACATTAATTAATATTCAAAGTAAATCAACCAATACAAGAGCTAATCAAATTAGGGGCTTCATCTCAGCCCTAGCTGAGAGATTAGTGACCCATAAAATCCATAAAAAAATATTAAATAAAATTCAGAAAAGAATGTCAAACCAATCAATCTCTCTCTTCCTCTTTCTCTTTCTTCTCTTTCTTCTCTCCCTGGCTTTGGATCTCGAATTCCCTAGATCTCCATGCCTCTCCCAAGTCCAAAACTTCCCTTTTATAGGCTATTTGGATGGTCGGAATCGGTGGCGAGTCGTAGAAGTCGGACTCGACTGTGTGATTTTCGCAACCGTGATCGGTGGGCCCCACAGAGGTATTTTCTGAAAAATCCACCCCGTCCATTGGATTCAGGACGAAATTTCAGTCAAGAATGAGTAGTTTTGAACGTCCATTGGCGCGGCCCACAGAAGAAATCTCGAAAAGATCAGATTTGAACGTCGCCGGGTAGCCCTTTTGTGGCCTCTGTACCGCACACACGTGTACGCATGGGAGTGAACTATCGGCATGGTTTTGTAGTATTCATGGCCCTCTACACGATGGTCGGTTCAGATTGGCCGGAAGGTTGACGAGCGGGGCCCACAATAATTCGAAAAAACAGCCAGCGGCCGTGCGTTACGCGGACGCCAACCGGCGCTGGGATGATGGTGGGTCCCATTCCCTCCACTGAATGGAAAATCTACTCCGTTCACAGAAATGGTCTCGAAATTTCGGTCAGAAACATGTAGTTTTTCTCTGTTTCGGTCCGGGCCACGGAATACCTTATCACACCGTCCAACCTGCTATTGGATAGTTAAAAATCTCACCACTTGATGTCTTCATATTTCGTCAGCTAGGCGTGGGGTAAGTCCACCCCAGGAAGCGGATGGACGGCTTGGATTGTCCATTTGGACACAAGGTGGGCCCCACAACCGAGGACAGCGGCCGGTCGGCGTTACCACTGGACGACTTGAGAGAGAAGTCGGGCGAGCGCGGGTCAGCGCTTTCGCTGACCGAGGCAGCGGTGCGGTGTGGTGTGGGAGTGCACCGCCTGTGCACTCCCTCATGTACACGTGGGGTCGACTGTAACGTATTTGTAAAATCAAATCCATCCATTTGTTGTAGCTTCTAGTTTAAAGGGGTTACACCAAAGTTGAAGTACTTCCAGATATCAGGTGGGCCTGAAATGATGATTTTAGGGGCGGATCTGACCGTTGGGACACTTTCATAGTGATCCAAGAGCTGAAACTTGATATGTACGGTTAATTTATTGCCTTCATCTCGTGTATTAATTTTCGAATTGATCGGATGGCGGGAAACATGTGATCTTGCATTCTGGACCCTTTTCGGGCCCCTTTGGTTTGCTTTCCTCAAATCTCAGGCGTGTAAAATCTTCACTATTGGTTTTCTGGAGTCCATTCCGTGCTCTGGTAATTTTGGAGCATCAAATCCATGCCTTTAACATCAAATTCCAATTAACGCTCCTGATTTCGTCCTGTAATAAAAATATAATTAAAATCCGGCATTAAACATTATCATGTATATAAAATTTGGTAATTACTGGGGTCTGATATGCAATATTCGACCCTGATCACAACTCCCAACCAGCATTTTGCTAGTCCCGAGCAAAACATGCGAAAAATAATTTCAGAAATGAAAGACAATTCCTGTAAACTCAAGTGGCTTGTGAACAGATAGCTGAGATCTGAAAATTCTAAGATTCATGATTGGTGTGTGGAGTTTTTTTTTTTTTTTTTTTTTTTTTTTTTTTTTCTTCTTGGAATCAAGCTTACAGTAAACTTCATAATCAAGTTCAAAACATTAGTCCATCAATTAGAACATTCCTAAACATTGAGTTCCACGAGTATAAAGTATAATCTCGACTTATAATCAATAAGAGATCCAATTTGTCAATTTTATGATAATTCGTGACAATTAAAACTTGAAACCAACACTTATCTCACAGATTAACTTTTCATGTTACCATCTTTTGATTTTCTTTACTAGCAGTAACGCAACTGAGGGAAATCAAATTCTCACCTATAGGGAGCAAACCTATGGCGAAAACTTGTCGCTTAACTTCTTTTTTTTTTTTTTTTTTTTTCATATGTCAACTATGGAGAATCAAATCCACACCTATAGGGAGCAAACCTATGGTGAAGATTTAGCCTTTTAATTCTTCTTTTTACCAAGTTAATCATTCAGTTATCGAACCAACACTTAATGTGTAAGCGAGATGTGATATGTGGAATCATGGCTCAATCAATGTTTACAACTTCTAATCATGGATTAACAAGTCAAAATTGACTGTGAAATCAAGCAGATGGCCGAATCCAAGAGTCATAGATTATCCATCACGTATCTTATAATGTTAAAATCACAACTATCCTTCAAAATCACCTTGAATTCAATAGAAATTCCAGAAAAAATTTTAAAATTTTCACAAATATTGCTCAGGACCAAGAAAATACTGATTAGGTAACCTAATCTCCCACCCCCAACCTAAAATCTACATTGTCCTCAATGTAAAAGAAATAATCATGCAATGCACATGAGACAACAAGAACAAAATATGAGTGATGGAAAGATAGTACCTGGATGGAAAATCAAGAAGCTGTCGCAGGTGCTCTCGATTGCATTTAGCGCATGCAACAAGCCTTTAAACCCCTAGGTTACCCCTAGTGGACGAGTTGTAGTCTCGTGAGGGTTTGCAGTAATGTTACCCATAAACATTGAAGTAACTCACTAAGAAAAAGCATAAAACAAAAGACTGGGCTGCCTCCCAGGAGCACTAAGTTACCGTCTAACCTAAAATAGCATAAAGGAAACTACCCTAGTCCTAAGAAAGCAGGGAAAAACTACTCAGTCATGCTGCAAGGTTCCTCTTCCGGCCAGTATCTTGATAAGTTTCTTAGTAGATTTCTCAACAGGATCATCCAAAAGCCCTTTTTGTAATAGGCTTGGAAGCCCTGGAGCATGACATTCTAGAGAAACTTATGTACCTCATCAAAAAATTTTCGTTGATTCGCCTGAGGTATCCTGAGTATATACGATTCACCTGTGACAGAAGAAGTTTCGATGTTAGTATCCCATGGTGAATCAGAGACTACACATAGATGAAAGTCAGAAAAATTCTCAGAAAGTGACGTAGTCTCAACACATTCCGAAATATCAGACTTCGGTTCAATTTTTAGCTCCTCCTCCTTTAATGGTAAACATTCAGGATCTGTGGAAGGAGGGGCTTCAGAGTAAGGGTTCTCTCGGTCAGTGATGACTACCAAGATATTGTTTTGCAAGGCATTCACTATGTCTCTTATCATGGGATCATTTGAATCTGCAAAGTGTGCCAAGCAATCATCCAAAGAGTTGGGACATTCAGCTGAGAGTGACTCATTTTCCACATTAGAGCACGTGATGATCTGCCCAAAGAATCCATCGTTTTTGAAGGTAAACGGAGGTGTGCTCTCTTGCTCCAGCCCTGCACAGACAGATTGAAGATCAGTATACGAAGCATTGATGCATGAACTCTGTTCATCGATACTACTCAGAAGAGGCGATGAATCGTTATTATTCAACAGTTCAGACGGTGGCCTCAACTGGGTGGTTTCAAATGCAAGAGTCATATCAAGTAGCTCGTCCATCTCCCGAATCATATCATCATGTAATTCAGAAGAGTGGTCCAAATACGTTTCACAAGAGTTAGAAGGGTCGGTTGTAAGGGGCCCGTCCTCTACCTTTAAATCAGACATGTTAGGTGAGGGGAGTGGCTCATTATGACCAACCACTTCGTGTACGTCTTGATCATTGACTTGGACCAAACTCGAGATTGATTCCAAGGGAATTGGGGCTGAACATCCATGATCATCAGCCCAATACACATCATTGTCTAATTCTGTGCAGTGTGTACTTAGGATGAGATCATTCCCATAATTATGATCGTATACGGCCCTATTAACCGATGGAACATAACGTTCTAGTCGGTTCTCAATGTCTGTTCTCGATGGAGAAAAATCTTGAGGTATACGTTGGATTCCACAACCTTCAGGCATTTCCCAATAAAACCTATCCAACTCAGCATATGCATCTACCCACGATTCCATGGTAGAACCTGAACTCTGAGTCTAATCCTAGAAGAAATCAAAATCCTACAAAGAATACGTAAAGTAAAGGAGAAGTTAGAAAGATGTTACCAGAGTAGAAGTTCCTATGTTAAAAACCTGAAAACAAAACAAAACAAGTTAGTTTTTAAGAATAGTAAGTCTAAGGTTAGAAAAAAATAAAACCCTAATTCTAAAAATAAATAAATAAGAATAAAGAAATTAGGAAGATATTACCAAATTAGAAGTTTCTATCTCAGAATCCTACACAACAAGAAATAGGTTAGTTTCTAAAAATAAAATAAAAACTTTAACCTAAAGTTAGTAAAATCCTAAGACTATGAATTATGATAAGAGAGAATCCTAAATTCAATTTGAAACGAATCAACACTTAAGAACGCATGCGCTAAAAACTTGTTCACTCCCCAAGTATAGGGTTGTGATGTAGTAATAAACTCGGTAAGACCGAGGTCGAATCCCACGAGGACTGGTCGTCACAATTTAAATCTAAGACTCTCCTTAACTAATCCAACAAATAATGGTATGAACTACTAAGCACAATTCTAAGAAAAAAAAAAAATTTAGAACATGGAAGAAAATTCAATCAGAGAGAGAGCATTAGGACTTTCGAATCCACCCCTAATTATCCTAACCCTTGTTTTGTCTGTTGATTCACCTTGATCTTGATTGATACCACTTAAATAGAGAAAGCACAATCTGTGTCCTAAATCGGGCATACAGACTGTCTAATTCCTTTAAGCAATGCCATGAATAACAAATCCCATGTCCTTGGTCGGGCACATGGAATGTACATTCATTAAAGCACCCTGTTTCTTTCTCTCTAGGAAACCTGTTCTTGAACAGACCCAAGCACCTATAATAAGCATCCATACAACATCCATATATATACTTTAGTCAAGTTCATAGATGGAGAAGTATAGAATTTAAACCCATCAAACCCACTTAGAGAAAGGAACACATTAATTAATATTCAAAGTAAATCAACCAATACAAGAGCTAATCAAATTAGGGGCTTCATCTCAGCCCTAGCTGAGAGATTAGTGACCCATAAAATCCATAAAAAAAATATTAAATAAAATTCAGAAAAGAATGTCAAACCAATCAATCTCTCTCTCTTCCTCTTTCTCTTTCTTCTCTTTCTTCTCTCCCTGGCTTTGGATCTCGAATTCCCTAGATCTCCATGCCTCTCCCAAGTCCAAAACTTCCCTTTTATAGCCATTCGGATGGTGGAATCGGTGGCAGAGTCGTAGACGGACTCGAAGTGCAGATTTTCGCAACCGTGATCGGTGGGCCCCACAGAGGTATTTTCTGGAAAATTCACCCCGTCCATTGGATTCAGGATGAAATTTCAGTCAAGAATGAGTGGTTTTGAACGTCCATTGGCGCGACTCACGGAAGAAATCTCGAAAAGATCAGATTTGAACGTCGCCGGGCAGCCCGTTTGTGGCCTCTGTACCGCACACGTGTGTACGCATGGGAGTGAAATATCAGCATGGTTTTGTAGTATTCATGGCCCTCTACACGATGGTCGGTTCAGATTGGCCGGAAGGTTGACGAGCGGGGCCCACAATAATTCGGAAAAACGGCCAGCGGCCGTGCGTTACGCGGACGCCAACCGGCGCTGGGATGATGGTGGGTCCCATTCCCTCCACTGAATGGAAAATCTACTCCGTTCACAGAAATGGTCTCGAAATTTCGGTCAGAAACATGTAGTTTTTCTCTGTTTTGGTCCGGGCCACGGAATACCTTATCACACCGTCCAACCTGCTATTGGATAGTTAAAAATCTCACCACTTGATGTCTTCATATTTCGTCAGCTAGGCGTGGGGTAAGTCCACCCCAGGAAGCGGATGGACGGCTTGGATTGTCCATTTGGACACAAGGTGGGCCCCACAACCGACGACACGGCGGGTCGGCGTTACCACTGGACGACTTGAGAGAGAAGTCGGGCGAGCGCGGGTCAGCGCTTTCGCTGACCGAGGCAGCGGTGTGGTGTGGTGTGGGAGTGCACCGCCTGTGCACTCCCTCATGTACACGTGGGGTCGACTGTAACGTATTTGTAAAATCAAATCCATCCATTTGCTGTAGCTTCTAGTTTAAAGGGGTGACACCAAAGTTGAAGTACTTCCAGATATCAGGTGGGCCTGAAATGATGATTTTAAGGGCGGATCTGACCGTTGGGACACTTTCATAGTGATCCAAGAGCTGAAACTTGATATGTACAGTTAATTTATTGCCTTCATCTCGTGTATTAATTTTCGAACTGATCGGATGGCGGGAAACATGTGATCTTGCATTCTGGACCCTTTTCGGGCCCCTTTGGCTTGCTTTCCTCAAATCTCAGGCGTGTAAAATCTTCACTATTGGTTTTCTGGAGTCCATTCCGTGCTCTGGTAATTTTGGAGCATCAAATCCATGCCTTTAACATCAAATTCCAATTAACGCTCCTGATTTCGTCCTGTAATAAAAATATAATTAAAATCCGGCATTAAACATTATCATGTATATAAAATTTGGTAATTACTGGGGTCTGATATGCAATATTCGACCCTGATCAACGGGAAACAGTGGTCATAATGATTTTCCAGTTTGCCCCACTGAATTTCTAGTTTGCCCCGCTGATTATCTAGTTTGCCCCATTCAATTTCATGCTTGCGCCGCTGATTTTCTAATTTGCCCCGCTGATTTTCTAGTTTCCCCCGCTGATTTTTCAGTTTGCCTCGCTGATTTTCCAGTTTGCCCCGCTGATTTTCTAGTTTCCCCCACTGATTTTCTAGTTTCCCCTGCTGATTTTTCAGTTTGCCTCACTGATTTTTCAGTTTTTCCCGCTAAGTTTCTAGTTTCCCCCGCTGATTTTTCAATTTGCTCCGCTGATTTTCCAGTTAGCCTCGCTGATGTTCCAGTTAGCCCCGTTGAGTTTCTAGTTTGCCCATTGATTTGCTGGTTGCCCCATCGATTTTCCGGTTGCCATTGAATTTAATGATTTGCCCTGCTGAATCTCATGTTTCCCCAGCTGAATATCAAGTTTACCCCCATCAATTTCATGTTTTCCCCACTTATTTTAGCGGTTTAGCCCGAAATTGAAGCATATCAAAATATCAATTGGATCATACCATGGGAAACAGCGAGGCATAATGATTTTCACCATTGAAATCATAGTGGGCCCAATAGTGATGTTTGTTTGTTATCAAACCTATTCATAAGATCATACAGACATGGATCAATACTTTAAAGAGAATTATAAGCTTGATCCAAAACTACGCAACCTTGTGATGCGCTACGTTGACTAAGCTACGCATCCTTGTAATAACAAGTCATATATGACTCATGAACACCTCATTGAGTGATCCTTGCGAACACTGCTCAATGCTAGTGGCTTAAGCGGCGAGCCTATTGTAGCCGGTTGAAGCTAATTGATCCTTCAATATCATTGGCGAGGTGTATCATGCATATTACAACTTTCTTGAGCTGTACCTTAGAATCAAAGGTATTTTCCTTTGAATGTAATTAAGGGCATGTGGCAAGGTATGTCTATGCTGTGATGTAGAAATTACCATTTCTTGATGAGAATCAGCGGGGCAAACATGAAATCAGTGGGGCAATTAGTGGGCCCAACAGTGATGTATGTTTGTTTGTTATCAAACCTAGACATGGATCAATAGAATAACAAATTATAAGCTTGATCCAAAACTTCTGTGGCTTAAATGAAATGATCAACATTAGAAGTTCAATTCCCAATTTCATTTGGTGTGTTCCATTTGAACATTGGATACGTTTATAAGAATCGGCTCAAGCCATGAAATTAATTATTAAGTTTGCCCCGTTGATTGTCTAGTTTGCTTCACTGACTTTCTAGCTTGCCCCGCTAATTTTCTAGTTTGCCCTGCTAAATTTCTAGCATGCCCCGCTGATATTCTAGTTTGCCCCGCTGAATTTGTATCCTGCCCGTCTTCTTTTATAGATGATGTTTTATCTTGTGAATTTTATGTTTGATATGTTTTTAAATTCATCAGTGTAGGCAATGAAAATTCTGCCATCATCTCCAAGCCAACATGTAGGTATACACTGACATGGTGGTTTGATAAGGTGAAGGGTGGAGTGGAGAAGCACTATAGTCGCCTAAATCTGTTCAGGCAATCCCCTTTCACGTTTTTATAGCATGTTACATCCTTTAGTTTTGTAGGGGCTATATTTCAGCTACTTTTAGTAAGATACAAAGGTAATTCAGTATTTGAGATTAAGGGGAGGCGATTGCAGTTTTCCGAGATGGATTTCACCCTCATTACCAGTCTTAAGACTGGAGATCTTACTGTACCCAAGAATCATTGCACTACGAGTACACTAAGAGACAAATACTTCAAAGAACATCCAATATTAAAGAAGCACCTAATGGGTGTGTTTGAGAGATTAGTTGACACTAATAAGCATGAGGACGTAATGAAGGTTGCCCTACTTCTAGTTGTAGAGTGCTTTCTTAGGGGAACCGAACCGAAAACCATGTGCAACATAGATTATATTCACCTGGTGGACTCATTAGATGATTTCTATATGTATCATTGGGGTAGTTTAGGATATATTACAATGTTGCAAGGAATCAAATCTGCCGTTGCCGCATCAAGTTTCCCTTGGTACACTGTATGTGGTTGTGTCCTTCCTCTACAAGTAAGAACACCTTTTATTTTCGATATGTTTTCCCTCTATAGTCATCTTTGAATTTTTATGGTTAAAATTTCATTCTAATAGGTATGGGCTGTAGAGATATTACCGGCCCTACAAGAGTGTGTTGTTTCATTTTTTCCCCATCAAATTCCACGCTTCATTCAATATTGAGGCTGGAAGTGTTGGAGGTATAAAAGAATACATGCTATTGTCCAGAGTAAAGCTGTAAGTTTATATATGTACAACATTTACTTTGCTTAACTTGACAACCTTATCAATTTTTATTTTAACATTACTCCTTATTCTTTTGCAGACATCGGTAGTGATGAAATTAGAACTAATGCTAGGAGAATGGGAAACAGATGTCGTTCGCTCGGTGCGTGACAGTTTCCAGGTGAGATGTTATGAAAATGAACTATATTTTCTCATAGGGGCTAAAGTTATCCTTACTCTTACATATCCATCTATACATTTTGTAGTTCACTCAAACACAAGAAGATGATGAGGAGGGTAATGAGATTGATCATGAGGAGAATAGCGAGTCAGAAGATAACGATGAGAAAGGCGTCGAGGGAGAGGGACCGAGGGACGGTATACCAATGGGGGGTGTTATGAAGAATGTTATTTTTATGGAGGAATTTCGGATTGAGAGGGAGGAGTTGAAGAAGGAGAGAGAGGAATTGAAGAAGGAGAGGGACGAATTGAGAAAAGAGATGGAAGGGATGAGACAGAAAGAAGCAATGATTGATGAGAAGAAAATATGTTACTGAAAGAGAAAAAGCAATTGAGGATGGAGAAGGAATTATTTTTCGAGGACAGGGAAAAGTTAGCTAATGAGAGGGAGGAGTTTAATAAGAAAAAGGAAGGTAGTCATACACAAAGGGGATGTTTTGTGATGAAGGAGGAAGGTGAGGAGTTGAGGAAGAGAGGGGAAGTAAATGATAGCCCACATACAGAACCTAGATATGGGGATCTGGATGGGCAATCATATAGTAATGCCAAAGGTAATGTATTGTATGCATCCACTTCTCATCTTGTTTATAAAAGGAGAACCAAAAGGATACTGAAGCCGTCATATTACAAGATATCTCCGTACTTATCCCTGTCTGCAATCGATATAACCCTTGGGCCGGTTCCCGAAATGGAGCAAGTAACAGCTTTTGTAACTTCTCCAGTTCCATTTTCTCTATAAATGGATCCTTTCAGGATACTATCCACACAGGAGGTGAAAGAGGTAGAGGACTGGTATGAAGCAAACAAGGCCATGGTAGCGGGGAAATGGTTTAGTACGATATGGCTGAAGGATGCGTGGGTTGATAGCGAGATCCGCATTACTAATTTATTCTCTATATGCATTGATTGACATATAATTATGTGTTATATTAATCTATGATTAACATTCTACTATCCTATTGATTAGGCTATCAATACATACATCGGGTTCCTTGAGAAAAGGTATAACGACCTTTCAATAGCATATCCTCAGGATTGCAAGTTCTGTCCTACATTTTTTATGGTAACTATTTATTGCGTTAATCCGTAATCTGTTTGAAAATTTCATTTTCTTATATGTATTGAACTTTCATCATGTTTGTAACAACAAAGCCTTGAGGGGTGTTTGCCTGTATTGATTGTGGGTCTCCAAATCGGCCTCAGAATGGGCTGACCTATTAGGTCAGATGAGTACGGCCTATGTAATTGCTAAGTACTGAGATAAACCATACGCCAAGGTAATTTGGTGTTATGAACAGTTAATGCATTTGTCATAGAGCATCATCCCTTACTATTTTGTCTTCTATCATTTTTTACTAATATATTATTTTGTGAATCATGAACAGGTCTATGCGCCCATAAATCATGAAAATTCACATTAGTTTCTGCTAGTCATCTACCCTAGAGCAACAGAAATTGTTGTTGTCGATATCTTGTGCATAAATTTATTACCAAAGTACAAACAAAAGATGAAGAAGATGACTTATGCACTCCCCATTCTCTTTCATGCCACTGGAGACAGCACTGCGCTTGAAGGGCAGAAGTGGACCGTCAGAGTCGATGAATCTGTGCCGAAGCAGGACAATGGTTATGACTGTGGTATATTTGTAATGAAATACATCAATATTTTGTGTAGCGGTCTCACCTTGGCGGGAATAGACATGCAAAATTCACCGCCGATTAGAGGAAGTCAATAGCATATGATTGTTTGTCTCTAGTTTATAGATGATATTTGTCCAGTGCCCCCCATTGAATTTGGAAAGATGTTGTATACATTATATTATATACATCGTTGAATATACATTGTAAGTTATGATGTATAGCATACTTTGTAAGTTTTGATGTATAGCATACTTTGTAATTTTGGTGGATAGCATACTTTGAAATTTTTTTGCATATTCACCGGAATTGTAAGTTATGATGTATTGCATACTTTATATGTTTGGTGGATGATGAAATGAACTTTATACTTTGTCCCACTATACGGGGGCGCTCATTTTCATCCTTGCCCCGTTCATTTTCATGTTTCCCCTGCCGATTTTCTAGTTTTTCCCGCTGTTTTTTTAGTTTGTCTCACTGTTTTTCTAGTTTGTCTCACTGTTTTTCTAGTGTGCCCAACTGTTTTTCTAGTGTGCCCCGCTAATAATTCAGTTTGCCCCACTGATTTCCTAGTTTGTCCCGCTGTTTTTCTAGTTTGCCCTGCTCGTAATGTAGTTTGCCCCACTTTTTTTTTCTAGTTCCCCCTGCTGATATTTCAGTTTGCCTCGTTGTTTTTTTAGTTTGCCCCGCTGTTTTTCTAGTTTCCCCCGCCGATTTTCATGCTTGCCCCACCGATTTTCTAGTTTTGAACGTAAATTTTGCATGTTTCCTCCGCCGATTTTAAAGTTTCCCCCACTGATTTGATAGTTTGCCCCGCTGATTTTCTGGTTTGCCCAGCCGATTTTCTAGTTTTCCCCGCTGATTTGATAGTTTGCCCCGGCGATTTTCATGCATATTACAACCTGGAAGCAACCTGGAAGAACACTACTTTGAAGATACAGTTTGAATTATCGGATTAAATGGTACCAGTCAGGGCATGATGAATGCATATGTACACTTTCAGAATAAGAACTTCAGGAGCTAAAGCAGACATTACCAAATGCAGTTGCAGCTTCGCTCATCACTTGTTGCACAAAAAGAAAGAAAAAAGGACAATACAGTGTGTATTTGATTGCTATTACAAATTGATATGGCACCATCCTGCAATTCACGACAATTGAACATCCAAACAACCCTAAATATCCAATCTAATCCAAACAGAACTTGAATTCAAGACAGGATCTGACAAAACAGGAGAAGAATCCACTAAGAGAAGAATAATGAATGCAACAACATGTATTTACACAATCTGGACCAGTACACTGGGTAAGACAATTCACCTATCATAACCCTCATTTATACTTCAAATAATTAGCTCTTGCAATAACAGAAGTAGCATGCACCAAAATTCATCTCTAACTCCCTCACTAATCATACCAGATACTACTCAAAATAGTTCCATGCTGACTAGAAAGAAACTTCAAACCATAACTAAATATCAAGACTGAATCGAGCACTTACAATACACTAAACAAAAGATGTTTACACCCAAATCCATAGCCCAACTGGCAGACTGAGTAGAGATACCTCGTTTCAACAACTGAGGTCTTGGTTTTGATCCGTAGTGGGGGTGGCTGGTGCAGGGTGGGTGTACTGACATGGGTGTTTACTAGTAAGCTAACCCACATTTCCATGCATTTCACGGTCAAATCGCTTCACTTCATGGTCATTTCCATGCATTTCACGGTCATTCCCAGTGATTCCGTATTGATTCATGGTCATTTCCACGCATTTCACGGCCAATTCCCTTCATTTCCATGCATTTGATGGTCAATTCGCTTCACTTCATCCCTAAAATCATATATGATACGTCAAGTAACTAATTTTGGTTTGGAAGGTATTCTTGTTATTTGAATAAAGAAAGAAATGAAAAGAAAGAAGTAAAAAAAAATTTTCAAGTGGGTTCCTACATGCAAATGCAAATTTTAAATACTCCCATGTTCTCATGCTATAGGATATAGACACATGACAATGGTGCAGGGTTGTCATTCAATCCCATGTTCTCATACAAATGCAAATTTCAAATACTCCCAACAAAGATGAAATTTAATAATGTTCGTTTCGTTTCCTACTAGGGATGGCTAACATGGAGGGAGTGTACTGACATGGGTGTGTACAACAAACAAATCCAAGCAAAAAAGAAAAGATAAAAAAAAACATTAAAAAAAAATGCGAAAGATGCAATCGTCGATATAATCTACATCTCGACGATATTATCGACACAAGCCATCGATATATCGAAGACTTATAGATGATATCGACGTATCTCACAATCAGAAATGTACGGTCGATGTAATCTTCATATCGTCGATATAATCGATGCAAGTCATCAATATCATCTACATATTATCGATTTTATCGACATAAGTCATCGATAATATCGACAACATGTCAATAATATCGAATGTGGATGACAAATGTCCAGTAACATTTGAGGCATTTTTATATTTTAACGATATATCGACATCATATCGATATATCGATCGTTTATACATATCGATATATCGAAAACGTGTCGATAATATCGAATTTGGTCGACATTTGTCCAGTAAGCAGCTGCAGAATTTTCGTATTTCAACGATATATCGACATCATATCGATATATTGATCGTATATACATATTGATATATTGAAAACTTGTCGATAATATCAAATTTGGTCACCATTTGTCCAGCAAGGACAATCAGAATTTTTGTATTTCAACGATATATCGACATAATAGCGATATATCAATCGAATATACATATCGATATATCGAAAACATGTCGATAATATCAAATTTGGTCGCCATTTGTCCAACAAGCACAACTAGAATTTCATGATTTCAACGATATATCGACATCATATCGATATATCGATCATATATACATATCGATATATCGAAAACATTTCGATAATATCAAATTTGGTTTGCAAAGCAAGAGTTGGTTCATATTCTTATTTTAACGATATATCGCTAATATCTCGATATATCGATAGCATAACATATCGATATATTGATATATCGATATATTGTCGACAAAATATTGATAAAATGATTCGTCGATGGAATCGACATATCATCGATATCATCGACGTAAGTCATCGATTTAATCGATATATAATCGATATTATTGTCATAAGTCATTGATAATATCGACAAGTTGTCAGTAGGATCCTCCTCCTCCTGCGAACCAGTACGATAAATTTTGCGCTCAAAAAATTGTATATGAAAAAAAAAGTCGACCGAGCGTGCATCCAGCGGTCTGGGATTCCACAAATTTTGGAAAATGCTAGGTGGAGTAAGATCTTAGATTTTGGAGGGACGGTTCGAAATGAGCAAGTTATCATATTTCTATCATATTGTCACTCTCCGGTATTGCACCCTCCTTCATTTCAGGTGACCATTGGAGAGAACTCCGCCATCATTGATACTGGGGTAGTTGCATAGCTTTTAGGGATTCCTGTCACAGCTCGAGGCTTAACTGATCACGATATCGATGACCCAGCTGTACGGATAGCAATGACGAAGTATTTTTGTAACGGTCAGGATGTTCCGTGGAATAAAGGTAATGCACCGAGAGCAACGCACTTGGAAGACAAGTATAAGGTGCTACACAATATCTTTTGCTTAAATGTTTATTTGAGGGAGTCGAACAAAGTCGATATTACTGCGTATATGTTAGACATTCTATACAGCATTTGTCATGGTATTCCTCTGTGTCTACCCACAATCATTACTCAAATAATCGCCAACAACATAGCGACCATGAGAAGGGATGCCATTCCATTCCCACACCTACTATGTTTACTCTCCCATCATGTAGGCCTAATGCCCACCACTGACCGACTGTAAGACCCGTATCCTAGTCCGTACTGTTCCGAAGGCTTCCGCGATCCTTTCAGTCGAATTCCGGCAATCCTCGACCTAAAGCCAACGTTGCGCACGATCCTAAGACGAGACTTGCATGCCGAAGTCGGCTCGACGCGAAACCTATACCTTGGCAACCGCGCCGTCGCCGCAGTTCCAACGCCGCGACTCACGCACTGACCCGATACCCAGGTTAGAAGATGTCGGCCCGCGTTTAGTTCGAGGAAAATGCCGCGCGGTACAAATTTCAAGAGAATGTCCCATCAATCACATCAAATGTCACATCAATCCATCAATCAAAGTCAAGTACAAGCAACCCATACCTAGCCTTACCTCTCTCTTACACAAGTACTATAAAGTTAACAAACACCTTACCCCTCATGTCACACCCCATCACTCCTCTCACATCATCTCTCTCTCTCTCTCTCTCTCTCTCTTTCTCTCTCATTTCTTCCAAAGCAATCCCTCCATGGAGCAACCCACGTCCAATGCTCCATGAGAGAGCTAGGTGTGGCCCACCTTCCTATCTACCATCTCTACCATCCAAGTTCAATCTCAACCATTGAAGTCTACCCATTGGAGCTTTAGATTACATCGGTGGAAGGAGTTCAAGATCTTGAGGTGGTTGCTTCTCTCTCTCTCTCTCTCTCTCTCTCTCTCTCTCTTTAAATTTTTGTGTGATGTGTGGCCCACTCGAATGGATGCCACCTTGATGTATGTCTTATCCAACCGTCCAAGTCATGTGGACCCTACCTTGTGGTGGTGTAAAAACACAAGTATAGGTTGATTCAAATCAAGTGGGCCATGTTTATATGAGACCCACCTTGATGAAATGTGGGCCAAGCCTATGTGGGACCCACCTTGATTAACAAAGGTTGGCAGTCCGTTGGACGTTCAGGGACGCTGGACGTCTTCACGAAAGCATGGACAGTGGGTGAACTGGCAGCAACCAAAAGATTATTTTTTTCTAGATATATACTTTAGCTTGGTTTTGGGTGGGCCACTTATACAGGCCCCACCTTGATGCATGTTGTTAATCCAAGCCGTCCATTCAGTTCCTCAGATCATTTTGTGCGTTGAGCCGAAAAATGATGCTGATCCGAATTTCTGGTGGGCCATAGCAAGCAAACAGTGTTCTCGACCGTTGAAAACTCACCCCGAGGATTTTATGCACCAAAATACATTGAATATTGGGCTTGATGGATCTGTCTTAAGCCCTGGAATCCAACGGCTAAGTCTGATTCCCCTAATGCGGACCCCACCAATGAAAAACCTCAAAAATTCATATTTTAAAATAAATAAATAAATAAAATATTTAAGCAGCAGAGGCTGTTGCCGCTGCTGACAAGGAAGGACGCCCAGCAGCGTCCTTGGCGCTGGAAGCAGCAGGGGTCCTATACGTGGGCCCCATCATGATGTGTGTTCAACATCCACACCATTCATCTTGTAGGTCCATTCCTGAAGCGGGCCTCCTCCAAAGACCAGCCACATTCAATGTTCAGGTGGCCCACATCATAGGAAACATCAGGATTGAACGTCAGCCCTTGGACCCCCCCTTTTGGGCGTCCAGGCGTTTTGGATCAATATGAAATTTGTTTTCTTGTTCATCCTGGCCTGTGTGAGCTTACCAACGGTTTGGATGGAGGACAAGCATTATGGTGGGCCCCAAGTGAGACCCACAGTGATGTATGTGTTGTGTGCACACCGTCCACGGCAGTGGACGGTGAAACCCACCATGGTCTATGTGTTTTACCCGTACCATCCACCGTACTGGACGGTGGGACCCACCGTTATTTATGTGTCCTATCCATGCCACCAGCCGTTGATCAGGTGGTCCATGGTAGGAAGCAGTGAGGACTGAACGTTAGCCATGGAAACCTGTTTGGGTTGGCAGCAGTTTTGGATTAATATGAAATTTGTTTCTCTTTGTCATCCAGGCCCGTGTGACCCTGTTAACGGGTTGGATTGCAAATAAACATTTCGATGGGCCTCAGGTCTATGTGACCGTACCAACAGGTTGGGTGGGAAGTAAAGGC
This sequence comes from Magnolia changhungtana, assembly GCA_030180095.1. NCBI lineage: Eukaryota > Viridiplantae > Streptophyta > Magnoliopsida > Magnoliales > Magnoliaceae > Magnolia > Magnolia changhungtana. The sequence goes on along the minus strand of JASAUF010000429.1, from coordinate 195,778 downwards.
CCGAGCCGTACGGCCTTACCAACACGTTGGATGGAAAATAAATGTCATGGTGGGCCACACGTGTGGACCCACCTTATGAAGCGGAATGGCTGGCGTGCCGCACACCAGCTATACAGCTGGTGTATGTGACGTCACCAAGCTATGTGGGCCCCACCTATTTCGTCCACGCCTTCCATCTATGAGACCCACCATGATGCATGTGTTGCATCCAAACCGTCCAACCATTTTGAAAGCTTGTCTTAATACTTGAGATAAAAAAAAAAAGAAATAGATCTATAATTCAAGTACACCCCACCATTTAAAAATAGAGGGGTCAGTGACATTCGCCGTTCAAAACTTCTTAAGGGTCACTGTAGTTCCGACCAATCTGATGTTTTCGCTTTTCCTTCATCTATCTCCATGTAAATTCATGAATAGGTCGGATTCCAAAACAACACCTAACGGTGGGCCCTATATGATTTTCTTATGGTTAGAATCATTGTCGCCACTGCTATTTAGAGTGTGGTTCAGTTGACCCTTTGATACGATTCATATATGTATAAGGTCATATGATCGGGTCCACTTTGATGTATTTTGTGGCCCATTTGTCGGGCCCACTTTGATATATTTTGCGGCCCATTTGTCGGGCCCACTTTGATATATTTTGTGGCCCACTTGTCGGGCCCACCTTGATATACTTTGTGGCCCATCCGAGGTGCCCTCCTTGATAGACTTGTGACCCATCTGTGAGGCCTACCTTGATATATTTATGAGGCCCATTGATGTGGCCCATTGTGATGTAATTGAGGCCCATTGATATAGCCCATTTGATGTGTATAAGGCCTATCATGATGTATTTTGACCCATTTGGCAGGGCCCATCTGCCTTGTATCTGACACATATGATGGGGCCCACCTGTTTGAATCGCAGGCCTATGGGTAAGGCCCATTGTGATGCGGCTCATAGTGATGTGTAGTAGGTCCATGTGCTGCGACCCATGTGATTAGGCCCATCTTGATGTATTTGTGGCACATGGGTTAAGGCCCATTGGTGCGGCCCATTGATGTGGCCCATTGTGATGTAACCGAGGCCCATTGATGTGGCCCATTGATGTGTAACCGAGGCCCATTGATGTGGCCCATCGTGATGTAACCGAGGCCCATTGATATAGCCCATTTAATGTGTATAAGGCCCATGTGTAAAGCTCACCTAATGTGTATTTGAAGCCCATGGTTTGTGGCCCATATGATGTATTTGAGGCCCATGTGATGTAGCCCATAGTGATGTGTATTGGGCTTTTGTGCGAGGCCATGGGCCCACTTTATGTTCACCCCTATGTAGGTCACTCCTTGGGAGCAATGTTGGTTAAATGTCCACATTGATGGGTAATACTGGTTAAACGTCCACATTATGATCTCCCCATAGGCCCCTTGTTAGACCGATTTACCGATTCTGATTATCAATTGATCTCGATTGTCGTGACTGATTGTCGATTCCGATTGACATGACCGATTTACCGATTCTGATTATTAATCGATTTTGATTGTCATGATTGATTGCCGATTCCAATTGACCGATTCTGATTATCGATCGATTCCGATTGTCGTGACCGATTGCCGACTTCGATCGACGTGACCGAATTGCCGATTCTGATTATTGATCTATCCTGATGGTTGCGACCAATTTGCTGATTCTGATTATCGATCGATTCCGATTGTCGTGGCCGAATGCCGATTCGATTGCCGAGGCTGATTGTCGTGACCTATATGATGTACATGTGACCCGTAGTTGAGGCCCATTATGACACGTAGTAGGCCCATGATGCATGACCCATTTGATGTATTCGAGACCCATATGTAGGGCGCACATGTCATATATTTGAGGCCCATGGGCAAAGCCCACTATGATGTATTCGTGGCCTATGGGCAAGGCCCATTGTGATATGTATTAGGCCCGTGATGCATGACCCTTTGATGTATTCGAGACCCATGTGTAGGGCCAGAATGACATATATTTGAGGCCCACGAGCAGGGCCCACCTGTTGTGTATATGTGGCCCTTGAGTAAGACCCATTGTGTTGTATATTAGGCCTTTGTGTGAGGTCATGGGCTCATTATATGTTTGGCTCTATGTGGCCATTCCTTGGGGGTAGTGTTGGTTAAATGTCCACATTGTCGAGGCCGATGGTTGACGCCGGTTATTGATACTGATTATGACTATGTGACAACGTAGCATCATAATACATGCCCATACGCATCATCTGCATGTTTGTTATGAGATGTGATTGACCATTGCATATGCCATAGGGCAGGTTGTTCATAGGGCTCCTTGATAGGCGGAGTTGCCCCATATGAGAGCATGGCATGCACAGGATTGATGCATGACTGGATTGTATGACTCATGCATCTTTTATTATGATTACTGTATGCCCTAGCGACATCAGGGCTGTAGCCTCCACAGGCATATCGTAGATGGCCGGACGGGACACCGGAAATCTGTTCTAGCATCGGGCTGCCATAGATGGCCCTGGGTGAAAATCCCTAAAACCCTCTTGGTACCAGAGGACGCCCCAATGTCGGGACCGAGTGGATACACATGAGCGCCCGAGTGCCGAATACCAGGAGGCCGCGTCTCCCACTGTGCGATGGTCGGTTGGGAGGGGGTGTGATCTTACCCGCCCGAGCGTAGGGGGCGTTGCTAGGCTGAGTCTGACCAGCTTGAGGAATGGGTCCGCTATTGATGTGCCGAATAGGTATTGGCAGACTATTGGCCAGGCGGATAGTGAGGTTTCTTACCCTCAGTTGGACTGTGTGGCTGGGAGAGCGGTAGTGCAATTTGTAGTGTATTAAACCCCGGTGATGATCCCAGAGAGGAACCGTACCGATACGTGGACTTATTGAGCAGAATTTGCATACTCATACATTCATTTCATTCACTATCCACTCGGGCTGGTGGTGCGCAACTAATTGTTGTGTACCTTCGCATGACAAGGATTTCGGTTAGGCGCGCGACTAACCTGAGATCAGGAGTTTACCACATTGAGTCTGACTATCCAAATTTAGGTATGGGACTGGTTTGGATAGAAGTTCTTGGTGATAGACCCCATAGCTTGTGATACTACGTACTATCATCCCGACTTCACTCCAGCTTGGTCATTTCACTCGCACTGCATATTGCATTACATCCGCGACATATGACATTTTGGGTTGTTATGTTTCAACACTTATATAGCCTAGAAGGACTTAGCATGATTTGCATATTGCCTTGCATCCTCAACATATAGTATTTGGCTTACTATCTTCGCATTGCATAGCTGATCTATATTGCTTCCTTAGTATATTGGTTATTATATTTTTGTATCGCATAGTCTTGGTATGGCTGATAGTATTCATGGATTTATAGATTGCCAGTATTTCTGCTTACTCTGATTACTCTGATTACTTTGATTACTCTGATTACTCTGATTACTTTGATTACTCTGATTACTCTGATATTGCTTACTTGACACTTACCTTGTGCACACACTTACACCACCCTCTAAGCTTTCTATAAGCTTATGCACGATAGATGCGTGCAGGTGATGTTAGGTTGCAGCAGTGTTTAGCTTGGAGCATGCAGCGGTCTTCTTGAGCTTGATTTTCGACTTATGTATTTCCCTTTCAGCGTTGTACTCAAATGATTATATTAGTGGATATGCGATGATGATGTTGCCTTTGTGATTTGGGTATTCTTGTGGTTATGTTTTTTTTTTTGAATTAAATGTATAAAAAAAATCCTCCTTGTAGGATACCAGGATCGGAATCTAGCATATGGGCGCTAGGAGCCGAGAATGGGGTACTACGGAGGCTGTCGGCACCGGATTCGGGGATCGGGATTCCTATGAATCCGATTCCCGGGTTTGGGGCGTGACACCGACCTAGACCTGTGAGAATGTTTACAGAAAACAACATCAAGCGCATGAAACTGGGACGAAAGGGGCGTTGGCATCAGTGAGGCGCAGTGAAGTTTTAATGGGAGAGACAAAAGAAGAGGCAGTAGAAACAGAGGCCGCAAAGATGGACGCGGCTGAGACAGAGGCAGCCAACACTGAATATCCCACGGAGGGAGAGCAGCGTGAGGAGCCAGGACCCGCATATGGTCGTACCAGTCGAAGGATGTCGTACCGCAACCATAGGGCATATATTGTTAGGCACATGGATGAGTAGGATAGACGAATGTCACGATTGGAGCGGTTTTCTAAGGCCATCCAAAACAGTATTAACTGGGTTGAGCGTAAAATTGATAACCTTATTGCCACAATCACCTGCCGGCGTGATGATGTCGCTCCACTGGGTGGTCGTCCGTCCAGTTAGACTGGATTTACTTAGGTCTGTTAGCTTATGCATCAGGTATCTTTTTGGTATGCCAAACCTATAAGAATCCATATTTTTAAACTGTTTCTTTAGATCATGGGGTGAATTTTACTTTGACTGATGAAGGGATGTTAATTTTAGTGCCCAAACTTGAGGATCTTATTTTGATTACAGTATGTGATGTTATTCTGAAATTTATTTATGCACTTCATGTTATGTTGCATGTTCTTAATTTCATTTACATGTCTGATGTTGATGGATTTCAATGGTGTGCATTACGTCATGACAATCTCGCTCCCATCCAAAGGCATTTTCTTTAAAGCCATGTCATATATTCCTTCTTGATTATGAAATACATCGACATTAGCAAATGATTTCAGATAATCTTTATGTTAATTGTGCATTCTGATGTAATAATATGCATAACGATTATGTACTGAATGATGTAATGTGGCATAGAGAGATGCTATTATGTTTGTGCTTCATGAAGTTCTATTAGGTATTGCTCCACCATTACACCCATCGCAAACGTGTATACTGATTGAGACCATTGATCTGGTCGGGAGGCCTTGTTGATGGGGCTCCCCATTCTTGTCTTTTGTACTACTGCATTGGTCACAAGACTGGTTGCTAACTTTCTTTCTGAGTTGAACCTGAATGTGCGGGAGATCCATTTTAGAAAGCTGCAGAGCCATAGAACCAGGGTTGGAGATGAGTTACGGAAGTCAAAATGTCTTATTCTTGTAACTTTTGATGTATTTGCACGCGGTGTTGATTATGCAGATGTCACCCCTGTTATGAAGGTAATATAGTGGATAATTTCTTTTTACAATACAATGCGGTGTTATGGAATGCATGTATAGATGCACTAACTCATATTATAAGTGAAATTGTTTCCACTTTTGTCTATGATGTGCAGTAGTGTATGGATGTTCCACCATTGTTTTCGTACTTCCACTATTGTATGTCCATTGCTTATTTTCACGTTCTAACTCCTCGCCATAGCAACATATGATTCTCGTAGCCATTATCTGGAAATCAATACAATGACAAATTATCAATAAATCGTTAAACAAAGGAAGCTTGCCATAAGACAAAATCAATTAAATAATAGAAGACGATAACTCACCTTCTCTTATAGATGATAATAATATAGATATTAAGGAAATAAAGATTAAGCAACGCATTAAATGTTCACATAAACAACCAGAACTTATATGGATTAGGCCTTCTTATACACATCACGATGGGGCCCACACAGCTCGATGAACTCTACTATATATATATATATATATATAGGAAAAAGGTACTATGCGCTCAAAGCGGTCGTCCGTGAGGTCGAGCTGTGTGGGCCCCACCGTGATACCGTTCAAAGATCCACACCGTCCACCAGATGCACGAGCCCAAGATGAGCCCACATGGCCCAAAATCAGCCGTCCACGTAACTCAGGTGGGCCATACCATCAAAAAACATAAGTATACACGCAAAAACATGTAAAATCACTTGGTGGGCCCCACCTGAGTTGTGGATACCACCTGAAACTTGGTCTAAAATTACATCCAAGTGGGACACACATGATGGACGGTGTTGATCATCAAAACACGTCTCGAAAGGTCCCCAAAAATGGTTTTGAATGTTTCAATGGTGCACGACCCCTCTCAACTTCTGTACGTGGTGTGGCCCACAAAAGTCACTGATTGACTTGATTTTCAGCCGTGTGGGCCCCCTCTGGAATGGTGCATCTGACTGAGGGAGTAGATTTTCGAACGGCATCACGGTGGGGCCCACTTCAGCTCGACCTCATGGACGACCGCTTTACGCTCGAGCGCATAGTACCTTTTCCCATATATATATATATATATATATATATATATATATATATAAAGTTGCACACCAATTCGCACGGAACTTTGTGCGAACTTTATTAGAACTCATCATATGGAATGTGAGTCCAAAATCTGAACAATCCAAGTGATGCAACACCCCATGAAATCCCAGGCCACTTTTACTTTGATCCAAAAATCTAATGGGCCATGTAAAAAGAAAATAGTTTTCTCCCTCGACTTGTAAATTTACTTTGTTATAGCCCATCGGAGTTTTAGATCATGGGGAAAATTGGTCCTTCGGATTTCTCGAGATGCCGTATCACATTGACTCCGTTCAGATTAGATGCCTGGCAAACTAGAAATTGAGCGAGACAAACTTGAAATTGAGTGGGGCAAACTAGAAGATTAGTGGGGCAGACTAGAAACTCAGCGGGGCAAACTGGAAAATCAGCAGGGCAAACTGGAAAATTGGTGGGGCAAACTAAAATATCAGTGGGGAAAACTGAAAAATCAGCGGGGCGAACTACAAAATCAGCGGGGCAAACTGGAAAATCAGTGGGGCAAACTAGAAAATCGGCGGGGCAAACTAGAAAATCAGCTGGGGAAACTAGAAAATCAGCAGGGAAAACTACAAAATAAGCGGAGAAAACTACAAAAATCAGCAGGGCAAACTACAAAATTAGTGGGGCAACCTGGAAAATCAGCTGGGCAAACTGGAAAATCGGGGGGACAAACTGAAAAATCAGCGGGGGAAACTGGAAAATCAGCGGGAAAAACTACAAAATAAGCGGGGGAAACTACAAAAATCAGTGGGGCAAACTACAAAATCAATGGGGTAACCTGAAAAATCAATGGGGCAAACTGGAAAAATCGGTGGGGCAAACTAGAAAATCGGTGGGGGAATTGGAAAATCAGTGGGACAAACTACAAAAATAAGTGGGGGAAATTACAAAATCAATGGAGCAAACTACAAAATCACCGGGGCAAACTAGAATATCAGAGGGGCAAGCATTAAATCGAGCGAGCATTAAATTGAGAGGGCATAACATGATATTGAGCGGGGCAAAAATTAAATCGAGCGAGCATAGCATGATATTAAGCTAGGCAAACATTAAATTGGGCTATCCTAACATGCAATTTATCGAGGCAAACATTATATTGACCTTATCTTATCACCATTAAATTAAGTTGGGCAAATATTAAATTGAGTGATCCTAACATGAAATTTATCGAGGCAAACATTAAATTGACCTTATCTTATTTACCATGAAATTAAGTTAGGGAAACATTAAATTAAGTGATCCTAGCATGAAATTTATTAAGGCAAATATTAAATTGACTTTATCTTATTTACCATGAATTTAAGCTGGGCGAACATTAAATTGAGTGATCCTAGCATGAAATATATCAAGACAAACATTAAATTGACCTTGTCTTATCTACCATAAAATTAAGCTGGGCAAACATTAAATTGAGCGATCCTAGCATGAAATTGCGCATTAAATTGAACTTATTGGACCATGCTGGTTCCTGATCTTCTTCAGTCGCTCCAAATCATCTCTCAACTTCTTATCCAGTGCATTTGAGATGACCTGAGAATACCTCCCATCCTTGTAATCCTTCTTCCCGTTTAAAAACCAGTCTAAAATTTTAAACTAGCGGGGGTTGGCAACAATCACCGTGAGGTTCTCCAGTTTTGCCGCCGTTAATTCACTAGCCCTCTTGTTCAAACTCAGTCAGCGTCTTTGCATACGATGTTGGCGAAACGCCTCCTGATACCTTTGATGGAGGCCAAAGTGAACATGATCTTCTGCTATCAGGTATAAATGGCAATGAAACGGGAGTGGAAAAGCTAGCCAAGTGAGAGAAAGCTGAAGTGCTAGTAGTTAAGATTTCACTACTAATTTTTTCTTGTACAGTTGGACAAGTGGACAAACCATTCACATTGTCATCTATGTGATCTGATACCCTTTCATGTCCTAATAAATACCATGGTATATATTTGGGGAAGAGGGAAAGATCTTCCTTTAACCATTATAAGTCTCTAGGCATAGGGAAGGAGCTGCACTCTCGATTTCTGCAGCCTTCTGATAGGATATGAGGACTGTATAACCCTCCATAAATTAGTGAATAAATTATAAAACAAAATAGACCAAAAAAAAAATATTGATGAATAAATTCAAAAAAAAAATACACCAAAAAAAATATTGATGAATAAATTATTTATGCACTTCCTCTAGACTGTAAATGGACTCAAGAATCCCAACCATGCCTTCCACCTATTTATATGTTTTCTCATGATATGTGAACTTGCTGTGTTTGTGTTCATTTGGATGCTTATTATATTCTGGCCGTGTTTGATTCTAGTCAATATCCATAATGAAGTGCATATATGATTTCTTCCCTGAATTTGGCAAAGATTCAACTTGTTCGTTTCCCTTACATATTATATATTTTTATTGTACAAAGAGAAATTTCAAATTTGAATTTTATCACAACAAGATTACTTGATACATGCAACATCTCCTATTCATGCTCTCGATCTCTTCTCAACAGTGACAAATTACCCATCCAAGAACCCTACTAACGAATTGTTTATAGGTTTTCTTGCTTTCGTGGTCTATGAATGCCGATTATGACATTTTATTCTCCATGAGTCAGTTTACATATTTAGGTATGAAGGAGGTCCAACAGTGACTAGGTTAGTGCCCAAACATGGGGTACTTATAGAGAATCTGCCAGTATGCTAGATAGTTTCCATTTCTCTTGTGTTACAAATGCAATTTTCCAATTGCTTCTCAAAGTGAAATTGTGAAGTTGGATTCGTTCTTGAAAACTTTTAGATGAATTGTTTTTTTTTTTTTTGAGTCCCAAAGTAGACCCAGTGATCAAATCTGCCTTTGATGGTTACAGTGCCTGCATCTTTGCATATGAACAGATAGGCACCGAAAAATGGGTGGAAAGGTGTGGTTGCCCATCGATGAGAACTAAAGGGTTTATTTGAACTTTCAATTAAGTTCAGGCAATCAGTTTGTGGAATCCCTAGTTAATAAGAGCGTAAGAAATCTTCTAATTGGAATAATGATCTGTTCTTGCTTAGTCACAGTTACCGAAATCAAATTTACTCCTCTTGCCAAGATTCTTCGATCCGCAACCTCTGGTTTATACCATTCGAAGTTAATTGCAGGTTCTTATCTTTTGTACTACTACAATGGTCACAGGACTGGTTGCTAACCTTCTTTCCGAGTTGAACCTGAATGTGCGGGAGATCCATTCTAGAAAGCTGTAGAGCTATAGAACCAGGGTTGGAAATAAGTTCTACAAGTCAAAAGGTCTTATTCTTATGACTTCTAATGTATCTGTACGCGGTGTTGATTATCCAGATGTCACCCTTATTATGCACGTAATATGGTGGATAATTTCTTTTTTACAATACAAGGGGGGTATTTTGGAATGCATGTATAGATAGGGCTGACAGTTGGTGCATTTTTACATGATATGCTATACATGAAGATCAACTAGGAGCAATATATAATTTTCAATAGTATGTATCATACAAAGTAAAAAAATTACATAAATTACACGATATGCTATACACCAAATATCGAAAACTTGCACGAACGACGATTATGCCCGGTTTGTTTGCATCGCCTATACTTTACTGTTTTCGATTCCTCTTCACGCGATGGAATTCTAAGCTTTTTGGGTCTCCCAGCTGACCTCCTCTATCTTGGGGGTTTAATCTGTGCACAATACTCCTTCATCCCCGCTGAAAATTTTCACTCGCTATTGTCGCGTACTGGATACACCGATTCACTATACGTGGCCAGGTAATTATGCGCCGTGTAGAATGAGGAGCAGTATAAGTAGTGATCCAGATTATAGTTTATGCAGGCTGACAGAACATGCATGCAAGGGTACCCCTTCACGCCAAACTCATGACATATACATGAAAACTCACTGAGCTTCACCGTATAGTTATAATCTCCAACGACATAGTACTCATCTCGAGAAATAGCATGGCAGCGAACATCTCGCGCCTTCTGCATGATATCCTTTAACTATTTCTTTGCCCATGGTGTCAATGGACCCACAATTGATGCCGCAAATTCTCATCTCTTGTAAAACAATTTCTGTATCTTCAATATTACAGCCTTCTTTGAAAAGGGCATTAACGCACTCAGAAATGTTCGTCGTGACCAAGTTGAATCTTCTTTCTGGAAAGTGTGAAGATGCCTATCTCTCGTACCCGATTTCTATCAGCCATGTATGTACTGGGGGATTGACCATTTTGATATCATGCATTAGGTTTTCAAATTCGGCCCTCCTACAAGTCTTCACAGCCATCCAATAATACATCTCCAACGATCTGTCTTTAAAAGTGTCCACCAAGTTTCTGTAGATGTGGTACGCACAATACCCATGGATTGCACACGGGAAGACTTGGGGAACCTCTTTCATTAGACCTTTATGTCGGTCGAATATAATGACAAGACCCTCCACAGACCCTAACATATTGCTAAGGTGGGTAAGGAACCAATTCCAAACACTGTTGTTCTCTGATTCCCCGATGCCAAACGCAAGTGAAAATATATGATTGTCCCCATCTAAGGCCGAAGTGATGAATAGAACATCCATATATTTGCCCTTTAAGTGTGTCCCGTCAATAGCCAATACCCTCCACAATGATTTCTGAAAACTTCGAATGCATTGGCCGAGAGCTAGAAAACATCTCTCGAACCTCCAAGTCTGTTGGTTTATAGAAACGACAGTTACTGTCCCTGGGTTCGCCCTCCTTAACTCATGCAAATACAAAGGGAGTTAATTGTAGGAGTCTTCGTAAGACCCCATCACGTGATTAATTGCAAGCTCCCTAGCTTTCCATGCCTTCCAATAACTGATACGAATATTATATTTCTCTTGCATGGTGAAGATAATGTCACGTGGCCTCAACTCTATGCGTTGTTCAATGCGGCTAATAACCAGATCACACGCTAGCTTATTGCTGGCTTGCCGGTGATCGCTCTTCATCCATGCCATGCCGCACGTGTGTTTTAATGTATAAGTCCATATTTTGAATATACCCGTATCATTCACCCGAGATGCATGAACCCTCCATTCACATGCATCTTCAAAGCACACCACGGTAAATCTGCTCGAATTTGAGTATAATACTCTATACTAGAAACTATTCCGAATTACAAATTGACTCAAAATATACTGGTACCGACTCTTGTCCTTAAATGTTTTCCCTTCAGCTATATCAGTCGGTTCACATAACAAATCAGTACTTTTAGCATTTTTGCATTGGTGAGTGCATCATCATCAAATGGCGCGAGAACTTGACGAGTCATGAGGTTTGATGTTTCGGGGAGGTCTCGAAGCGGAATGTTGCTTACATGCACAGATGGGATGGTGGATGATGATGGAAGATTTGTTATTGATGCTAACGGTGGTGTCTTGTATTCATAATTACTGTTAATGTCAACTGCACCACTGACTTTCCTAGTCACGAAGTTTACTGCTTGCGGCGGCTCCGGTAATTGATCATTGCTTGCTACCACTTGTAATAGAGAAAGATTGTGTTTGAATTCCACACCATACTCCTTAGCCACACTGTCCACATATGTTGTGGTATTGATGTGTTGGATTGTTTCGATGACTAATGATATGAATTTTTCTGAATGCTCAAACTGGTAAGACAAGAACTCTTTGACGTCATCGTCATCTTCGATTTTGATTGGAGGCATTGATTCATTAGTGCAAAGATTCAATACTTTCATCCTAATATCACAATCTTCTGATCTGCTCTTAATAATCTTGTAAATTCTAGATCGAAGCTCCTCATACGTAGTCTTAAGACGTAGTGTCATTTGTTTTGATGTTCCACCCGTATACGAGTATCGCTTGTTTTCAAAGTCTAATTCCCTGCCAAAAGAGCATATGATTCTTGTAGCCATTATCTGAAAACTAATACAATGACACATTATTAGTGAATCATAAATCAATGGAACCATGCCATATGACAAAACTTGATTAAATAATGAAGGACCTTCGTCGTTAATGAATGAAAAATGAGTGGTGCTTGTTTAATTTTATGACGCTATCTATCATGCCATTGAGCGAGGGAAGCATTATCAGTTTGAGCGGGGCACACATGAAATTTAGAAGGACAACCTGAAATTTGAGAGGGTCAAAATAGAAATTCAGTGGGGCAAACAAGAAATTGATCAGGGTAAGCATGAAATTTAGCGGGGCAAACTAGGAAATGAGCGGGGTAAGCATGAAATTAAGCGGGGCAAACTAGGAAACGAGTAGGGTAGGCATGAAATTGAGAGGGGCAAACTAGGAAATGAGCGGGGCAAACATGAAATTGAGTGGGGCAAACATGAAATTGAGCGGGGCAAACTAGCAAATGAGCAGGGCAAGCATGAAATTGAGCGGGGCAAACATGAAATTGAGCGGGGCAAGCATGGAATTAAGTGGGGCAAACATGAAATCAGCGAGGCAAACTAGAGAATCATTATGCCCACTATTTCCCGTCGTATGATTCACTTGATATTTTGATATGCTTCAATTTGGGGCTCAACCTCTAAAATTAGATGGACGGCGTGGATATACTACATACTTTCAATGTTGGCCCATCTAAGTGTAGGTTATAGGTTTAGGTTACAAGTGTCAGTTATAGGTTTAGGTTTAAGTTAGGTTATAAGTTAAGGTTTAGAGAACTGAAAATAGGTTAAGGTTTAGGCTTAGGAAATCGGGTTTGGGACCGGGTTTAGGTTTGGGTTTTCAAGTTTAGGTTTAGGTTAAGGAGTTGATGTTAGAATTAGGTGTAGGTTTAGGTTTAGGGATTTGAGAATACATTTAGGTTTTAGGTTTAGGTTATAGGTTTAGATTTAGGTTATAAGTGTCGGTTGTAGGTTTAGGTTTAAGTTAGGTTATAGGTTAAGGTTTAGGGAACTGAGATTAGGTTAAGGTTTAGGTTTAGGAAATCGGGTTCGAGGCCGGGTTTAGGAGCAATCCCAACATTATATTTATCGAGGAAAACATTAAATTGACCTTATGTACCATAGAATTAAGCTGGGTAAACATTAAATTGAGCGATCCTAGCATGAAATTTATCACTTTTAACATTGCGGCAAACATTAACTTGTACTTATCTACCATGAAATTAAGCTGGACAAACATTAAATTGAGCAATCCTAGTATGAAATTTATCGCAACAAACATTAAATTGACCTTATCTACCATGAAATTAAGCTAGACAAACATTAAATTGAGCGATCCTAGCATGAAATTTATCGCGTTAAACATTAGATTGACCTTATCTACCATGAAATTAAGCTGGGCAAACATTAAATTGACCAATCTTAGTATGATATTTATTGAGGAAAACATTGAATTGACCTTATCTACCATGAAATTATACTGGGCAAACATTAAATTGAGTGATCCTAGCATGAAATTGAGCAGGATAAACATGGAATTCAGTGAGCCTAACATCAGATTAAGTGAGCCCTAACATAGAATTGAGCGAGTTTCACATGGATTCAATCGATCAACACATAAAATTAACTAAGCCTAATGCATGAAACTGACTAAGCCTAACACATGGAATTGACCAAACTTTACATGCAATGCCATTGTACGAGTGTACCTTTTTTTAAAAGATCTATACCTTCGACTGCCGCAGTACAGATCAAATGTAGGTTGAAGAGAGGTGCTTTGGAGTGAGGGAATATTTTGAATTTTTTCAAGGAGATGCAACCAGTTCGTTGGATTTCACGTAATCCACGCTAAGATGAAATATAGAAAATGTAGAATGACGATATCTAGATGGATATCTAAATGCTTCACAGAGATTTTAGTCAAGAAAATGAGAAGAAAACCCTTCGTACTTCAGTTCTTCATTGGAAGAGAGTGCAGGGGAAGCACCTGCTCATTTTTTTCCGTCAAGGGAAGTGAAAGCAACGCTGACAAGTAGCAGTAGTGAAAAGAGCAAAAAGAAAGGGTATTTTCGTCTAGAAATTCAAAGTCTGCACGTGGAGGTCTAAGTTGCAAAAGAAGGTTCGTCTGCTTTCATAAAAACAGCTGGCTAAAAGGTGGGGTCCACAATCCTAAATTTCTCTATATATAATATAATATTATATTATATTACTTTATCTTTCTTTCTTCTCTCTTTTTTTTTTTGAAAATATGTTCTAGCGTCCAGCCTGGACGCTGGACAGATAGACAGCTTCATATTCACATGCATGTGGAGTCCACACGGGCGTGGGTCCCACAGCTGCTCTGCAGCATGGATGAATCACATATATCATGAGCGGGGTCCACATGACCTACTGACGTGCGGTAGTAAGGTACATCAGCCGATCCACTCCCAAGAAGGGTGGGTCCCATGTGGGGCCCACCATAACGTTTATCCTCCATCTGATCCATTCATAAGGTCACAGAGATCTGAATCAAAGGGGAAAAAGCAAATTTCCTGTAGATCTAAAACTTCAGTTACCCAAAAAGGGTTTTAATGGCAGACATTCATTCACATTACTCCCTGTGATGTGGGCCACCTGAGCACCATATAAGGCTGATGTTTGGAGGCGCCCCATATGTAAAGGGGACCCATCAAATACACGGTGTTGATGTTCAATACACACATGGTGGGGCCCATGGCTGGGACCCACAGTCCCTACCTCATTAACATCCACGGCAGCAGCGTCCTGCGCTACTGATGCTGCAGCAGCAAGCGCTGCTGCATGCTTTATTATTTTATTTTTATTTATTTTAAATATGGTTTTTTCATGGATTTTCTCAGGTGGGGCCCGCATCAGTATAATCCGACCCAACCGTTAGATTTCAGGACTCAAGACGGACCAAACAAGCCTAATATGCAATATGTTTTGGCAGGTAGAAAAATCAAGGTGGATTTCAACGATAACAACCACTGTTTTCAATGCTATGGCCTGTCAGAAAATCAGATCAGCCTCATTTTTTAGCTCAACGCCTAAAATGAGCTAGGGAATAAAATGGACAGCGTGGATCAGCTCCATACGTCAAGGTGGGGCCTGTATGAGTGGCCCACCCAAAAGCCAAAAAAAACATTCAACTATGAGTACACCTCACTGTCCGCTCACTCTTCACAAAATATGTCTAGCGTCCTTAAACGCTGGACAGATGGAATGTTCTTAAAGGTGGGTCCCACATGGTCGTGGCCCACTTGATCATTCCCATCACTGTTAAGTAGGGCCCACATGGCTTGGACGGCCGTGGGGTCCATTTAATGAATGACTTGGACATCACATACATCAAGGTGGGGTACATATGAGTGGGCAACACGGCCACATCATCACACCAAAATATTAAAAGAGAGGGAGAGAGAGAGAGAAAGAAGCACCCACCTATCCTTCTTCTTCCTCCCTAGCTTTCCATTGCTCCAAAAGTACTCCTTCAACGATGGAGATGATGATCCAAGGGTGGAGATGGGAGATAGGGTGGTAGGGAGTGAGCCACACATGGCTCTTCTCATGGAGAGCTTGGACGTTTCCTCTCCTTGGGAGTTACTTGAGAGAGTGAGAAATGAGAGAGAGAGAGAGAGAGAGAGAGAGAGGAGTGGTGATGGAGTGGAAAGGGATAGGTTCTTTTGACTTTTGTAAGAAAAGAATGGGCTAAGCATGGGTTGCATTGACTTTGGGTAAGGAGAGGTAAGGGTGAGTGATGGCTTGTGATGGGATGTACTTAACTTATGATTGATTTGATTGATGGGACATATCGTAGAGATTCTATTGGAATTCGCAAAGCGTGACATTTTTTTCGAACTAAACGCTGGCCCACATCTCTTGGCTCAGGTATCGCCTCGACATGCAAGACGCGGCATCAGAACCGCAGCGACGACGCGGTCATAATGATACAAGTCTCGGGTTTGACTCTGGAATACGAGATACGACTCAAGGTTATGTGCAACTGCCACCGAAATTTGATCGGGAGGACCGCAGAAGCTCACGGAATGGTATGGGATAGGATACGGGTCTTACATCTAATATGATCCCAGATCTTCTTGAAATTGTAGGTTCCCACGATTATCGGGATTTGATCTTATCTTCAGAAGATCTCGGGATAGATCTTTGAGTTTTACGAGGATTCTTTGAATCTATAGTTTAGTTTTAGGTCGGATCCTGAGGCGGGCACTGAGTTAGAATTGAATGATACTTGTCTTGATTGACAGATCAGCATTCACCATTTTCGACCATCAGATGAGCCGGAAGGTTCATGTTCCCTTCGTCTAGGTGTTGAGACCTTTTGACCTCTCTAGGGATATCATCAATCTATGACTTAGCTATGTCCAGTCTGTGACCAATCTGTGACTGATATATGACAGAGCTATGGTCAGTCTGTGACCGATCTGTGACCGAGTTATGGTCGATCCATAATTGACACGTGGCTGATTTATAGGCGATCCATAATCATCCTTTAGCCAACTTACAAATTAGGTTGGTATTTCAACCACTTGTGTGAGCTTGTAAGCTCTTTGTGTGTCCTTATAATTACATCGTTCTCCTGGATATTGCTCTGTTTTTGGACGTAGAGGCCTTATCAGGCTTGGGTTTCCATGGGCCCGTGCTAACTCAGTAGAGTTGGTTCATTCCATAAGTCAACTTATGGACTTGTAGATTTTTCCCCAATAGTCAACCCCCCTTGCTTTTTGAATGGAGGTTCGGAAAGTAAGCTCGGCCATAGCTAGGTCGAGTTATGCATGGACTAGGTCGAGTCACGTTGTCATTAATGTCAGGTATGGCAGCCAGCATGGTAATCGAAGCGTTGTCAGTCCATAATCATGATGTGTTTGTCATGCCCCAGACTCGGTAACTGGACTCACAAGGAACCCGATGGCCGGTTCTGGCCGCAACAGCCTCCGTAGTACCCCATTCTCGGCTCCTGAGACAGGTTCCGATCTTGGGATCCTACAAGGAGGATTTCCATAATAATATAATCAATTCCAATACGAGCATACCCAAGATCACAGCAAGTACATCTGAAAGTAACAAAGGATACATATCACAAAATTCACTAAGAATTTGAACTTTTACAAGCTTACATCAAGTCCGAAAGGACATACATAAGATAATGGGAAAAGAGAGAAAAGAGTCAGCAACACTGGAGTCCTCAAGCTCAACTCTACTCCACGCTTTGCTGCTACAATGCCTGCCTAGGATCTCCTGCACGCATCAATCGTGCATAAGCTTATACAAGCTTATAGGGTGGTGTAAGTGTGTGATAATAGTGCTCAGAAGAAGATAAAGAATGCAGAAGGGAGTCATGATCAATACCAATACCACTAGCCTTACCAAGGCTATCATGAATGCAAGAAACTATACCAAGGCAGTACGATAATGAAGGAAGCCATACCAAGGCTATATAATGCAATGAGTACTATAATGCAATGAGTACTGTAATGCCATGAGTACTGTAATGCGATGAGTACTGTAATGCAATGAGTACTGTAATGCAATATGAGTCTTACACAGCCGATGTAAATGCAATGTAAAGTAATGTCAGTGCTCATATCCAATCCACATATCAAGTACATTTCCATTATAAGGAAATCATCGGGGTCCATTACACTGCTGGATGACTACCGCTCTACAAACCCCGCACAGTCAAAGGAGCGTAAGAGACCTCACTACCCTGCCTGCGGATAGCCAATCACCAGCAAGGCCTGAAGCTAGCGGACCCATTCACGAGCTGGTCAGACTCAGCCTAGCAATGCCCCCTTACATCAGGTGAGTAAGGCCACACCCCTATCCAACCGACTACACAACAGTGGGAGTCGCGGCCTAATAGTATAAGGCCCTCATGCGCTCATATATACCACCCGGTCACACCGTTGGAGCAGATCCTGGTACCATAGAAGTTTTAAAAATTTCACCCATGGGCATCCTATGCACCCGGTATGCTCAAGTAACATTTCGGTGTCCCAACATGGCCATCCATGATGTATCTGTGGAGGCTACAACCCTGATGAAGCAAGGGTGATAATGCTCATATGTTATGTAATGCCAGATGCATGAATCACACAATCACCTATGCATCAATTCCAAGCATCTAACGTGCTCAAGAGGGAATACTACGTCCCTTGGGAATGTAACATGCAATGCCCAATGGCATAATCATAACCACACACACAGTGTCATCCAAGCATATAATGATGCACATGGGCCATGAAGATGGGTCTAGACGCATTATGCGGCAATATATAAAGTAGTACACTCCTCCTATCTAAGAAGGGACCAAGACTAGGTATTTAGACAATGTCCATAAAAAATCTCACCTCTAATGCGGGTCCATTTACCTGGGGTAGCCTACGAGACTAAGCATACAACTACGTGTCTAAGTAACACAGAAGTGAGTCTGGCAAAAGTTTAAGATGAGCATCTAATCACATTTAGATACAATCCGGCCTAGAGTGGTCCATAATGAGGACATTTAACCACCATTCCCCAAGAAGTATCTCAACCATGAACTATATGGATACAAGGCCCAAGGCCTACATTCAAGATAAGAACACAGGTAACCACATACATATATCCCTCATAATAGGCCATAAAAAGATATAATACTAATTTTAACAACACGGGCCCTAAGAGGAGAATTAAAGCCTATGGCACAATTCCCAATGGCCATAGAATCCATGCATTAAGTTGGACTTGGTGGGCAGCCTGCGTACACAATATACGACTAAATAAGTTTAAGTTTGGATGAAACGGGCCTCACTACATCAGCCCAATAACTAGCGATTTAAGTGGGCAACCAAGAGCCCAATACTATCCTTACCTCAGCTCACAAGTCCATCAAAATGGTGGAGGTCGGCCCAATGTATGGTTGGGCCAAGCTAGGACGTCCTAGCCCACTTTAGCCCTAAGGAATGTCCCAAAAATCTGATCTAAGATGGGGTCCTCACGTGATCACTAAAGGTGACCCAAAAGAATGCACTGATTAAGCCCAAGGATTATAAGAAAACACAAGCATGCAACAAGTACACAAGTTCTCAATATGGTGGGCCCCACAGCCAACTAAAGTCTTAACTATAGGAATGTATATTTAAGGTCCTTTGATAAACTTTTGGCCCGTTTGACTTCCTGGGTCTGCTAAGGTCCAGAAATTACTTAACTATGTGGGAATAATCTCATGAAGGCTAACTATACTCACTGGGGGACCCCACCGGATGGAGAGTGTGTATATATTATGAAAAGATCAAGTGGGCCTGTTACTGGGTTGTGAGTCCAGCAGCAACCCAATGCAGAGAGTGCTTCCATAATCGGGTGATCCAAGGCTTGAATGGCCTGGACCAATCATGCATTAAGGTAGGTTCCACATACATACACATTGAGCCTTAAACAAATGGCCTAGGGTCTATAGTGGGCCTTTAACCATCCATAGAGAAACCTATGGGCCTACCTTAGGATCACCCAGGAGGACATCCAACCTCAACTGGTTTCCAAGAGGTAGCCCGCCATTACCCGAACATGAACTAAGGCCCAAGGCCTAAGGCAAATCCATGGCCTAGTGGGCTTATACTCAAAGCACAACACTTAGGTAGCATGGTGGGCCCTTAAGAAAGGTTTGGGCCCAACCATAGAGGTCATAAATCCACATGTTGTGGTGAGCTTCATGGGCAGCCCAGTAATTCATTTACATGGGCAAGTTTCACATTTAATACAAGTGAGTTGGGCCTCACTTTTGGCCTAAGTACAGGGTCAGTTTAGTAGGCAGCCAAGGGCCCAACTTCTTATGTATTATTGCCCCTAAGCCCATCACAATAGATAGGAGACTATAGGCCCAAGATCAATGGGCCTATCCAAAAGAACTGAGTCCACAAGGCCTACTTGCTAACACAAACATGCATATAATATATCACATAATGGGCCCAAAAGAAATGGCCCAAACAAAAACCATCCAATTCATACATTATGGTGGACTTGAAGGCAGCCTGTAAACCCAAGAATACACATGGGCAAGGCCTATACTGACAGTGTGGGCCTTGCCACACCAGTCCAAAGACTTAGCAAGGTCCCCACAATATACATTTATGCGGGCCTTGCAAGTCAGCCCACAATTAAGCATTTTATGAGGGCATCAAGGCTAATAAATGCACATGATCAGCTTGTAGATGGCCCATTGGGCCCATGAATCAATAAGGTCAGCTCTTGTACAAACTTGGGCTTAAGAAAGAAGTTCCTAACCAATTGAGCCTATAAAACTATCAAAAATTCTGGTTAAGGCTAGCCCACGAAACCACCACAAAGGTGGGCCTCAAGAGGGCACTCATTAAGCGCAAAATGTCTAAAGAATGGGGAGAAAAGAGTGTGTGCAACACTCCCTTAAATATGGTGGGCCGTCACGGCTCCAAAAGATCAACTATGCAGTAAATTTGGGCCCTTACTGGAATTCCAGCCCACCTATTTCCTGGGCCTGCTGGAGTCCAGAAATTTTTTAAATTTAAATGGGTTACTGATCTATGGTGACCCACATATATTACAGTGGGTCCCACTAGATAAGAAGGAGGATATACAACACTTACTTTAAGTGGGCCATGCCGTTAGAATGCAGGCCCAGCAGCCCAAGGTAGGGGCATGCCATGGTGGTTAGTCATTTGGGCCAGGGTATTTGGTCTAAAACTGACCCTATTTATAGGCCATACCACGGTCAGTTCAGGGACCTGATGGCCCTAAAAATTTACAGGATTGTCCTTCCATAGGTGTCCCACAACCCCACAAAATTTCAGAAGTTTTGGACATCTAAAAATAATTTAATTAATTTGAATAAAACAAGCTGTCCAGAAAATCGAACTGGCCTGGACGTCCCAACGTGGTGGGCCAGTCCGGGCCTTGCCACGGTGTCCACAAGAGTCCATTAGACCTGAAATTTGGTAGGTAGGTCCTACCATGAGTTTAATACCTCACTGTAAATTTTCATAATTTTTGAATACTTATAAGTATTTTAATTAATTTAAAGAATACAATCTATCCAGGGTGAAATATTGCTGGAATATAACTATCCTGAATTTGGACAATCAAATGGGTGGGTTCTGGGCCTCCAAAATTCTTGAAATTTGGATCCAAGGTCCCTCATCAAGCTCAAAACAAGGTGGGACTAAGAAATATAGCCCACCTTTTGAGAAAATATCTTTTTTAAATTTATTTTTATGGAACTATGCTGCTGGACTGCATAGCAGAAATTTCTGGCAGCCCACTATATTAGCCCACCCATTTAGATGCCCAAATGGGGTCCATTGGCCCTAAAAGTTTTCAGGTAGGCCCTAACATGGGTGAGACACCTCTCTGCAAAATTTCAAAATTTTTGGGATAGTAAAAATATTTTATTTAACTCCTACAATTTATGGACAACAAGGTATTTCTGAAACAATGTTGCTTCTGAAACAATGCTGCTGCCCCTGATTTGTGCACCCCATTAGAGTAGGTCCAGGTCTGCCAAATTTTAAGAAAATGTAGGACAAACATCTCTACATAAGTATACAACAAGGTGAGGTCCACAAAGATGGCCCACCATTTCAGAAACAGACTGATAATTATGTTTGTACAACAAGCACAGTTGCTAGACAGTCCAGAAAATCTGGACTATCCACCCTCCTTGGCCCACTCTTTTGGGTGATCAAACAAGGATGGATGAAGGCAAAATTCAACAAACTTCTAGGTGGGGTCCACACCTCCAGAAATAATTAAATATTGGAGGTAAAACATCCTCTAAATCAGTCCACAATCTATGCCAAAGACAACCCAAAAACAGTCCAGAATTTTTTTCTGGACAGCAAGGTATGTCTGAAAATAACTAAACATAACCACTGATTAAATGGAAAAATACCCCATAAAATTTGTGTTAAGATCCCCCTTCATGAAACCCATTGCATGTACCCAAAATGGAGCAAATAGAGTGCCAATGTCCAAGGAATGGATAGCCATGGGCGTCCACTTTGCTTGGATGGTTTGGATATTCCGAGGCCACTAAGTGGGCCACACACATCAGGAAATCAAGAATAGAATAATGGAAAATAAAAATAATCCAACCACAAGAGAGGAAAATGACATGCATCAAAGAAAAATGCCATGATGGGGTCCATGGAGAATGGCCCCATCTATGGATCATGCATGCAAGGAAAAAGGGCCATTGGCCTCAACTATGGAGACATGAGGGACCTCCATCACCACTTGATGGGTCCCACAAGCTCCTAAGAAAGAAATAAAAAAGGATCTAAGAGCACCCACCTTGATCAACCTTGAAACTTATATCACCATCATCTAGAGGCTCCAAGCAACATGGATCAATGGCTAAGATCAAGTGAGAATGGGTAGATGAGGAGGCATTTTAGGGAGAAGGGGCTGGAATGGAGGGAAGATGGGGGATTTGCTGGCCATGGAGAGAATGAGGAGGAGGGAGAGAGATAAGGAGATAGAGAGAGAAATCATTTGTTTGTAAGAAAAGAAATAATTACCAACGGGAGGAGAAAACAAGGTTGTAGGGTAGAGTAGACTTTTGGGTGGTGTGTGTGGGGTGGGTAGTGTCTATTCCATAGAAATTGTGTAGTTTGTGTGATGTGCATGGAAAATTGTGCCTTTGAGGTGGTCCACATGCATTTGTATAAAAAGTGGGCCACATGATGAATGCTCATAACTTGAGATGTACACGTCGGATTAACGCATGGGACGCGGCGTTAGAATCGCGGCGCCAATACGGACAAGATGGCATGGGTCTTAGGTCAATCCGAGTCAGGTTTACATGACTGAACTCAAGGATGATGCAAACACTATCGGAGGGTTACGGGTCACCGAAATTTGATCAGTAGGATCGCGGGACTAAAATGAACGAGATGCATACTCACACACACACATGCACACATGTGAACCCGGGTCGGGTCTCACAGTGTTGTCTTGTGGCTCGTGGTCACATGGGGCATCAGGCTGTCTTTTCAATGACAGACTAATGAGGTCGTGGTGCGTGGCATCGTACTCGATATTAGGGTCGAGCAGCGCATCGAGTCACGCCATGTGTTGTGTAGGGGTAGTTGATGGGGTGTTGTACTGTGCAGTATTAATGGGCGCTTTAAATGGCTGCTACGTGGCCCAGCTATTTAAGGGAAGCCCTAACGCTTAGGGTTCCTCTCTTACGCATCTCGTCTTCTCCCCCTTTCTGCTTTTGCTTCCCTGTTCTCCTGTGCGCATTCCAACAATTGTTCTTTACCATAACTCAGTCACCAATCTCAACTCCAGTTAGCCTCCTTTCTCCCTCATCCTTTCATTTTTCTATTCAATCATCATGTCTGGTTCCATGAGCTTGTGGGAGGGGGTTTCTAGTGGTGAAAGTGGGGCGAGTAGTCGCTTAAGGGTGATGTCGAACCCACCTTCGCCATTGGTGGTGATGGAAGATGCCGCTTTTTGGTATTCTTCGTCGAGGAGAGTGCTAAAGCGGTCCCCATTGTAGAGACCGGTGCTCACCGCTAGGGCGTTGAATCTATCTCCCAGGCACGAGAAATGGTTGCACCCTCCGTGACTGAATAAGTTGTTGAATCGCGTGACCCACCTGATGAGGTTAGAGGAGGGGTACCCGAGGCGACGAGGATTCGAGGGGACCAGTGCCTTCGACCTTATCCGAGGAGGAATTAGTCCGGATCAGTCTCGGGTATCACGTCCCCGAGTTTGTGATTCTTAGGCTCCCTTTGGCGGATGAACTCCTGGACCGACCTCCTAAAGGGGCAGTAGCGATTTTTTAGGTCACCCTGCTGTGCGGCCTACGATTCCCACTTCAGAGAATTGTCCGGCGTCTTCTGTCCTGCCTTAGTTTGGCCTCGGGACAACTGAATCTGAATGGGTGGAGGGACTTGTTCGGCTGTGTAGTCTTATGGGCCGAGCTAGAGCAGCCCGAGCTATCGGTGGATGAGTTCCTCCACTTATATCAAGTAAAGCCGAAAACCCTTCAACCCGATTGGTATTACTTTTTTTTTACATGGCGAAATACCGGTGGGGCCTTGATAATTGATCCCTCCTCCTCCAATAAACGCTGGAGGGATAAGTGGTTTTGGGCCTCTGGATGTCGAGAGACGAATCACCCAGAATCGCTTTAATCTCTCATCCCCCGATCTTTCTCCAAGCCAGGTCCATACTGCAATGGTTGTTCATTTTTTATTAATCGGCTTACATTGTTGGCTGACCTTGTTCACTTGTCTCTTATCGTAGTCGTTCCTAAGCATCAACCTTTGCTTGATAATGAGTCGTTAGCTCGGATTAGGAATTTGTGGGCCCTCGACGAAGGTAGACGATCTTGGAGAGTCCTTCTCCAACTCGAACGACTCCTCTAGGTGGGCTTAGATTCGGCTCTCATAAGTATGACCTTGGGTAAAACCTCTATCCGAACTTCACAACTTTGAGAAATTTCCTTACTTGAAGACTTCTTTTGATGCATTTGTTTTTGTGCAGAGATGTCTGAGACTCGACCCTTCATCCGCCCTCTCTTTAAGGTCCATGCACCTCCTCAAGATGAGGTGGCAGCCCCGAAGACGAAGAGACAGATGACCTCTTCGAAATCTAAAGGGAGGGTCGGTCCCTCTTACCCAGTCGTCATTGAAGATGAGGGAGAGGGTAGGGAGGTGAAGACCTCCTTTAGAGTGGCGGGGACGGTCGTCCCTGACCACCCTGCCCTTACTAAAGCTCAAGGAGTTACGAAGCTTCTTATTGAAGCTCACTCTTCCGAAGGGGCTGATGCTGGGGAGAGGCGAGGGAGCTGCCTTCGTCAGACTGTGGAGGATATCGGATATCCTCCCTTGGGTCAATCGCCATACGTTCGATGTGGAGATGTCGCCTTGTTTGACTCTCTGACAAAGACGACCCTCGCACACTTGACCACTCCTTTCTTGGGGTAAGTATTTCGTCTGAAGTAAATTTTGTCTCTCAGATTTCTCGTACTCATCTTTTTTCCTTTTCTTCTACAACTCACTCCATGTGTGTTAAAGTCACGCGTTGATTTTGCTCAGATGCGCGGTCAAGCCAAGGGAGCCGAGCAAAAGGTGGCTTAGCTGGATGCCGAGCTTGAGATCGTGAAGACTGCTCATGAAGTGTCTTCCGCTGAGAAGGTCGCAATGGCCATGCGACTGGAGGAGGCGAAGCGTGTGCACGATGAATGTCACGTTGAGCTGCTTGAGGCTAAGGGAAAGCTGGATAAGCTAAAGGCGGAGACCAAGGGTGTCATTGTCAAGGCTCAGGATGAGGTTGTCCATCAGTTTGTATCTTCCCAAGCGTTCATGGATGAGGGAGACACTCTCTTTCGCCAAGGTTACACCAAGTGTACAAAGGACATGAGGGCTTCCTTCCCTGACCTCGATCTCTCTACTTGTGAAAATGCAGAGTCGAGCTCCGATGGGTTGAGCGATGAGACGGCCCCTGATGCAACTCCTGAGTCAACACCTGAGTCTTGAAGTTAATTTTGCAAAGAAGTATTTCCTTCTTCTTTTAAACTTCTAGTACTTCAAGCGTACCTAGCATCATCTTCTTTTGTATTTTCCTTCTCTGTAATTATGTTCATTGTTTGATGTACAAACTTGAATTCGTAATCGATGTAAGGCTAATGTAATCAGACCATTTTGGGTCTTATCAATGAGAAACATTCCTTTTTGTCAATTTTCATTTGTTTGAGTCAAGCAATTGGAATTGTCACTTTAGCTTCGCTGCTATTGGTCGGATTGAAGTCGAGCTACTGCTCAAACATCAACCCGGTATTGAACATAAATTTATCGAAGTTCCTGCGGTCGGGTAGATCGGATCTCAGTTAGATCTTCATCAGATCTTGGTCAGAGCTTGATCGAATATAGGTCAGATCTTGGTCAGGTGATTTTATTGACGTAACTTTGACTAATACAAAAATGAGTATTGCTTCGGTCTGTCTATGGGTAGTAGATCTTTAGAAGCTCGGCATTATGTGACAAGTGAGTAATGAGTATTTTAATTCTCATATAAGAATGCTTTTGTATAAGCATTTTTCCCATTCCAGGATAAGCACCCAGTGACCCAGTGCTGTAAGGGTGATATAGCATTCAAATTCACAAGTCACCAAGGATATTTGTGCATATGTGTTGTTGTGTTTAGATACATGCATACCAAGACATGTATTCAATGTTATTATATAAAACATCAATGATCAATAATATTTGTTGTCCCCACGTGATATTCAGTGATTGAACTAGTATTATTCCAAAGTAAAATTGATAAGTCGAACTAATGTATTAACATTCATCCTTTTGGTCCAGGCTTCCAGCTACATTTGATGGCATAAAACATGATTCTTGAATCTTTTTCTATTTGTACCAAATATTTTGATTTTAAATCTCCTTCTAGTAGCACTTAAGATAATCAATCTCAAAATATTATTTTCCTTTCAATGTCTCTTATGGGAACTTCATTTTAAAATGTCATGGATGTTGGTGATCTAAAGATGCTCATTAGCACAAGTCTTCCTACAAGGTGCAACTGTAAGTGCTATAGTTTATATCCCTTTTTGTTGTCAAATTTGTGGTGCCAAAGACATTGGTATGTAACTTGCTATGTGAAGCTCTACTCAAGATCAAACAAAGATCCACTTAAGATCAACTTTGATGAACAAGCAATGCTCACAAGTGTAAAGAAGAAAGTTCTACTCAAGTTCAACCGTGATTGGCATGTATTGCTCTTAAGTCAAGACATTGCAAGATATCAAGAGGCTTACAAGTTTGAACGTAAAGAGCTCAAGATACTTTCAAGGATTAGGTACAACAAGACTTCAAGGTTTATTACTTTCAAAGGTCACTACTTGTCCTTAAGTTTCAATGTCCTTACTTCATTATTGAGGTTTGACTGACCTTAGGTTGACCTTTAGAGTAGGCCATTTTGGATACATAAGTCATATGTTTGATTTATGTAAGTTTGGTCAGTTTTAAGACTATTCTTAGACTTTGTTTGACTAGTCCTAGCACTGCTTCGACCTGTCTAAGAAATTCCTGGATCAGATGTAAATTTGTTATAAAATTCAAATATTTTTTGTTAGGCTTCGACTAGTCCTGGGGTCTGTTCGACTAGTCGAAGGAATAGTGTCGACTGCATCTAAGACCAGTCATAAACCTACGACACAAAGTCCAACGTTGATCTTCGGATCCTACGACCAGTCGAAGGAATCCTGCGACCAGTCGAAGGATACCTTTGACCAGTCGTGAAACGGTTAAATCTTATCACGCATGAATTTTCAAATATCTATTAGTTCTACGATCAGTCGAAGAGCTCCTTAGATCAGTCGAAGATGTGAATTGCTCACCTATAAATAGGGCATGAATCTTAGAAGAAATAAATCAATTCAAGCTAATTTAATTCAGCCTTCTGAGAGATAATTTTGTGCTCCATTAAAGCTAAGTGTGCTTATTTAATATTCTCTTTCTTTAGCTTTATTTGATTGATTTTGTTTCTAGCATTCCAATCTTATATGAAAAGAGGAATTGTTGTTTTCCTTCTTTTGGAATCAAAATCAATTAAAGCTAGCCCGTTGTTTTTAATTTAAAATCTATAAGAACCTAGAACCATTATAAAGTGAGTATTGGACATTCAAATCTCTACTCTAATTTGGTTCTTCCGGGCTGCTACAATGAAGGAGATAATCAGGTATTTTACATTTGTTGTAAATTCTGTTTGGTTTTCTTTTGAGATTTGCCAGAAAAATCTCATTGTATTGGTTATCTGAGGAGAGCCAGAAAACTCAGAAGTGGGGTTTTTTTATTGTGTAAGCCCACAGATAAAGACACAATTGTGAAGGTTTTTAGGTGAACCTGGGAAAACCTATTTTTGTTAGTGAACGCTAATATCCCCTGTGTGAGGATATTAGGAGTGGAGTAGCTGTGTGGCTGTTGTTGAATAGTTGGTGTACACACAGGCGAACCACTATAATCCCTTGTATTTTATGGTTGTTTGATTTTCATTTCCTATCTTTAATTATTCAGTGTGGGATGTATATGTGGATGTGAATGTTGTAATCATTTCATTTCAAGTTCAGTGGTGAATGTTGTAATAGTTAGATTTATATTTCTGTAATTTATCGCTTTCTATTACTTTATTGGTTTGATCTTCTGTTTCTATATTTTTCTAGAAATAAGGTTATCCTACCATAAACTTTAGTTTTTGGTGTAAGGTTGTCCTTAGAACAACTTTTGATTGCTTTCCATTCCTATACTGCAATTCAAGTTTAGTGATTTAAATTATTATTCTTTATTCCGCTATATCTTTTATTTAAATTTGGCATAGTCCTATTCACCCCCTCCCCCTCAAGGACATATAGCTTGGCCATTTCAAGTGGTATCAGAGCCTAATAGCTCATTCTTGTTGCTTTATATTTGGATTTATTTCCTGAGCTAACGATCTAAGCTATATATATATATGTATATATATATATATATATATATATATATAATATGTCAAATTTTGATAGCCTATCAGTCACTAGGCCTCCACCTTTCTTTAGCTCCAATTATGCCTATTGGAAAGCCAGGATGAGGATCTTCCTCAAATCCATGGATGAAAGTGTGTGGCCAGCCATAGTGAATGGTTGGACCCCTCCTAGCACTGAAGTAACTGGTGTTGATGGTTCAAAAATAACAAAAATAATAGCTTATTTTTCGTGGATCACACTTCAAAAAAGGAGAGTAGTGCAAATGCTAAAGCACTAAATGCAATTACATGTGCACTATCACCGGATGAATTCAAAAGAATTATATCCTATGATTCTGCAAAACAAGCTTGGGATATATTAGAAATGACACACGAGGGTACATCAATTATCAAGAAATCTAAGATACAAATCCTCACAACTAAATTTGAGGAAATACATATGGAAGAAAATGAAATATTCATGAACTTCTATACCAGATTGAATGACATTGTGAACTCCATGTGGGGTCTAGGTGATAAAATCCTGGAAAGCAAGATATGTGCTAAAATACTACGCTCACTTCCTGAATGGTTCAATTCTAAAGTAACCGTAATCCAGGAACTTCATGATACAGATAATATGAAGGTTGAGGAATTAGTTAGATCTTTACAGACTTATGAGTTAAACTTTAAAGCTCCTAAAAGTAAATCCATTGCTCTCAAATCTACTAAAGGTATTTCTCAAGAAAACTCGAATTCAAAAAATTCTGAAGATGATATGGCTTTTTTAGCAAAGAAATTTTACAAGATTTTCAAAAGCAAGAAAAGGGTAGATCTTTAAAAATCAAACGATAAGAAAAGATCTAAACCTAGATCCAAAAATTGGAAGTCTTTGGAAGATAGTTAATGTTACAACTGCCAAGAGTATGGTATGGACACTTAGCAAACAAATGTCCTAAAAAGGACAAACTAAAAAGAAAGGGTATGTTGGCTACATGGGATGAATCATCTGATTCTGAAGCTTCTTCTGAATAAGAAGATTCTGAAACTGAGTTGGGCAATGAAGTTAAAGCCCTTATGAGTCTAGCCAAATTCGCATTCTCAGATAATGATTCAACAAGTGAAGAAAATCTGAACAGTGAATGTGAAAATGAAGAAGATCTTCAAGATGCTTATAACGCCCTATACATGGAAAGTTGTAAAATTGCTGTCAAACTCAAACTTCAAAAGGAAAAAAATTTTAAACTCAAAGAATGTTTTGAATCACTTGTTTTTAGAAAAATCTTAAATTTCAGATTGTTTTGAAAAATCAAAATGCGATTTAGAATTCAAAACCTCCCTGATTGAAAATATGAAATCTGAAAATGAAGTATCTTCTCTTCTGAGTTTAAAGGACACATGGAGATATGCCCAAGGTGATCCAAAGTTAGAAAAATTATTATCCAGATCAAGAAAATGTGGCAATCAATCCAGGTTGGGCTATGACAAGAATATATCTTCTAAACAAAAGTATACTTCTCCCAAGTTTGTGAAAGGAGAGTCCTCAAACTCAAAAGGGGAAAGTACTTACCAAGGTTTTTCCAAAACTTTTCAAAAACCTAAAAGCAGCCATGCTAAGTTTAAAAATCAGAACCGAAACCCTCTTGCTGAAAAGATAGTTGATTTACTCAAGGGGCTCTTAAAATCTAACTCAGTAGGTCATTCTTACAACAACAGATAGAAGAAGACCAACTATACTCCTAAACCCAAAATAGTTCTGAAATGGGTTCCTAAAGTTGCCTGCTTGGTTGCTCACACCGCTTTCAAAGCAACAAGACATTCAAAGTGGTACCTAGATAGTGGATGCTCCAAGCATATGACTGGTGATAAAGTTTGTTCACCGATCTCAAAGACATGACTAATGGTTCAGTCACATTTGGTGATGGTAGCAACTGCAAGATTATGGGCCAAGGTACGGTTCATCTCTATAACCTTCCTTTGTTTAAAAATATTTTATATGTAGAAGGTTTGAAACATAACTTGCTTAGCATATCTCAAATATACGATAATAACCATAATGTACGATTTACTAATAAGAGCTGTGAGATTCTAAAGAACAAGGGTTCAGTGATACTAACTGGACGTAGAACCTCTGAAAACTGCTATATTGTTAGCAAATCCAGCTCATCTAATCAATCATGTTACATGATCCATACAGACGAGACTGATTTATGGCACAAACGTCTTGGACATGTACACTACCGAAATTTATATAGATTGAGCAAACGGGAACTTATACGAGGTTTACCCAAATTGCAAAAATTAGATAAAATATGTGGTGAATTCTAGATTAGCAAACAAATAAGGAACTCACACAAAAAGGTGAATTCCAATACCACATCAAGACCACTCGAGCTTCTCCATATGGATCTAGTAGGACCTACCAGGACGGAAATTCGAGGTGGGAAAAAATATATCTTGGTAATTGTAGATGACTTTACCAGATATACTTGGGTAATCTTCTTAAGGGGCAAATCTGAAACCCTTGAAGAAGTAAGAAAAGTTCTCGAAAGGATTCAAATTGAAAAAGGTTCTCAAATCAGTAAGATTCGTAGTGATCATGGATTTGAATTTGAGAATAGCGGTTTTGAGAACTTCTGTAACGACCAGGGAATATTACATGAATTCTCAGCACCTAAAACTCCACAACAAAATGGTATAGTGGAAAGGAAAAATAGAGTACTTCAAAAAATGGCTAATGTCATGTTGAATAGCATGAAGCTCTCTAAGAATCTTTGGGCTGAAGCTGTCAATATAGATTGTTATATTATTAATCGGGTTTACACTAGTAAAAATAATAATAAAACGGCTTATGAAATGTGGTTCGATAGAAAGCCTACTGTCAAATACTTTCGAATTTTTGGCAGCAAGTGATATATTTTACGAGATCGTGAAAATTTGGAAAAGTTTGATACGAAGAGTGATGAAGGGATATTTTTAGGATATTCTTTAAACAGTCGTGCTTATAGGGTACTGAACAAAAGGACCGGTGTGATTCAAGAGTCCATCAATGTGGTCATTGATGATCACTTAAACACACCAGTCTCAAGTTCAGATAATGATGAAATTCTTGTAACAGATAAACCTGATACTTCATCTAATTAGACTGATTCTAAACTAAGGACTGTTAAAGATCACCAACTACATAGATTCTTGGAAACCCTCTCACTGGTGTTCGTACTCGTAGACAACTTAAGGATATATGTAATTACGCATGTTTTACATCCCATATAGAACCATCTAACGTAAAAGAAACTCTTGCTGATGAAAACTGGATTGTTGCGATACAAGAAGAGCTTAACCAATTTGTGAGAAATGATGTTTGATATCTCGTACCTAGACCTAAAGATAAACATCATTGGAACCAAATGGATTTTCAAAAATAAGTCTGATGAGCTTGGTAATATAATTAGAAATAAGGCTAAGTTAGTGGTACAAGGTTACACTCAAATTAAAGGTATTGACTATGATGAAACCTTTGCACTAGTAGCCCGTCTTGAATCAATTAGACTCTTTATATCCATTGCATGTTTTAGAAAGTTCAAGATTTACCAAATGGATATAAAAAGTACATTTTTAAATGGCGATTTGCATGAGGAAGTCTATGTTGAACAACCAATGGGTTTTGAAGACCCCAAGAATGCCAATCATGTTTATCGACTTAAAAAGGCACTTTACGGTTTAAAACAAGCTCCTAGGGCATGGTACGAGAAACTAACAAAGTTTCTATTAAGCCATAATTTTCAAATGGGTTGTGTTAATAAAACTCTATTCATTAGAAAACATAATGAGCACATCTTATTAGTACAAATCTATGTTGATGATATCATTTATGGATCTACCTGTACTGATATGACTATTGAGTTTGCAGATTTGATGAAATCTCGGTTTGAAATGAGCATGGTTGGGGAATTGAATTATTTTCTTGGGTTGCAAGTAAAGCAACAACCTGATGGAATGTTCATATCTCAATCTAAGTATGCTATGAATCAAATTAAGAGATTTGGATTTGAGAATCGTAAGAATTTTGATACTCCTATGAGTACAACTTTGAAACTCTCAAAAGATTCTGTAGGTAAAAATGTAGATCCGAAATTATATCGAAGTATGATTGGTAGTTTACTATATTTAACTGCAAGCAGACTTGATATTTCTCTAAGTGTTGGTATTGGCACTAGATATCAATCTGATCCAAAAGAATCGCACTTGACTGCTGTCAAGCGGATTATTAGATATGTCGCAAGTACCGTTAATCTCGGCCTCTGGTATTCTCATGAGACTAATGTTCAATTAGCTGGATACTCGGATGCTGACTGGGCTGGTAATCTAGATGATAAAAAATCAACCAGTGGTGGTTGCTTTTATATTGGAAATTGTTTAGTTTCCTGGTTTAGCAAGAAATAAAATTCTATATCACTTTCAACAGCTGAAGCTGAGTATATCGTAGCTGGTAATGCATGTACGCAGCTTATTTGGATGCAACGAATCCTAAGTGATTATGGAATTAAACAGGATTCTATGTTATTACATTGTGATAATTCTAATGCCATAAATATTTCAAAAAATCCTATTTAGCATTCTCGTACTAAGCATATTGACATTAGATTTCATTATATTAGGGAGTTAGTAGAAGAAAAAGTTATATCTTTGGAATATATCCCTACCGAGAATCAACGAACTGACATTTTCACTAAACCGCTGGACAAAAATAGGTTTAACAAGATAAAATTTGATCTTGGCATGTGCATTTTAAAATGATTGTTTATGCCTACTTGTATCATAGTGTATATATTTGCTAGTTTGAATTTTAATTTTTTGGTCGTTATGCAAGAAATCTAATTTTTTGGCCGGTACTCGACCAGTCGTAGTTTGACCGGTCGTGAATATCCACGACCAGTCGTAGATCACGGTGAATCACTTAAAAATTGAGGATTTCAGTTTCTTCCTCATTCCGTTTTCACTCTTTAAGGAGTCGAGCCTCGACTAGTCGAACCCATTGTTACATTTTTTTAAGGTTAGTGCTCCATTTACATTTTTCTTGCAGATCTGTGTCTAGATTGCTTTATTTTCTCTCTTGGAGCTTTCTATTTTGGATTTTGTTGTGATTTGAGGTTTTTCGTTTGTAAAATCTGATTTGAGCAAACCCTCTTCTCAAACCTTTGCAACTTCTTCTTTTCTTGAAATCTTTATTGCAAAAGCTTCTAGAGGAAAGAAAATAATAACCCGCGGTCCATCTTCTTCTTCCAGATTAGCCTCGATTACTAAACGTCATCTTCGGCCTCTCGATGATGATCCATCTTATGTACGGGACATGAGATTATGCAATGTTATTGTTGAACACCCTGTTTTCATTGATCATGTTGCACCTTTTGACATCCTTCTTATACTTAAACCTGTAGGTTGGGATAACTTATTACGTTGGGGTGGGCCTGCATGGGGTTTTTTTAATTGTGTAAGCCCACAGATAAAGACACAATTGTGAAGGTTTTTAGGTGAACCTGGGAAAACCTATTTTTGTTAGTGAACGCTAATATCCCCTGTGTGAGGATATTAGGAGTGGAGTAGTTGTGTGGCTGTTGTTGAACAGTTGGTGTACACACAGGTGAACCACTATAATCCCTTGTGTTTTGTGGTTGTTTGATTTTCATTTCATATCTTTAATTATTCAGTGTGGGATGTATATGTGGATGTGAATGTTGTAATCATTTCATTTCAAGCTCAGTGGTGAATTGTAACGACCGCAGTTTTGGGCGCCTAGTGGCATACGTTTGTACATGTAGGAAAATAATGAATATTATCATCATCACTAATCATAATAGAAACACTGAATTTCGAGGATGAAATTCTCTTTAAGGGGGGTAGATTGTAACACCCCATACTTTCCAGTACTCGGGTATTACCATGTAGAGTAATTTAATAAAAATATATATAAATAATGCAACCTAAATATATGTACTATGAAACGTATGTACTTTGTATAGATTTAAAATTTCATGCTAAAATGATATGAACGGATTTAATGTATATAAATATTACAAAAATAATATTATAATAAATAAACATAACAAATAACAATTTCACGACATAAGATCAAATTTTAAATAATAATGTAGCATTGAATATTTTTATATATATACGTATGCATTCAAAAGTCATTAGATAATTTAATGGAATTGTATATTATTTAACAAAATTATCAAATACAAATATAATTTTAATTAAATATGATACTGTATGATCTTCAATTCATTTTTACATTATGAATTATTTATATTCATGAAAGTGTGAACAACAGCATGAAATTAATAGTATGTTAACATTAAAATTTTATTTATAGATATGTATGAGATTCTAAACATTTTGATTATAAATAATATACAAAAATAATGAAATTCTTATCAGTATTAGTATCGGTTAGTAACATGTGACAGAAGCCTTACGAATGACCCAGTAGGACCTTTCAACCGTTAACGTTCAATCTCGAGAAGATCCGACCACTAGATCAGTAGGAAATCCATAAATAGGGCCTGAAATGAGTTGTGCGCCCCACCTAAACCTTAGATCTGCTCCGTCTTTAGTAAAAGGCTATGTCAGGACCTTACAAATGGAATGGGTGGAGTGGATTTATCACAATCATCATGGTGGGCCCCACCTCGCAGAGCGAGTGCACGACAGAGACACGCACCCGCAGTACACCGGGCGAGCCAGCTCGGTCAGCAGCAGGCTGACTCACCATTTCCAAAAAAAGGAGAGAGATTTCTCTCTCTCTCTATGTTTTTGCAGCTGACGGACGCCCGTCCGTTCCTCTGACCATTGGCCCACCACCTTACCCTGTTTGGACGATCCGAACCATCCATATTATAGAGAACCAGAAGTTGAACAAAACTCTGGTCGATCCACCGTTGGATTGCACACACGTACGCACAATGTCAGTCTCAAATCAGGCCACAAACACACCCATTTCCAAAATAGGAAACTGTTTTCTTCTAGCTCAGCGATCTGCATAGGGGCCAAATCCGCCTATCCTGACCGATCATTTCAGACCGATCCTAGCCTTCAAAGTTAGGTTTTAGAAAAGAAAAAGAATAAGAGGGAGGGAACTGCCGCTCTTCCTCCAAAATGAACCCACCGTCCTAGCTCCACTCAACCTTCGGAAACCCATGTCTAAAAGCTCCCTTGAGCTAAATCAAATCGTCCAGCACCTCCAGATCGAAGGAACTTAGCCCCACTTCGAATATGCCATTAATAATAGCCAGCTTCCAAGCACGAACCCACCACCAAAAATAACTCTGTGCTTCAAAATCCCCCTACTACTATCCTCCCTGGACTGATTCCTACCATCCCCACGGCTCAGATTGGAGAAAAACCCATCGGATGGCGATTCGCCATTGGAGCTTGGAGCTTCTTCCTCGAGAGCACAAGCTCTGCCCCGCTGTTGTCGCAACCTGCACCGAAGCAGGCTCATTGTGTCATGCTGCTGAGCATGGTTTAGAGGGGAAGGAGGTGTTACAGCATTTCTGCAGCTGCCA
This sequence comes from Magnolia changhungtana, assembly GCA_030180095.1. Classification (NCBI taxonomy): domain Eukaryota; kingdom Viridiplantae; phylum Streptophyta; class Magnoliopsida; order Magnoliales; family Magnoliaceae; genus Magnolia; species Magnolia changhungtana. Next base: position 159,613 of record JASAUF010000429.1, on the reverse strand, counting down.
TTGCTGCTGACCCATTGTTGTGGCAGCTCAACTCGGTTGAGTTGTAGGGCAGGGCTGCTAATCCTTGCAGCAAAAGAAAAGAAGATAGCAAGAAAGAAAAGGAGGGCAGTAAGAGGAAGAGAGAGAGAAGAAGGGAGAAGAGAGAGGTGTAGGCCATTCATTCTTCTTCTTTATTCTGTTGTTGCACCCGGCGTGACTCGGACCGAGTTCGGTCCGAGTTTCATCCTGACTGAGTGCTGGGTCGAACCCAGCCTTACCGTCTGGACAAAAGAGGAGAAGGGAAGCAGAGAAATGAAAGAAAAAAAAAAGAAAAAAAAAAACGAAAAGAGAGAGAGAGAGAGTTGTGCAGTGCCGAGCCGAGCCGCGTGAGTCGTGGCTCGCTACCCGGTGAGTTGGTCGTTCGATCCCAAAGAACGTTCTTTGGACGTGTGGGCCTGAGTGGGTAGAAAAGAATGAAAAGGAGAAGAAGAAGAAGGAAAGTAAGGAGGTTGTGTTGTAGTTGCTGCCGAGTCAACTCGGTTGAGGCTGAGTTCGGTTGAGTCGAGTTAGACCCGGTTTGGTCTGGGTTAGCCTAGGTAAGAAAAGAAAAGAAAAATAAATGAGGAAGGAGAAAAATGAAGAAAGCAAGGAGAAGGAAGGTAGAAGGGGCAATGGGACTTTGACTCGCTGAGTCAACTCGGCTGAGTCAAATCGTCAAGACAGGCTATCGAATCGTAAGTTAACTCTCTATTTTCAAATCAGATTATTTTAAATTACCATTAGTTTCATTTCCATGATTGTAGCAATTATTAAGCATGAATAGCCTTTGGTAAATTTTCCATACCAATATTAATTAGTACATATAAAAGCTATCGTCATTAAATATTAGTGTTTTACTTTGTCAAGTATTAAATATTATTATTAGACCATACTATGTATTTTCATCACAATGAGTACTAGTATCGCATTAGCTAATGATTAAATGTATTATTAAGATTGATGGTTGTTTTGAAATCATTAGCATTATCGACTATACATCATTAACCGTTATTCGATTACTATTTTTAATTAGTAACGTTATTAATATGGTTATTACATCTATTATAAATTAAATCTTAAAATTTATACTAGATCTAAGCAGTCTAAACTCTAGGTCAATGCCCTAACCATAGATAGTGTGTTAGTATTAACTGACAATTACTACTTATTATCCCTTCTGATATTATTACAAATTAATTATATAAACTAGGTTTCGACTCTTAAGCAAAGGCTAAAACAAAACTCTAAGACAAAAACCCTAATTCTACACTAAAATCCTAAAAGATAACCCTAGGCGATGATCTTAAACCCTAGGTAGTGATTAGAACTTGAACCTAATTATACAAGTTCATGATTTGTGGTAGGATACAATTCTAAGGGCGCAAGCGCTTAGCGATGCTAGGAGGCGATTCAAGTATAAGGTGATGATTCTTCCCCTTGGGCTTTCCATCTTCTCATTAGCTTAAGTTATAGTTTTTATTTAAATTCATAATTGATATCTCTCTCTTATAATCACATGTGTTAGCGGGTGGAAATTGAATTGTTGTATTGCCTACTTAATGTTTATCCTGTATATTTGTTCATGCTAGTGTATTGCTATGGACTTTAAACTGGTACATTAGTGGGAAACCCCACCTATAAATGTACACCCATACTTGGGATGTAACCCGACTAGTTGTGATCGTAATGGACCTTCGACTTGGTGGTTATTGAGTGGTGGTCTAGATGGATCAGATGGATCATTGATGTGGGCCTACCATCCAGGGTTGTTGTGCCCAATGGTTTTTAAGGTGGTCTTTATCGTATGGTTTTGATATTCGCCCTATGCGACATATTTTGATACTCGCCCTATGTGGTTTTATTTGATAATTTCTCTACATGGGTTTGATGTTTTATACCATCTAACCATGCGATGGTAAGCCCTATATACCGAATATGATTGGCCGCAAGTCGATTGAGATCCATTAAACATCCTAAGGTGGTAGCCTCATCGGCCAGGGATGGTGGAATGGGACACTATGCTTGAGCTGTCGGCCTACGCTAGGCCATGTGCTCCCCGTAGTGACCTTTGAGCTTATCTAAATTGGTTGATTGTAAATGGACTAATAATGACTTGGCTAATCATGCATACATGACACGTTCCGACTGGTTAATATTTTTCAGGTTCGATGATTCCGACTGGTTGATGTTTCCCAGGTTTGATGATTGTATGGGTGACGGCGCACTGTCCGCACGGATGAGCATCCCCAGGGCGATGATTGCATTCATGCATCCATGCATCTAATAAGACTGCATTTACTCTATTTTGGTTGTCTGCATGTTTTATACTATTTCTTACCTAATGTGGCGGTGTATAATCTTGAGGGGAATTCACACTGAGTTGGCCACTCATCCATCAAATATACAATCGTACAGGTAATACAGGTGGCTTCAGAAATATATATGTTCAGACTTGATAAGGAGCAGGGTACGACCGCCAGGGATGCACAACTGTACTTGCCTAAATGAGCTGCGTGATCTGGCGACTTATATTTATATGCTTTCTTCTATTCTTCATGTATTAGATTCTTATAAATCTTGTACTTGCTAAATTCAGAGACATTGGTTTGTATAAGTCATTATGGGCAGCTTCATGTATATTTGAACAATAATGAAATATTTCTTTATGTCGATTTGTCCACACTACGCTCATTTACTTACTCTGATAAAAGAAAAATATTATATTTGACCATCCTTTAAGGTTAACACTCGGGTTTTTGGGACACGGGTCATATACTCGGGTCCTGAAGATTCGGGTTGTTATATGAATGTTGTAATAGTTAGATTTATATTTCTGCAATTTATCGCTTTCTATTAATTTATTGGTTTGAGCTTTTGCTTCTATATTTGTTCTAGAAATAAGGTTGTCCTACCATAAACTTTGGTTTTTGGTGTAAGGTTGTCCTTAGAACAACTTTTGATTGCTTTCCATTCCTATACTGCAATTTAAGTTTAGTGATTTAAATTATTATTCTTTATTTCGTTGTATCTTTTATTTAAATTTGGCATAGTCCTATTCACCCCCCCCCCCCCCCCACAAGGACATATGGCTTGGTCATTTTAGTAACTTATTTACCTACAGGAATTAAGCCACTAGTAGTCTAGTCCTGCACAAAATCTTGTCAGTCTTTAGAAAATACCAAATAGTACACTTTGAAGTAATCAAGTATTCTCACGTTCAAAAAAGGATTAGATGTGTGAAGTTTAACATTAAGATATATATATATATATATATATATATATATATTCCAATAATGTTTAACATAAATATTATAAGAAGCGTAATTCACAACAAGGGCCTAAGACACCCGAGTCAACTTTACCCACTCACTTGGATAATCTAAATTGAAATATTCTTTTCATCTTCAATATCTCTTATGTGAATTTCCTTTAAAGATCATGGGTGTTGAGAGCATTTCTCTAGCTCAAAAGATGGCCACTAATACAGATCTTCCTTTGGGATGTTCTAGTCAAGATTTTAACATACAAGAATTAAGATGCTATTGCTGCACAGAATCTTGTCATTCTTAAGAAAAGAGCAAATAATAAACTTTTAAGTGATCGAGTAATATCATGCAAAAATGATTGATGTGGACAGTTTGACATGAAAATTACTGAAAAAGTATAGTTCTCAAACTATACTGGTTAACCTAAATCTCACCATAGTTTTCCATGTCCATACTACTTGGTCATTGACTGGCTGGGTTGGGCAACCAGCGATTCTTAGTTCAGGGCAAGTTTCACCCTAGTTTTCCATGTCCATGCCTGGTTTAGGATCAGAATCACTCCAGATTCTTGAATCTTAGGGAAGAAGAAGAATTGCAATTTTGATTAATGTTCAAAGTTAGTGCTATAGTTTGATAGTAAGATATGAGCTTCCGTTTGTTTACATATTGAGGAAGAAATCGGTGAGCTCCTAGTGAGTTAAGGGGTGCATTTGGTCATCACTCCCCAATGTAGAAAAGGAACAATTTTTTGCTGATTTTTTTCTCACCTTGGTTTTGTTGCTAGACAACATGAAAATTTCAGTGTGGTTGTCTTTACCAAGGTATATTTTCCTTGCAATGATCAAGAAACCACTATTGTTTTTATAGATACCACTCCAGGTGTACTTTTGCAACCCCAATTAGTTGGGGTAAGGCTTAGATGATGATGAAGAATCCAGGTACACTTTCTTGCACGTATGTTTCCTTCTTGTTGTGATGTTGTCTTTTTAATTTTTTTTTTAATTATTATTATTTTAAAAGAAGTATTGGAACTCCCCATGCTCCATCCAAAGAAATTTGTGAAGCTTGCATTGATCCTTTGAAGGGGGTGCTCTGCTATGGTCCTCCAGGAACAAGCAAAACTTTACTAGCTAGAGATGTAGCCACCATAATTGATGCCTGCTTTATTTGTGTTATCGGAAATGAGCTCATTCAAAAATATGTTGGAGAGGGGGCCTAGATGGTTTGTGAGCTTTTCTAGTTTGCTACTATGACAAATTTAATGAATTTATTTAATAGATATTAAAAGGTTTTCTTATAGTTAGTTCTATTCAGATTCTTTTCTAGTTCATTTTGCAGGAGTTTTGGTGATTTTGGTTGAGTGTAGATCAATTAATTCATTTTAGGTTCATTATATCCAATGTATAACACCTATTGAACTTGAAAGGAGTGAGAATGTTAGGACAAATTCTTAGACTTGAACTTTGTTTTCTGTAGCTACTTTTCACCCCGTAATGTCTCTATTTTAACATGTGACACTGATGTAGTATCACATTACTTAGGACTTGAAATGTTTTTGAGGCTTCAAATCTAGTACAAATGCCATAGTTGTTGTTGTTGTCTTTTTTGGCAAGCATAAAATTCCATCCAGTCATTTGAAATGTTTTAAAGGTTTCAAATCCAGTTCAAATTCCATATTTGACAAAACTGTTCTATGGAAGTTTCTTATAATATATTTTCATTCACTTCTGCTTGATTTTTTGGTGTTTCTTAGTTTTTCCTCATTTTGATATAACCTTTCATACTGTTAGAGGTGCAATTATTAATGTCCCTTGTCAGATGTTTGGTATCAGACAAATTTTGAGTAATTTTCAGTTTAACCTTTTGTTGTTTCAATCTGAGCATTAGGATTTCTATGTCTGTTCTAATGAACTTTGCATCTTGTGTGGAAATCACAAACAAGGAGTATTATCTTACTCTCTTTTTGATTTATTTATTTTTTTGTTTTTTGCAAAACATAGCTTCAAGAAAAAGGACCTCCACTCCATGTGAAGTTGTTGTCGTAATGAGCATTTGAGCTCTAAAAAATCAAATTATTATATCCTCTTCATTTGTTTTCTTCCCTGTCTCTAAGTTTTAGTAGAAATGTTATGATATGCATGCATGCCTGAAGTTCATTTTGTAGAACTGCATGTTATTGGGAGTGAAGTCTTGTGTCCAGGCAATGCGTTGGATAAATCTGGGCTGTATTAAGTTGTGCCGACCCATTTAATTGGCATGGAATGTCTTGCCCTTGATAAAAAGAAATCACATGAAGACTTTCTAAATTTTAGTCAAAAGTGAGCTTTGAATCTAGTTGGTTTGTAATCTTAACAGGAGACAACAACTAGAAGGGTAGAAGCCTGGGCTGGTGTGGAAAAACAGGCTAGCCTGCACATCAGGGTGACAACAATTCTGGAAATGATTGATGGTTTTAAAAATTGGCATTGGTCCATGTTAAGCTCATCATGCTGGTCTGATTTTTAGCCAGGTCATCTGAAATTGGACTTCTCAAGCACCATGTTATGATGCATGTGGCTTAGAAAGCCTCTGGAAATTCATGGGAACAGAGTTGTGGATTCACATTTTCCTTGCCGCTCGACTATTTTTGCTTCTAGCGACATGTCCAACACTACCTCATTACTCAAAGTATCTTTAACATCTTCGTCAATGATTTTTGCAGAGTTAACCTGATAAACACCAATGTTTAGCAACCATCACAGCTTAGGAATAAAGCATAGATGAACAGATCAACCCAATACTCAATAGTTTCATTATCTAATCTGGCTAAGGAAATTCATGCAAATAGAGTCTATAAGGATCCTCTCACATGGATTTGTCCACTTCATCTACGGCCCCATTGCCTACCAGGTCAAAAAATAAGAAAAAACCAACAACAATGCTTCAAGTAGAATCACATGGCAGCATCTCTTCATATATGGTTCTCATTTGCTAATAATCTTTTCCTATTGCTGGCAACACTTCAAATACATTCCGTGAACTAATTTTGTAGGAATTATCGGGTCGTAAGCCTCAAGGTTTGTAGCGTCCTGAACCCAGAGTTCATACAAGTGGGCACATGGCATCTGGGTGATAGATCTAATAGCACTACAAGAAAATAAGCCTTTAGCCACAATTTTTTAGCCTCAGTTGAAAAAACGGAGGCTAAATGTGTTTTTTAGCCTCCATTGCTACACTCCTCACTATCCAATCTTTTGCATTGTTTTCATTCAATGTAGACAGTGGATGTATTTTTCTCTTTAACTATTTGTAGGCCACCGACTGAAAAGCTAGGATTATTCAACTAGGAAGATTTTCGGCATGTGTATGGTTGGGCCTATGAGGCCAACAACCAGCATCACCAAACCCGGGCCTGACTTGTATGGAATTTAGAACCATTGATGAAAGTGTTTTAGATCACATGTCTTAGAACGGAGCAAACACAACTGAGTCGGTCACTTGAGAAGGAGAGACAGAGAGCATCTGAAAGTAGACAAGAGTACCTTGCAGTGCTTGAATCAGCTGCCACTCATGAAGGTCGCTCCAAGCAACTTGAACATGAATCCAGCACGCATGTCCTACGTATGCATCCAACATGACATTTTTATTTGTAACTAAGAAATGTCCTTGCTACATGCAGTGTGTTGATAATTAACTAGTTTATGGAACTTTGGCTAAGCATGCTACATGAAATATCTGATTTAAAAGGAGCTGATATTCTAATGAGAGATGTCCATAGCTTGTTTTAAACTGTCAGAACTTGAAGTTAAGGAAAATCCAGATTGAAGTTGCATAATAAAAAAATGTCCTTGTTACATGCAGTATGTTGATGCTTACTAGTTTATAGAACTCAGGCCAAGCATGCTACATGAAATATCTGAGCTAATATTCTAATGAGTGATATGTCAATAGTTTGTTTTAAACTTTTAGAACCTGGAGTTAAGGAAAATCCAGATTGAAGTTGCATTCGTTTATGACTCTCAATTGGTAATGACTTTCTTCCTCGAAGTCTTTAGGCAATTCACTGTGGTTTTAGAATCATTTTGCAATATATTGGGAATTTTTTGCAAACAATGAAAAATAATGTTATAATAGAAATTAGAAAATAAAAATATTATCCCTTTATCCTTTCTAATTTATTGATTTGATTGTTGAATTTATTGAAATAATCCTAAGACAAGAATAATACATGGACTAAATCTCTCTTCATCCCTTAGTCATGGGAAGAAATCTCTTTCAAGATTCCCCATTTGGCACGTTGTTGCTAGTGAACTTCTATATCAAATGACAAAGCCCAATCATCTAGAGTCATTTGATTTTCTTTAGTGGCTTTGTAGTTATGGCATTGATTTCTTATCTTTGCCTGTTTTCATTCTTAATAATTTAACGTTATCTTTCAAAAGAAATGCATCGAATTATGAAGCTGACTTATTGATCTGCATTCCTGCCAACCTACAGGAGCTGGAAAGGGAGGACTGCTAGGTCAGATTTGGAAAGGGCTGCCCATGTTGAATCTTTTGTATCAGCAAATCAACCTCCAACAACTTAGCACACAAGCCCATATATTGATAATGGTAGACTATAAATTGATTTATTAGACATCATAACAGAAGTACAGAAAAAGGAAAACTTTTTTTTAAAAATTTTAAAATTTATTTATTTTATTTTATTTTACTATAGAAAACTCATCGAGAAGCCAATGCCTTTGAGTTTCTTAGAAGTTGGCCCCATCATTTAAAGCCAACATTATTCGATGAAAAAATTATTTCATATCCCTAAATTAAAATTTTGTTCATGTTAGTAATATTTCAACCAAATCTAAATAAGAATTCTTTGTCATCCAACATTTATGCTATTATTTTCACATAAAATTTATGTATTTTTGTCCATCTTTTATAGGACATTGATCAACAGATCAGGATCTGCAGTAGACCCTATCCACTTGCACATAATGTTGGTAGAAGAACACTTCAATCAAATGGATAGGAACTTATACTTCCTCCTACTTTATTCTTAACTAGTTCTAACGTAAAGTAAATGCTTCAACTGATTTTATAGTCCTTTTCCACAAACAAGCATCTGTGAATCAGAGGTTAGGATTGCTCAACTAATCCGATCTTGCACTACAACAAATACGCGATTTTGGAGTGGCTTTTGCCAGCGCTAAGCAAAACCAAGCGCTGGTAAAATATATCTATAAATACAAAAAAAACCCTACTCATTATGCTCTTAGCCCTGACTCTCCTCCCCGTCCTCTCTCTCTCTCCCTGTAACTCCATGACTCCCACCGACTCTCTTCTCTCTCTACAACTCCACGAACCGACTCTCTCTGTGCGACTCCAGCAGCTACCCATCGCAGCTCTCTCTATCTCTCTCTCTCTCTCTCTCTCTCTCTCTCTCTCTCTCTCTCCACTACGTGAAAAATGGAAAAAAAGGATGGATTAGAGACGGTTCTAGACCGTCTCTAAAATCGCTTGGTTTAAAGACGCTTTAGAGACGGTCGTAAACCGTCTCTAAAATTTTAGACGGCCCATGACCATCCTTAATATTGTCTTAAAAATTTGAACGTCCATAAATCATTTAAGATGGTCGTTGACCGTCTTATATGGGTCGTTTGGGATGGTCATTGGCCGTCCGCATTAGAGACGGTCCTTGACCATCTTATATGCAGTCATCTGAGACGGTCATTGGCCGTCTGCATTAGAGATGGTCATTGGTCGTCTTTTACTTGCAATCTGAGATTGTCAAAGACCGTCTCTATTAGAGATGGCCCTAGACCGTCTCTATTAGAGACTGTCAAAGACCGTCTTTATTAGAGACGGCCTTAGACCGTCTCTATTAGAGACTGTCACGGACCGTCTCTATTAAAGACGGTCCTAAACTGTCTTATAGCTCCGTCAAAGACAATCTCTATCAGAGACAGTTGAAGACCGTCTCTATTAGAGACGGTCCTAAACCGTCTTATAGCCCTATCAAAGACCGTCTCTAATGCTCAGGTCAAAAATGAAAAGGCTCAAAAAAATTATAAATCTCAAAAAAAAAAAAGTTCAGAAGCTTAGAAAAATAACTAACAATGTTTTAAAAAAAATTAAATTTTGAAAAAAAAAACTGTAATTTTATAAAAATCTAGATTTTGAAAAAAAAAAAAGAACTTCGAATAATGTTGATAATTTTGAAAAAAACAATTCGATAAAAATATGATCTTTTGAAAAAGAAAATTTTAAAAATTAAACAAAATTGTGAAAAAATTGATAAAATGTAAAAAAATATATATATATTTTTTAAAAAAGAAAACTAGATTTTGTATTTTGACAACAAAAATTTAAAAGTTATATAACAAAAGTGAGATTAAAAAAATGATATTTTGAAAAAGAAAATTTAAGAAATTAAACAAAATTGTGAAAAAATTAACAAATTGTAAAAAAATATATATTTTAAAAAAGAAAACTAAATTTTGTATTTTGACAAGAAAAGTTGAAAAGATAGATAATAAAAGTGAAATTTTGATGATGTGTTGTATATCCTTGCCGCCCATACGTTTCTCCAACCCATTTTGGGCCGGGTATAAAAAATTGTGTAGATTTAAATCTTAAGTGGACCACACCATTGGAAAGAATGAAAATATAGTACCTCGCCATTAAAAATTATAAAGAGCCCATCGTAAGGTTTTAGTAATGTTTATTTGCAATCCAACTTGTTGATAATGTAAAAGAGATCTAGATATGAAGCTAAACTACAAAGATCAAATTGATCCAAAACTTTTGTGGCCTTCAAAAGGTTTTTAATGGTTATTCATCATTGTTTCGATTGGTATGGCCCACCTGAGATTATTGAGTTCTCGTGATTTGAAATTACATCCTAAAATATGATGGAAAAATATATGGACAGTGTCGATATACATAAAATATATCAAGGTGGGCCCTACATGGTTAGAGTAACACCCATGAAGGAGTTACCTAAATAGTGAAATGGTACTATAAGGTCACCTCATGGGAACTTCCTATGAGGTTGACCTATGTGCGCCCCACCATGATGTGTGTAGAACATGAACACCATGCATTTGATGTGTCCCCTTTAAGTCTAAAAATTAGTCATATACGAGACTCAGGTGGGCCATATCATCTAAAACTATGTGAAGACATCCCTAAAACATATAAAAGCATTTGGTGGGGCCCACATGAGTTTTCGATGTGTATGAAACTTGGTCTGACTCCTCATCCAAGTGGGACACATAATGAATGTGTTGGATCTATGAACCACATTTAGGTGGGCCCAATAAATGATTATGAATGTTTTAATGTGAGGGTAACCCTCTCAACTGTAGTATGTGGTGTGGCCCACCCAAGTCATAGATTGACTTTATTTTTAAGCTCGTGGCCCACCATGGAATGGTGCATCTGATTGACGGGGTAGATCCAAAGTTCAAGTGGACCCACCATGGAAAACAGTAGGATAGTGACACCCACTATTGAAACCTTCTTAGGGCCCGCCGCGATGTTTATTTGAGATCCAATCTGTTTATAAGTTAATACAGATATGGATGCAGTTGAAACTTGGTCTGATATCCCCCATCCAAGTGGGACACACATAATGAGTGGGTTGGATATGTCAATCACATTCAGGCAGGCCCAATATATGATTATGAATGTTTTAGGAAACCCTTCTCTACTACATTTAGGTGAGTTACTCATTACTTTTACTAGAGTAAACTCTGTGGGTCCACTGTTATTTATTTATTTTATCCACTCCATTCATCCATGTTAACAGATAATTTGAGGTCTAAAGAACAAAAAGGAAGCATATCCAAAGCTCAAGTGGACCACACCACAGGAAATAATGTGATTGAACCTCTACCATTTAAAATTTCTTAGGGGCCATAGAAGTTTTGGATCAAGCTGATGTTTGTGTTTTCTATTTATTCATATATTTTTGATATTATTAACAACCTTTAACTGTTTTTGGACAATTTGATCAGTCCAGATTGAAAAGTAAATAACTTCAAATGTTTAAATCAAAATTCACTCAAATTGTTGATCAATCTTGTTTGCCCAATATCTCTCTCATATGTAGCATGATCGGGGCAAGTAACTAGTCAATTTGAGGGTAATGATCAGTAAAATAGAGTGAATGGACCGGACATGTAAAATGAACCAAATATTCTGGTCAAAATTGTGACCCAACTTGTTGACCTCGTGAGAACCTGTTATTTATTTATTTTATCCACTCCGTTAATCTATGTTAACGGATAATTTTAGGGTTTGATCCCAAAAATGAAGAAAATTAAAATCTTAAGTGGACCACAGCGCAGGAAACAGTTTGATTGAACATCTACCATTGAAAATTTTTTGGAGGCTAAAGAAGTTTTGGATCAAGCTGATGTTTATGCTTTCTCTTCATCCATGTCTTTGTAATCATATTAACAGGTTGGATGACAAATAAAAATTACTTTAAACCCTAGGAAGGTTTCAACAGTGGAAATCACTATTCCACACTATTTCCTATGTAATGGTCCACTTGAGCTTTGGATCTACTTCAATTTTGGGATCAACCCCTAAAATTAGCATTAAAAATGGATGGACGGTGTGGATAAACCACATAAATTCATGGTGGGCCCAACTGAGTTTACTTAGTACAATAAAAGCGTATTGAGTAACTCAGTACACAATCCTCTCTCTCTCTCTCTCTCTCTCTCTCTCTCTCTCTCTCTCTCTCTCTCTCGTCGGTAGCTAATCCGCGTCCACTTGATATTATGAACATGTTGGATGGCAAATAAACATTACTGTGGGCCCAAGGAAGGTATCAACGGTGGAAATCATTATTCCACACTGTTTTGTGTGGCATGGTCCACTTGAGTTTTGGATTTACCGAAAATTTGGGATCAACACACACTGTTCATCCATTTTTTTGAGATCATTTTATATAATTATCTAAAAAATGAATCATATCCAAAGATTAAATGGACCACACCACAAATAAGGGGAACAGATTGGTTACTCCCCCTAGACCATCCAATGGCTGGTGGTTGGTGCTGTGTGGGCCCCACCATGATGTATGGCCCCACACCATTTTTAATTTAATTTTATTTTTTATACTTTTGAACCAGTTGGATTTCAAATAAACATTACGATGGGTCTTAGGATAGTTTCAATAGTGGGAATCACCCTCCCGTTGTTTTCTGTGGTGGGGTCCACACTATAAGAAAAGGGGGAACGGATTGGCTAGGTGCTATGTGGGCCCCACCATGATGTATGTGTTTCATCCATGCCATCCATCTTTTTTTACAGATCATTTTACGGTATGAGTCCAAAAATGAGGTATATCCAACTCTCAAGTAGACCACATTATAGGAAACAGTGTTGAATGAGGGTCAACCATTAAAAACATTTTGGGGGCCATAAAAGTTTTGGATCAAGCTGGTATTTATTTTTTATCTTCATCTAGGCCTGTATGACCTAATTAACAGATTGGATGTCAAATAAATAGTATAGTGGGCCTTAGGAGGATTTTAATAGTTGATATCCAATCACTATTGTTTTCATGTGGTGTGGTCCACCTAAGATTTATATCCCTCTAATTTTTGGGATCAAGCAATAAAATGATTTGGAAAAATGGATGAACGGAATAGATGAAACACATACATCATGGTGGGGCCAACAGAGCACCGACCATCAACCGTCGGTTGAGGCCCTATATATATATATATATATATATATATATATATATATATATATATATAAAAGCCCTAAAATCATTTGCACCGACTCTCTCCGTCTCCCTTTCTGCTCTCTCCCTCGATGGAGCTCGCACTCCGGCCCTCGCCGCTCGCTCTCCGGCCCTCTCTGCTCTCTCTCTCTCTCTCTCTCTCTCTCTCTCTCTCTCTCTCTCTCTCCCCCCCCCCCCTCTCTCTATGCCTCTCCCTCTCCCTCTCCCTCTCTCGCTCGCTCTCCCTTAAGGTCTCCCTCTCCGCTCGCTCTCTCCATCTCCCTCTCGCTCGCTCTCCGCCCCCCCCCTCTCTCTTTCTCTCTCTCTCTCCCTCTCCCTCTCCCTCCCCCTCTCTCTTGCTCTCCCTCAAGCTCTCACTCTCCGCTCACCTCTCTCGATCTCGGTCCTCTGTTGTAGTTTGGCCTTCTCTTGGTTGTAAATCTCGGATTCTCGTGCATGATGTTTGTTTGTTTGTTTGTCTTTTTTTTTTTTTTTTTTTGGGGGGGGGGGGAGGGATTTAAGGATTTGGGGATTTAGGGTGTGTTTGGGCAGTGGGATTAGAAGGGATTAGGTGGGATGGAATTGCAATTGGTCTTGTGCCAATTCCACTCCATGTTTGGCAGTGGGCCCCATGAGATCCAAGTGGTGCCTCTTGCTGGTGGCTGTTCTTTGGCATGTGTGGGCACATGGATGTATTCTACCAGACATTCATCTTTGGATTTTCGAAATCCAATCTCATGTATGATGAAATAAGGTCTGTTAGAGGTTTGTTAAGCTCATGTATAAGGCCTACCTTCTAATGGCATCACATGTACCACCATGGCAGACAATGCAATATCAAAGCCATCCATCAGGTTGGTCTAGCTATCAAGATGTTCTCACCCAAAAAATCAAGCTGAAGAAGTAGAGCATGCATACCATCCTATTATGTAGTTTAATGAGGTTTGTGGAGTTAGATTTTTTCATGCTTTGCATGAGGGTGCATTTGCTTGCAACAAATGTCATGAACTTCATGATATTTTGTACCGAATTAGACTTATTAATCCTGAAATATCATGATATTTGGCTGCCCATCTTGAAACCAATCCTTATAGAAAAGCTTTTTGGTTCTTTTTTTATTTTCTTTGCTTGCTGGTTTTTTTTTCCCACATGATTTATTGTGGCGAATGTCATTTGAGACCTTTGGCTTCACATGTCTTTCCAATTTGGTTTGGTTCTATAATTTAAGTAGAATTAATTGGCTTTCTATTTGAGGATGATGAATGTTTCAATTTCTTGGATGGATGATGAATGTATTTGCAAATGTAAATGAAAATAAAGAACTTATTATATATATACGTTATCAATGGAGGATACCTTGTTTAGGGAGACATGAAATTCTTGTAGCTTATGGTATGGTGCCCCAATATTGGTTGTATGTTACTAGTATGTAGTAGATAATACTAGGTTCAATAGTAGATAATACTAGAGAATACCTAAATCCGATCCGAACCCGAAACCGAATCTGATTCTCTAAACCTAAACCTATAGCTTAAACCTAAACCTAAACCTAAACCTAAACCTAAACCTATAACCTAAACCTAAACCTATAACCTAAACCTAAACCTAAACCTATAACCTAAACCTAAACCTATAACATTAACCTAAACCTAAAACCTAAATGTATTCTCAAATCCCTAAATCTATAACTTATAACCTAAACCTAAACCTAAACCTATAACCATAACCTAAACCTAAAACCTAAACCTAAATCTATAACCTATAACCTAAAATCCCTAAACCTATAACCTATAACCTAAACCCAAACCTAAACCTATAACCTTAACCTAAACCTAAAACCTAAACCTAAACCTATAACCTAAGGGCTGTTTGGCTAGGCAGATTAGATGGGATTGAATGGTAGTAGAGTGGACTGCACAGATTTTAAGGTAATTATAGCTGCGTCAGTGGATTGGTGCAAGATCTGTGGGATTGCTGTATCCGGGATTGCTATATTAGGTCTGTTTGGCACGCCCGGCCAATCCCGGGCTTAAACCTTCCAATCCCTTTCAATCCCTTGAATCAAACACGTCCCAGGCAATTTTGAAGGGATTAGGGTGGATTGGATGGGATTTAAAGGTGATGATGGTGATGTCAGTGGATTGTCTTAAGATCCATGGGATTGCTATATCCTGGGATCAGATCCCGTGTCTATTTAGCACGCCTGGCCAATCCCGGGATCTATCTTCCAATCCCTTCCAGTCTCATCCAATCTACCCAGCCAAACAGGCCCTAAATGTATTCTCAAATCCCTAAACTTATAACCAATAACCTAAACCTAAACCCAAACCTAAACCTATAACCTTAACCTTAACCCAAACCTAAACCTATAACCTTAACCTTAACCTAAAACCTAAAACCTAAATGTATTCTCAAATCCCAAAACCTAAACCTACACCTAATCCTAATCTCAACTCCTTAACCTAAACCTAAACCTAAACTTGAAAACCCAAACCTAAACCCAAACCCAAACCTAAACCCGATTTCCTAAACCTAAACCTTAACCTATTCTCAATTCCTAAACCTTAACCTATAACCTAACCTAAACCTATGACCTATGACCTAAACCTAAACCTATAACCTAAACCTAAACCTAAACCTAAACCTATAACCTAAACCTAAAACCTAAACCTAAACCTAAAACCTAAATGTATTCTCAAATCCCTAAACCTAAAACCTATAACCTAAACCTAAACCTAAACTTATAACCTTAACCTAAACATAAAACCTAAACCTAAACCTATAACCTAAATGTATTCTCAAATCCCTAAACCTATAACCTATAACCTAAACATAAACCTATAACCTAAAACCTAAACCTATAACCTAAAATCATGGGAATGATATGAAGTCAGTTAAAGCTACTGACTGCTTGGATTGGTGTGAGGTACGTTTTCTTGATATTTCTTGCATTAATTCTCCAAAACAAAAAAGTTTTATCATAAGTAATGTTAAATTGAGTTGAATGCAATCCTAGAACTCCATCATCAAGATTAGTTTCATTCCATGAAGCTGTAGCAGTTCATGTGGTAGTTTTAGAGCTTTTGTTTACTATTGTTTATTCCATGAAGCTGTACTTGTTTCAATTTTCTTGGATAGATGATGAATGTATTTGGGAATGTAAATGAAAATAAAAAACTTATAATATATATATGTGTGTGTGTGTGTGTGTGTGTGTGTGTGTGTTATGAATGGAGGATACCTTGTTTAGGGGGACATGAAGTTCTTGTAGCTTATGGTATGGTGCCCTAATATTGGCTGTATGTTACTAGTATGTAGTAGATAATACTAGGTTTAATAGTAGATAATACTAGAGAATCCCTAAACCTAAACCTACACCTAATCCTAATCTACTCCTTAACCTAAACCTAAACTTGAAAACCCAAACCTAAATCCGTACACAAACCCGAACCCGAACCCGATTTCCTAAACTAAACCTTAACCTATTCTCAATTCGCTAAACCATAACCTATAACCTACACTTATAACCTAAACTTGTAACCTTAACCTAAACATAAAACCTAAACCTAAACCTAAACCCAAACCCGATCCCGAACCCAAATCTGAATCCCTAAACCCTTAGGGCATGTTTGGATGGGCCTATCCCATGGGATTGGATTGTATTAGGGTGGATGACAAGTAATGATGGCTGTGTCAGTGGATTGCTGGCAATCCCATGGGATTACTTTATCCAGGGAATTCACCACCGAGTATGTTTGGCTCGCCTGGCCAATCCCAGGATTACGTCAGCCAATCCCGAGATTGCTCCGTCTAACCAAACATGTCCCAAGCAAAATAGATGGGATTAAGAGGGATTGGGTGGATTTCAAGGTAATGATGGTGATGTAAGTGGATTGCTGGCAATCCCATGGGATTGATATATCTAACTTCTGACTGTTTGGCACGCCCGGCCAAATTCCGGGATTGCTCCTTCCAATCCATCCTAATACAACCTAATCCCATCCACCCTGCCTGGCCAAACAGGCCCTTAGCCTAAACCTAAAACCCAAATGTAAACCCGATCTTGAACCCGAACCTGATTTCTTATACCTAAACCTTAACGTATTCTCAAATCCCTAAACTTAAACCTACACCTAATCCTTATCTCAACTCCCTAACCTAAACCTAGACCTAAACTAGAAAACCCAAACCTACACCCAATCCTGAACCCGAATCTGAATCCCTAAACGCTTAACCTAAACCTAAAACCCAAATGTAAAACTGATCTCGAACCCGAACCTAATTTCCTATACCTAAACCTTAACGTATTCTCAAATCCCTAAACCTAAACCTACACCTAATCCTAATCTCAACTCCCTAACCTAAACCTAAACCTAAACTTGAAAACCCAAAACTAAACTGGAACCCGATCTCGATTTCCTAAACCTAAACTTATGACCTTAACCTAAACCTATTCTCAAATCCCAAAACCTCAGAACCTAAACCTAAACCTAAACCAAAACCTATAACCAAAACCAAAACCTATAACCTAAACTTTGAACCCATTCTCAAATCCCATAACCTATAACCTAAACCGAAACCTTAACCTTAACCTAAACCAAAACCTATAACCTAAATCGAAACCTTAACCTTAACCTAAACCAAAACCTATAACCTAAACCAAAAACTAAAACCAAAACCTATAACCTAAACCCGAACCCAAACCCAAACCCGAACCCAAATTCCTAAACCTTAACCTAAAGATATAACCTATATAATTTGAGTGTATACCTAAACCTAAAACCTTATAACCTAAAACTATTCTCAAATCCCTAAACCTTAACCTATAACCTAACCTAAACCTATACTTATAACCTAAAACTATTCTCAAATCCCAAAACCTATAACCTAAACCCGAATCCAAACCCGAACCCGAACCCGAATTCCTAAACCTTAACCTAAAAATATAACCTATAACCTATAACTTAAGCCTATGCCTAAACCTAAAACCTTACTTATAACCTAAAACTATTCTCAAATCCTTAAACCTTAACCTATAACCTAACCTAAACCTATACTTATAACCTAAACCTATTCTCAAATCCCAAAACCTATAACCTAAACCCGAATCCAAACCCGAACAAGAACCTGAATTCCTAAACCTTAACCTAAACATATAACCTATAACCTATAACCTAAGCCTATAACTTAAACCTAAAGCTAAACCTATAACCTAATCTTAAACCTATAACCTAAACTCAAATCCCTAAACCTAAACCTACACCTAATTCTAATCTCAACTCTCTAAACCTAAACCTAAACTTGAAAACCCAAACCTAAACGCGACCCTGAACCCGAACCCACTTTCTAAACCTATACCTTAACCTATTCTCAATTCCCTAAACCTATAGCTTATAACCTAAACCTAAACCTTAACCTAAACCTAAACCTAAACCTAAACCTATAACCTTAACCTAAACCAAATCCTATGACCTAAAACCTAAATGTAATCTCAAATCTCTAAACCTAAACCTACACCTAATCCTAATCTCAACTCCCTAACCTAAACCTAAACATAAACTTGAAAACCCAAACCTAAACCCGATCCTCGAACCCGAACCCGATTTCCTAAACCTAAACCTTAACCTATTCTCAATTCCCTAAACCTTAACCTATAACCTAACCTAAACTACACCTATAACCTATACTTATAACCTAAACCTAAACCTATAACCTAAACCTAAGCCTAAAACCTAAACCTATGACCTAAAACCTAAAATTATTCTCAAATACCTAAACCTAAAACTACACCTAATCCTAATCTCAACTCCCTAACTTAAACCTAAACCTAAACTTGAAACCTAAACCTAAACTCGATCCCGAACCCGAACCCGATTTCCTAAACCTAAACCTTAACCTATTCTCAATTCCCTAAACCTATAGCTTATAACCTTAACCTAAACCTATAACCTTAACCTAAACCAAAACCTATGACCTAAAACCTTAACCTATAACCTATAACCTAAAACCTAAACTTATAACCTATAACCTAACCTTAACCTAAACCTAAAACCTAAACCATAACCAATAACTTAAAACCTAAACCTATGACCTAAAACCTAAATGTATTCTCAAATCCCTAAACCTAAACCTACACCTAATCCTAATCTCAACTCCCTAACCTAAGCCTAAACTTGAAAACTCAAACCTAAACCCGAACCCGAACCCGATTCCCTAAACCTAAACCTTAACCTATTCTCAGTTCCCTAAACCTATAGCTTATAACCTAAACCTAAACCTTAACCTTAACTTAAACCTAAACCTTAACCTAAACCTATGACCTTAACCTAAACCAAAACCTTTGACCTAAAACCTAAATGTATTCTCAAATCTCTAAACCTAAACCTAAACCTAATCCTAATCTCAACTCCCTAACCTAAACCTAAACCTAAACTTGAAAACTCAAACCTAAACCCGATCCCGAACCCGAACCCGAACCCGATTTCCTAAACCTAAACCTTTACCTATTCTCAATTCCCTAAACCTATAGCTTATAACTTAACCCTAAACCTAAACCAAAACCTTAACCTAAACCTATAACCTTAACCTAAACAAAAACCTATGACCTAAAACCTTAACCTATAACCTATAACCTAAACTTATAACCTATAACCTAACCTTAACCTTAACCTATAACTCCGTAACCTAAACCTAGACCTAAAACTAAATGTATTCTCAAATCCCTAGACCTAAACCTACACCTAATCCTAATCTCAACTCCCTAACCTAAACCTAAACCTAAACTTGAAAATCCAAACCTAAACCCGAACCCGATTTCCTAAACCTAAACCTTTACCTATTCTCAATTCCCTAAACCTAAACCTTAACCTAAACCAAAACCTTAACCTAAACCTAAACCTACACCTATAACCTTAACCTAAACCAAAACCTTAACCTAAACCTAAACCTACACCTATAACCTTAACCTAAACCAAAACCTATGACCTAAAACCTTAACCTATAACCTATAACCTAAACTTATAACCTATAACCTAACCTTAACCTAAACCTTAACTTATAACCTGAAACCTAAAACTAAATGTATTATCAAATTCCTAAACCTAAACCTACACCTAATCCTAATCTCAACTCCCTAACCTAAACCTAAACCCGATCCCGAACCCGATTTCCTAAACCTAAACCTTAACCTATTCTCAAATCCCTAAACCTATAGCTTATAACCTAAACTTATACCTAAACCTAAACCTTAACCTAAACCTAAACCTATAACCTATAACCTAAACCTAAACCAATTATCTAAATGTATTCTGAAATCTCTAAACCTAAACCTACACCTAATCCTAATCTCAACTCGCTAACCTAAACCGAAACCTAAACTTGAAAACCCAAACATAAACCCAATCCTGAACCCGAACCCGATTTCCTAAACCTAAACCTTAACCTATTCTCAATTCCCTATACCTATAGCATATAACCTAAACCTATAACCTATAACTTAAACCTAAACCTAAACCTAAAACCTAAATGTATTATAAAATCCCTAAACCTAAACCTACACCTAATCCTAATCTCAACTCCCTAACCTAAACCTAAACCTAAACTTAAAAACCCAAACATAAACCTGATCCCGAACCCGAACCCGATTTCCTAAACCTAAACCTTAACCTATTCTCAATTTCCTAAACCTAAACCTAAACCTAAACCTAAACCTATAACCTAAACCTAAACCTAAACTTAAAACCTAAATGTATTCTCAAATCCCCAAACCTAAACCTACATCTAATCCTAATCTCAACTCCCTAACCTAAATACAAACCTAAACTTGAAAATGCAAACCGAAACCCGATCCCGAACCCGATTTCCTAAACCTAAACCTTAACTTATTCTCAATTCCCTAAACTTATAACTTATAACCTAAACCTAAACCTTAACCTAAACTTAAACCTAAAACCTAAATGTATTCTTAAATCCCTAAACCTAAACCTACACCTAATCCTAATCTCAACTCCCTAACCTAAACCTAAACCTAAACTTAAAAACCCAAACCTAAACCCGATCCCGAACCCTAACCCGATTTCCTAAACCTAAACCTTTACCTATTCTCAATTCCCTAAACCTATAGCTTATAACCTAACCCTAAACCTTAACCTAAACCTAAACCAAATCCTTAACCTAAACCTAAACCTATAACCTTAACCTAAACCAAAACCTATGGCCTAAATCCTTAACCTATAACCTATAACCTATACTTATAACATATAACCTAATCTTAACCTATAACCTAAAACCTAAACCTAAACCTAAAACTAAATGTTTCTCAAATCCCTAAACCTAAACCTACACCTAATCCTAATCTCAACTCCCTAACCTAAACCTAAACCTAAACTTGAAAACCCAAACCTAAACCCAATCCCGAACCCGAACCCGATTTCCTAAATCTAAACCTTAACATATTCTCAATTCCCTAAACCTATAGCTTATAACCTAAACCTATAACCTATAACCTAAACCAATAATCTAAATGTATTCTCGAATCCCTAAGCCTAAACCTACACCTAATCCTAATTTCAACTCCCTAACCTAAACCTCAAAACCCAAACCTAAACCCGATCCCGAACCTTAACCCGATTTTCTAAACTAAACCTTAACCTATTCTAAATTCCCTAATCCTTAACCTATAACCTAACCTAAACCTATAACCTGCACTTATAACCTAAACTATAACCTAAGCCTAAACCTAAACCTAAACCTAAAACCGATCGCCCTAATAGGATTGAGATGGCTCTGATGGATGTACACAAACAAGCCACTGCAAACCTACAAAGTAGAGATAAGACGAAACATCTCCAATTGCTTATTATCATTTTACCTGACATGAGCGGTTCATATGGTGAGTGCAAACAAGACCCTAAATCGTAGAGAGATGGAATGAATCAACTAAAACATTTTATTTTCTGATTTTGCAGGAAAGATAAAACATGTTTGCGAAACGGAGTTGGGCATAATGTCGCAGTGTTGCCAACCAAGACAGGCATCCAGAGTCAATAAACAGTATCTCGAAAATATTGTCTTAAAAATTAATGTCAAGGTTTGTAATTCTTTGAAGTGGTTGAACTTTGAATGTCTGATGTGTTTCTTCTTTTACCTCTTTTGAAGTTGTTCTCGGCACAGCTGCATCGGCAGGAGCTGATAAGAGATTTTTTTCAAGTTGTGCAGGATCCTCAGAGAGGTTCTATAAACAAAGGGATGATCCGGTAAGTCTTTTTCTCCTCTGTTTTTGTATGATATTTGGTGCAAGTGTTTGAATTCATTGTTTAAAGAATATCTATGGTATTTGGTAGAAAACAACTGATTGCATTCAGACAAGCAACGGGACAGAAGCCTCATCGCATCATATTCTATAGGTAATTCTTCACCTCGGGAGTCTCTATAGAGTATGAATATTATGATTTAGTCTTGGTTTTTGTTGGATGAGAAACTGTTTGGTATTTTGGCTCATGATTTGGAGTTTTGCAAGGTTGGTGTGAGTGTATTTATGCATGGATGAATGTAATGTGGATAAGATTGTATTTGTTTGGATGGACGTAGTTTATGTTTGGATGAATGTAGTTTATGTTTAGATGGATTTATGTAGTTTAGGTTTAGATGGATGTGAATGTGAATATGATGAAATATATTATATAACAGGTGTATATCAGGAAGAATACGATGTTGTAACAGGTGTATATTAGGAAAAATATGATATTGTAACAGGTGTATGTTGTTTGTGTTTGGATGGATGTAGTTTATGTTTGGATGAATGTAGTTTTTGTTTGGATAGATTTATGTAGTTTGGGTTTAGATGGATGTGAATGTGAATATGATGAAATATATTATATAACAGGTATATATCAGGAAGAATACGATGTTGTAACAGGTGTATATTAGGAAGAATATGATATGAACAGGTGTATATGCAAATACGAGACGGCTGAAGACCGTCCTTTACAGGTTCATAAGAGACGGCCCATAACCGTCCTTTTTATTGACGGTTATGGGCCGTCCTTTTTACATACGGTCAGAGACTGTCCTTTTTAGCTTCATATAAACCTACCATTATAGATGGTCAATGACCGTCCTTCTTTAGAGACGGTTTATGGCCGTCCTTTAAAAAATACGACACGTCAAAATTTGACGGCCGTTGCGACGGTCCAGGACCGTCCTTTTTGGCCTTTTAAGACGGTTTTCAACTGTCCTTTTTTCACTGTTTTGGCATAGTGCTCTCTCTCTCTCTCTCTCTCTCTCTCTCTCTCTCTCTCCTTCTGCCAAGCAAGAGCTCTCTCTCAATCGGGCGGCAAAGCAACCTCCGTACGCGGCACAATCACTCCCAATTTCCCTCTCTCAGGTCTCTATCTCTCTGTGTCAATGTCGCGCTCAATCTCTCTTGAGAACGAGTATCTTCAATGTTGAAACCCTAATTAGGGATTTGCTATGTTGAAATCCTAATTAGGGATTTACAATGTTGAAACCCTAATTAGGGATTTACTATGTTAAATCGCTAATGGGTGGATAAGATTTATCATTTAAATTTATTATGTAGAAGTATTGTTGGACCTGATGATGCTTTGTATTTTTATTTTTCCTGTTTTACTAGTTCGTTTGGATTTATACATGGGTTTGTCATCAAATCTATTATCCATAGAATTTCGCATATGACTCTACACTTTATTTTCCTGTTTTGCACTTCTCATTGTATGAATGAGAAGTGATCTCTCTTTCTTTGTCAAGGGTCTTAAAACATGCTCTCCAGAAAACACATTGTTGCTACATTTGATTACATTTGCAAGTATTTCATTTTAGGACTGTTGGAGAAGTGCTCCCGCCTTGCGTTGCAATATCTCATCTTCTCCCCAATTCTAGTAATGTATGGTGCCTCATTTTCTATTTTTATTACTTCAGTTGCCCCTTTACATTCCTCTGATGGTGTTGAGTCAAGGAATTCGGTTATCAGGAATGTGAAATGTCTTAATGCACCCATTTTGTACTGGTGGGTCCATAGTTTGATGATGGTGACTGCTGTGCTGGTGGACCCATTCCTGAGCATAGTTCCGAAACTCAACTCAGAATCTTGGATGAGTCAAGCTTGACTTGGAGAGATTTCGAGCAGTCTTATAAAA
This sequence comes from Magnolia changhungtana, assembly GCA_030180095.1. NCBI lineage: Eukaryota > Viridiplantae > Streptophyta > Magnoliopsida > Magnoliales > Magnoliaceae > Magnolia > Magnolia changhungtana. Next base: position 135,453 of record JASAUF010000429.1, on the reverse strand, counting down.
ACTCAGTCCTAGATCCAACTTGATCCCGACTTGAGCACATGTAGTGGGTTTCAATTTTTATTGTATGTTATTTGCCTTTGAAGTTTCTATATATATATATATGTGTGTGTGTGTGTGTGTGTGTGTGTGTGTGTGTGTGTGTGTGTGTGTATATATATATATATTCTAGTTATTTTTGTGCAATTAAATTAGGACCCTTGAGTAGGATTGAGTTTCTTAATACTCTGTAAGCTCATGTTAGAGGCGGACTACAATAAAATATTATAAGTTTCTTATCCCCTTGTAAAGGTTCATACCACTCCGAGGAGATGTCCCTCTTCTTTCCTTTATAGCGGCCTTATGTTGCTAATATTCCAAACTTCTGAAATATTTTAAAACTCTGGACTCTTCCTTCTCTCTCGAAGTTAATGAAACCGAAGTGCAATCCGCCCATAACCCCCTAGCCATATGGTCGAAATGGTGACGTACAAATATAATTTTAGGAGATTAAAAACCCTTCTAGTATAGCCTTTGACTATGAGCACCATAGAAGAACTTATTATCCACCAAGTAAATATAGGTTAAACAAGAACTCTCCTTGAACAAGACCCGAAGGACAACCTTATAAACACGAGGCTTGAACCTCCTAATGAATTATAATACTCCTTAAATACCTAGGATGGTCAGATTTCGGAATTTCAGAACCATATCCCTACGAGGCATTCGCGGCTTAACTCAATTCTCAATCCTGAGTGATTACCAAAGGACTCACTACTTTGACCGAGCAAAAGACCACGATCCATCAGGATTAGGAAGTCAAACAACGATTTGTCTGCCGTGGTCAGGTGAGCAATCAACGTATCGAATTTGAGCCTACCACAACTGTCTTTCCATTTTAGTCGAATTATAAAGAGTAGATTATACCACTCTTAGGTGAACTTTATCATCAAACCCTTAGGACGATAATAATGATTTGGACCTTTGTTTTTAAACCTCAAAGGTAGAAACTTTCAAGGGGGGTAGACCATTATGAGCTGGGCTAGTGTAGTTATTATATACCCTAACACGTATATAAACATGAAACCAACAGGACTAAGCAAATGAAGTAAAAAAATCTTTTACCCTTAAGTAATTTCGGGGATGAAATTATTTCATTAAGGGTGGGTAGATTGTAATGTCCCAGAAAAATTCGTACAAAGACCCGAGTACCACTTCGGGCAGAAATCACTAAGGGTTGAAGAAATTAGACGAAAATTAATTAAGTAATAAACTAAATAATCGGTGGAATTAGCTTGAACCACTTTCTATACGAACTGCAAGACGCAAAACTATTAGAATTACGAACTCTACATTACCTAAAAACCTAGGAGAAATCTCAAAACCCAGTTGCTCTTGGGAGCACATTGAAACTCCGTATTGGACCTGGACCGCACGTCGAAAGTCCGATAATCGTGAAACTATACGGTTGCGACCACCTTACTGGGCTTGACGACCATCACGGGAATCGAGCTCGAATAGTATCCAGAAACTCACAACTAAAGCCCTGAGTAAAGTGTGTGAGAAACGTAAATATATTTTAAAAATGAACTCAGTTTTAAGTGAATTAGGCCGTTTGCTTACAAGCCAAATTTAAGGTTTCAGACCATCAGATTCTGACCCAACTACACCCTTGGATCAGGAAAATTTCCCTACACATGTTAATGTACTTGTGGTCCTGATCGAGTGATAATGACCGTTAAACTGAAACAGGTCCTCCACGGTCAATCCACTAATCTGATCGGACCAAAATCTTAGCCTAGCGTAGATCTATTATTAGGGAACTTCCTCCAGACCGTATGTGAGCAATGGATCTCCAGGTGAGCTCTGTTTGGTCGAAACATCCACCTTTTTGCTATATCCTAAGTATACCATGGCCCTAAGGCCATTGACATCAGTTCCGGGCTTATAAATAGCCCTTAACCCACCCCTTCTCTCTCACATACGAATTTGCTCCAAACCCTAGGAGAGAGAGAAGAGAGAGAAGGAGAGAAAAGAGTGGAGATCGAAGGGAAATCCTTGGAGTTTGCTGCTGTCCTTCTATTCAGTTACTCCACTCCTCGATTCACCCTTCCACATCGCTACACTGTCGATTTCAACTCCATTTTTTAGTAAGAAATCTTAACCCTAAAATGTTTTAGGAATCCAAATAGAGTAATCGATGTAATAGGTAACTCACTTCGTGATTTAGGTAGTTGTTGTGCTATAAATGGAGACATAGTGTACGAACCGAGTTCGTAACGGGCATACCGACGAACGGTACGGACTATAAACATTTAGGTTATGGTTTTCAAGGCTTTCAATGTTAGCTAATGATTTATGTCTGACTTGTTGCCACCACGGGATGTTAGTTATGATGTATTCAACAAATCATACATGTGTGTGAATTATGTGAATATATAATACATCCTATGTGTTTGTTGAAAAGTTTGAATGAAATGATAATTATGATTTATACTTGTCATGCCTCAAACTCAGAAACCAGGCTCACAAAACTCCCGATTGCCGAATCCGGCGCCAACAGCCTCCATAGTACCCCATTCTCGGCTCCCAGTGCCCATACGCCAGATTCCGATCCTGGGATCCTACAAGGAGGATTTTCAGTATGATTTTTTTTTTGTAATGGAGCATAACTACATGCATAACCAAGTCACAAAACAACATCACCACATATCCACTAATATAATCATTTGAATACAATGCTGAAAGGGAAATACATATATCGAAACCAAAGCTCCAGAGGACAGCTGCACGCTCCAAGCTCAAAGCTGTTGCAACCTAACGCCACCTGCATGCATCTATCGTGCATAAGCTTACAAAATCTTAGAGGGTGGTGAAAGTGTGTGCACAAGATAAGTGCCAAGTATACCATAAAGTCCATAAATCATTCATCATTAGAACAAGTGGAATATACTGGTAAGTGCATGAGTGCTATCAACTGTATCAAGGCTATGCAATGCAAAACATAATAAGTCAATAACGGATGCTGAGGACGCAATGCAATATGCAAATCCTGATGAGCCACAAATACCATCAACCTCATCTAGGCTATATAAGTGCAAAATTATAGTAACCCACAATGTTAAGTATTGCAGATGCAATGTGATATGCGGTGCAAATGAAATGACTATGCTGGAATGTGAAGTCGGGATGATAGTACGAAGTATCACAGGCTATGGGGTCCATCATAAGGGACTTCTATCCAAATCAGTCCCATACCTAAATTTGGATAGTCAGACACAATGTGGTAAACTCCTGATCTCAGGTTAGTCGTGTGCCCAACCAAAATCCTGGCCATGCGATGGTACATGTAACAAATAGTTACGCACCACCAGTCCGAGTGGATAGTGAATGAATGAATGAATTGATATGCAATTCCTGCTCAATAAGACCACATATCAGTACGGTTGCTCTCTGGAGAAATCACCGGGGTCTATTACACTTGACACCGATTGTCTCCTCCCTAGCTGCACAGCCTAGTGAGCGAAATAAACTTCATTATCCGCCTGACCAGTAGTCTGCCAATACTTACCTGGCTCATTGATAGCGGGCCCATTTCTGAGCTGGTCATACTTAGCCTAACTTATAGCCCCCTCACTCGGGCGGATAAGGCTACACCCCCCTCCCAACTAACCACGACATAGTGGGAGACGTGGCCTATTAGTATTCGGCACTCGGGCGCTCATGTTCCACTCGGTCTAGACGTTGAGGCTACTCTGGCCTCGGAGGTTCTAGAATTTTCACCCAAGGACATCCTAAGTGCCCACAGTGCTAGAACCAAGTATTTCTGGTGTCCTATCTATCCATCCACGATGTGCCTGTGGAGGCTATGACCTTGATGTCGCTAAGGTGCACAATGATCAAGTCACACATATGCGAGATGTATGAGTCACACTATCTAGTCATGTAACAATCTTGCGCGTGCTGCGTGATAATGTGGGGCACTCATCTCAAAAGGAGTCCCGTAAATGGTCTGCCCAATGGCGTGTGTTATGATCAAACATTCCTCATATAAAGCATACATATGATGCGTATGAGCATGAATCATGGAGTTACACTAAGCAGGTTATAAAGTAACAAACTATCCTTACAATACAGATGGGCCTAGACGGCCTACACACAACAAGTATGGGCCTATCAATGGGCCCTAGAGAGAGTCATAATGTGGACATTTAACCAATATTATTCTTATAATGTGGACGTCAAACCAACATTGCTCCCAAGGCATGGCCCGCCATAAATATCACTACATAAACCATGGTGGAATCATATTCACTGGTCCTTATGTACATCCTATTAGGCCTCGACCCATGGGCCTCTAATACATCAAATGGGCCTCACAACATGGGCCTTATGTACATTGTAATGGGCCATATCCCATGGGCCTTGAATACATCACAATGAGCCTCAACCCACGGCCCTAATACATCACAATGGGCCTTAACCCATGAGCCCCAAATACATCATAATGGGCCTCAATCCACGAGCCCTAATACATTACAATGGGCCTTAACTCATGGGCCCCAAATACATCACAATAGACCTCACAACATAGGCCTCATGAATATCAAGGTGGGCCTAAACAACGGCCACAAATAGATCAAGATGGGCCTCATACATATACCAAGGTGGGTCTCAATGGACAACCACAAATAAATCAAGATGGGCCTAATTACATGGGCCTCATATATGTACCAAGGTGGGCCTCAACAACGGCCACAAATACATTAATATGGGTCCCATCATATGGGCCTTATGTTTATACCAAGGTGGGCCTAATCACATGTATCGAATGAGCCAATCCACCATTAAAATTCCTAAGGCTCACCATATATATATCCCATCTATCTGATCATACGGTCTACTTGGTAAATAAATTTGCCTTATTTTCAGTCTCATGCCTTAAAATGGTCTTACAAAATGGTTGGACAGCTTGGATGCAACACATGCATCATGGTTGGGTGCCATAAAGGCCCACCATAATATATATATATATATATATATATATATATATATGGAAAAAGGCACAATGTGCTCGAGCTGATTTTAACATCCCATGAGGTCGAGCTGTGTGGGCCCCCACCATGATGCGTTTCGAACATCTACCCCATCAGTCAGATGCACCATTCCATCATGAGCCTAGGTCTAAAAAATCAAGTCAATTCGTGACTTGTGTGGGCCACACCACATGCAGAAGTGGAGACGGGTCGTGCACCATAAAAATGTTAACCATTTTTTTGAGGGCCCACCGAGATGTGGTTTATAAATCCATCCCATCCATAATTCGTGTCCCATTTGTATGAGGGCTCAGACCAAGTTTCAGGCGCATGAAAAACTCGGGTGGGGTCAACCGTCCACGATAGTGGATGGTGCGCGTGAAACACATACATAACAGTGGGCTCCACCGTCCGCTGTACGGTGGTAATATAACACATACATTAATGTGGGCTCCACATGGGGCCCACCATAATACTTATATGCCATCCATCTCGTTGGAAAGGTCACACAGGCCTAGATGAAGAGGATAAACAAATTTCATCTTGATCCAAAACTTCTATGGCCCATAAAAGGGTTTCAAGGGCAGACGTTCAATCCCACTATTTCCTGTGATGTGGGCCACTGGAGTTTTGGATGGGCCTGATTTTTGGAGGGGCCCCACTTCAAGCAGGGGCCCACCTAATGAACTGGTTGAATGACAAATATACACCACAGTGGAGCCCACGGCAGGGGACCCGTGAGTCCCTGCTCGTTCACGCCTGCCAGCGCACGCAGGTGCTGCCTGTGTTCTGAAAATAGCAGCAACAGTTGTTGTTATATATATATATATATATATATTATTTGAAATTGCGTAATTTCATAATTTTTCGTATGCGTGGCCCACATCCACCGAATCCACCCCAGCCACTAGCTTTCATGGCCTGAGATGGACCAAACAAGTCCAATACCGGGTATTTTTCAGTGTATAGGACTATCATGGTAGATTTCAGCGGTAATGACATTGTTCTCAACACTATGGCCCACCAGGTACTCGGATCAACCTCATTTTTCGGCTCAATGCATAAAATGAGTTGGTAAATAGGATGGACGGCTTGGATTGAATCCATACATCAAGGTGGGCCTATATGAGTGGCCCACCCCACGAGCTTGGAACCAAGCTTATATTTGTGTTTTTCCCAGTGACGTCCAGCATCCCTGGACGCTGGACGGCTCAAGGTGGGCCTTGCTCTGGTGGACCACCAATGGTGGATGGTGTTGGTACAACACATATGAAATGGGCCCCACTTAAAGATGGCTTGGATACAATACATGCCTCATGGTGGGGTCCATTCAAGTGGGCCACATGGCCACATCATCATCATTTAAAAGAAAATGAAAAAGAGATTGAGAGAGAGAGAGAAAAAAAAAGAGTGGGACACACATGTGATGGAGGGACCCCGACACTATGGGCCCTCCCTTGCATCCAATCATACATCAAATGATAATCAAGGTGGGCCATCGGCCACATCTTAGGGTCCCAAGTGAGATTCATACCATTGATCGGTAGGCCTCACTTAGTCCATCATAAAAACATGAAAAATCTAACCTAATAGGCAATCTCCTTGAGCTTCACTTTGATGGTGGATGATGAGGAATTAAGGGTTAGGATGGAGGATTTTTGGGATGGAAAGGTGGGCCTCACACATGCACTTTTCTCTCCATGTGAAGAGCTTGGACATGGGTGCTCTTGCTTGCAATTGTGAAGGAAAAGAGAGAGAGGTGTGGTGGTTGTAAGAGAAGTGATGGGAGATTGGTGATAGATGTGAGTGATGGGTGAGGTGATGGATTGGTTGACTTTGGTGGATGCTTTACTTGTGGAGAAAGGAAGCATGGGTTGCTCTTGTACTTGACATGATGTGATGTGATTGATTGATGGGACATGGTGTAGAGATTCTCTTAGGATTGCAAATCTGCAGCGTTTTCCTCGAAATAAACGCTGACTCACATCTCTTAGTCAGGGTATCGGATTAGTGCGTGAGTCATGGCGTCAGAACCGTGGCGACGGTGCGGTCGCAATGGTACAAGTCTCGAATTAAGCTGACTCAATTCTATAGAATACGACTTAGGGTCGATCGCAAACGTCGGTTATCAGTCGCGGATTGCCGGACTTCGACGGAAAGGATCGCAGGATTCATCGGAATAGTACGAACTAGGATACGGGTCTTACAATACTTGTCATAACTATTAAGCTAGAATACATGTTGGTTGTATGTATGACAACTCCTTTGCGAAAGGATTTGCCATAATATATGTTATAACTAATTTAGTTCATATATGTGATAATGTGTAGTTTAAGTGTTTGATAAAATGTCTGAATGAGAAATTGTCCGATGAATTGTATTTATTAAGGGCGTTGAGATATGATTCTCAACTACCTTATCTAGATGTGTAATTTTCTTCATGTAGTCTTAATTTCAACTACGTGATTCATGTATAAAATGCATATGTATAATAACATGTTCTATGTGTTTGATAAAATGTCTAAATTTGATGAATTGTATTTGATAAGGGTGTTGAGATAGCATTCTCAATTACCTTCTCTATATGTATAATTTCCTTCGTGTAATCTTAATTTCGACGATGCAATTTACAGATGAATTGAAATGTTTGGTAGCATGTTTAATATGTTGATAAAATGCTCAAATGAGTGTTGTACTTAGATTGTTTGTTAAATGCCTATATGATTACCACATGCCTCCACATGCTGCTTTTGAGTTTGATTGGGACTACTACGTAGTCCAGGCAATCGATAACAATTCCTGTTTGAGTGGCCGAATTAGTCTCATCACATTTGATGGATTCAATGAATCCGAGTCGTACGATGATTGTCGACAGTGGTACCATGTCGATTAATTCAGCATACGCTCATACCAGCCGAACTTGTCTAATAAATCGATTGGCCTATTGTGTGTTTACCATGTATGGATGTTATTGCTTGAATCTAAGGTACCACTTACTGATGCAAACCCGTTTCAACCATGATACCACGATCAGCTAAGACTCATGAGTCGGGCATAGTGGTATGGGACATCGTGGTTAAGCTGTCGTCCTACGTTGGGGTGACGAGCCTCCCCGTAGTGACCAGTGAGCAACCCAAACTCGTGAACCGAATACGGTAGTATGGGACACTGTATTCGAGCTGTCGGCCTACGCTAAGGTGACGAGCCTTCCCGTAGTGACATAAAGTATAATCGAGTCCTACCTCGGCGTAACCTGGCCGTGGTCCCCAATTAGGTTGGTGACGAGCCTTCGAAAATAAATTGCTAGTTGGTAGGGTATCGGTGGAGTAACCTCGAGTATAAAATAAGCTCACGCTAAGGTGATGAGCCTCTCCATAGTGACCTGAACTTGCCTATCGTATGTGACAAGTGAGGATTGATGACCCTAGATGGATCATTGTTTGGGTAAATGATAAAAAGGAAGGTACCTTAGCTTCCTGACTCTGCTGTATGAATAAGTCTAATTAAGAACTTAGCTAATCATGCACATGCACCACATTGCATGTGCCTTTAGTGTTGGACGTGAGCACAACGGGAGTGTTGCATGCGCGACCGTGAGATAATGTCGCAGAGGGAGTGTAGACGAGGGCATACATCATTACAACATATCATCCTTGCATTAATAAAAGTAGCTAGGATTGTTTAATGTATTTCTTTATCATTACTGCTTGACTGAATTGATAACATGTTAACCTTTGCTTTATAGTTCCACTGAATTAAATAGTCATTCCCATATGAGATGATGTTTTAAAACACCAACCAGATTCTGTTGTAGATACAAGTGGCGACGGTGTCTACGCTGCTGATTTGTATTTCATAAACGAGGAGAAATTCTCCTATGTTTAACTATCAGGTAGGTCTATGTGGACCATGCACTGATCGATAGGGTTATAGGGACTATAGGGATTAGTTGGACACTTATGTTTTCGTATTTTGTAAATTTTGGATCAATACATGTGTATATATTCAACCTAGAAACATACTCATACTCTGGCGATTGAGAAACACCTATATACTTTATATACCTATCTCAGTCTTCCGCTTGCTTAACTTAATTATCTCTGGAGTATGATATGTTGATTTAGTATAATCTCACTCATGTTTAATGCACTAATATGGACAACATTTGAACATCATTATCTATGTTGCATAAGTGATGCGTTGGAACTTGGGAGTTGAGCTTTGCTTGACCCCTCGATTTTCAGTTGCGGTCCACTAAAATTTGTGAGGCCCACAGTATACAACTGTGTGGCCCACCTGGAAATTGGTTTGGGCCTAGGTCTGTAGTTGGGCTTGGTTCAAACTGTGACCCACTTGTGTTGCTAGGGGTCTGGGCTATCTTTTGGCCCAGGCTGGCAGCTGTATTTCGGTCATTCCATGGTCCAGATTGGGCCTGATTTCAGCCTAACTTCCAGCCTGACTTTAACTGGAAATCAAGGCCCAGACCCAGCCTATTTTTCTATTAGAAATAGGGCCCATTAACTGGGACATTTATGGCCCAACGTGCAACCAGTTGTGGCCAGACTAGAGGCCCATATCTTAGTCATTATTTGACTTGGTTTTGGCCCAGCTGAAACCAGTTCTAGCTTATAGCAGAGCCCCATTTAAGGTCTGCTCCTAGTTCAAATCTCCGTCCGAAACATAGCTAGTCTCAGCTTGGATTGAAGGTCCATTCAGGGACCAGTTGCAGCCCCACTAACGGTCCAACTGGTCGGTGATTTCAGCACCCAACGTGGTCCAGTTGGGGATGGCTTCCACCACAACCTTAGGCCTAATCACGGTTGGATTTGAGGCCTAAACGAGAGCCCAACTCAAACCCATCTGAGGGCCATTCTCAGCCCAGATTACTGCTCACTAGAGGGCTAATTTTTGTTCAGTTTCAGTCCAGCTGAAAGCTTACCTTGGCTCAGTGTGAAGGCCATGGAAGTTGGTCCAAAATGCAGTCATTTGATTGGCTTGTTTCAGCTCAAAATACTGCTGCCGCTTTGGCCTGACTTTTAGCTCAAAGTCCAGCCATCGTTCGACATGGTTTCGGCCTAAAATGCAGGCATTTCCTGGCCTAGTTTTGGTCTAGGACTAAGTTATTTCCTGACCTCTGTCATGGTCCGAAATGCAGCAATGGATTGGCTTGGTTTTGACCTGAACTATGGCCATTGTTTGGCCTGCTATTAGTCTGAAACACGGCCATTGCTCGGCCTGGTTCCAGCTCAAAATAGAGCTCCTATATCACCGGGTTTCAGCCCGAAACACTTCCATTTGTTTGGCTTGATCAGAGGCTGTCCTTCCCATGGATTATAACCGAGCGTTCGGCCTAAAACATAGCCATGGTGAAGGCTGGTTTTGGTCCAAATCATAGTCGTTGCTTGGCCTGGATTCAGCCTAAGTATACAGCCATTGGTTGGCCGATTTTTAACTCTTATTCTTCTTACCATGCTGGTGTGTCAATAGGTGAAAGAAATGAGAAAGGCAGCTTGTTACCTGGCAGGTTCCTAGTCTCGGAATGAGGTGGATTTCTCTCGACCGAGTCGAGCTACGGACAGACTGAGTTGAGCTGACTCGCCACTCAGCTCTCTCTCTCTCTCTCCCTCTCTCTCTTCTCTCTCTCTCCCTCTCCCTCTCTCTCTTTCCTTTCTCTCCTTGGTGTGAATCCCGAGGTCTACAAGGCCTCTATTTATAGTGATGAGAGGGAGAGCTCCAACGGTTAGAAAAACGTCCCCCATTACAATGGTTGTGATCGAAGACGGACATGCCCAGGGCCAATCCAATCCTAGGGGTGGATTGCCGGTTCCCTGGCCCATCAAAAAAGTAATTTTTCAAGCCCTGTGGTGCCCATCTCATGATCGAAGGTCGGATGGTTTTACGGGGAAGATGGTGTGGTCGTGAATAGAAAAACACTCCCCCATGCACTTTAACATGATCTGGTCCGTTTGAGCAGACCAGATGGAGCCTGTGATTGACGGGTTCACTTTTTCGGCCCCAAATGTCAGTTTCAGTTTATCCCATGAGAAAAAAATGGTTTTCTTCATTTTCTCATGAGATGAGATGCTTCTCTCTCTCATCTCGAATTACTTTCCAGGGAAGGGTCTGGATCCCTCCATGTGGCTCAGGGAGTGGCTGAGATTAAGCTAGAACCTGTTTTCCAAGAAGGAAAAATCTCCTTTTTTTTTTCTTTCTTTGGTGCAGGCCCTTGCTCAGCCATTTCTGGAAATGGGAGAGCATGGCTCTCCCTGGCGATGGATGACTGGGATGGCATGATTTGTAAGTGCTATGTTTCCTGCTCCTTTGGTTGTTAAATTTTGTGGTGCCAAAAACATAATCTATGTCTTGTGTAGCTCATTGGTATGTATGTTCAAGACACTGCATATGGGTTCAAGACATTGCATCACCTCTCTAAACAATTTGTTTCAAGTCAAGAACGAAGAACTACTTCACACCATTTCAAGAAATGTAAGTACAAGCTACAAAAAAATGATCTTGTTCAAGACTCAAGTTAGTGTACAACTCAAGATGAAGTGTAATTCAAGCTCTAGAAGATCTCAAGTTCAATGCTACATCAAGTATCGAGATCTCAAGCTTCACAATCTTAAAAGGTCGACTATCATCTGAAGAAATGAAGTCTCAATGTCCATACTTCACATTTAAGGTATGAATGACCTTAGTTTGACCTTAGGGTAGGTCATTTTATATTTATAATTTGAATTGAATCTTTTTATAAGTGTTTATCTGTTTTAAGACTAGTCCTAGACTCTGTTCGACTAGTCCTATAACTGGCTTGACCAGTCCAAGAAATTCCAAGACCAGTCGTACGTTGTTGCAAATTTTTGAAAATTTTGGTTGAGTTTTGACCAGTCCTAGAGTCTACTCGACTGGTTGTAAGAACAGTGCCGACTCATTCATGACCAGTCCTGCAGCTACGACTCAACTCCAACAACCTTTTCTGGTTCCTCACGACGAGTCGTGGGTTGGTCAAGACCAGCCGTGGAACAGTTTTATCCGATCGTGCATAAAATTTTAAAATGCAGTTCGACCTACGACTAGTCGTGGTGGCCACACGACCAGTCGTAGACGCGATTTTTGCATCTATAAATAGAACACAAATTTCAGATTTTCTTAATCCGAATTCAAGTAAAATTCAAGGCTTCACTCTAAGATAAGTTTGTGTTATTTTTAAGCTACGCTGTGCATATTTAATATTCTCTTTCGTTAGCTTTTGTCAATTTGATTTTGTTTCTATATTCCAATCTGAATTGAATAGAGGAATTGTTGTATTCCTTCTTCTTGGAATCAAAATCAAATAGAGCTAGCCTAACTGGTTTAATTTAAAATCAATTAAAACCTAGAACCATTTCAAAGTGAGTATTGGACAATTGAACTTCTACATTCAAACTTCTACTCCGATTGGTTCTTCCGGGCTGCTATAAAAGGAGAAATTCAGGTATTTTAATGTATTGTAAATTTCCTTCATTTTGGTTTTTGTTTGAGATTAAGCTAGAAAAATCTCGATCTAGTGATTATCTGAAGAGAACCAGAAAACTCAGAAAGTGAGATTTTTGAATTGTGTAAGCCCATTTGAAAGACACAATTGTGAAGGTTTTAGGTGAACCTGAGAAACCTATTTTCATAGCGAACGTTGATATCCCCTGTGTGAGGATATTAGGAGTGGAGTAGCATTCTGCGTGTGGCTATTGTTTAACAGTTGGTGTACACACAGGTGAACCACTATAATTCTTTATGTCTTTGTGGTTTGAATGTTTATTCAGTTTCTATCTTTTATCATTCAAAGTTGTGGAATGTATTTGTGGATGCGAATGTTGTAATCTTTTACATTTCAAGCATTGTGGGAATGTTGTAATCATTTAGAATTTCAATTCTTGCTATTTCCTTTATTCCTCTTCAGTTTGAGATATTGATATTTATACCATTCTAGTAAGGTTGTCCTGCCATAAACCCTTAGCTTTTATGGTGCAAGGTTGTCCTTAGAACATCATTTGTATCAGCCTCTCAATACTAGAATATTGAGGTTGCTTTACATTTCCATATTGTGATTTATTTAAAGTACTAGCTTTCATTTATTTGTTTATAAGGTTATCTTATTGTTTAATTCCATTGGTATCATTTTAAATTTGGCACAGTCCTATTCACCCCCCCTCTAGGACATATAGCTAGACCTTTTCATGATCGAGCTGATCGTGGGCCACCCATGCAACCACGGATCGGGCCCACATCCCAGATCCTAGCCATGTGTAGATCTTTGGACGGTTTTATCCTAAGTTCTTTGTTCCTTTACATGGGCTTAAAATCCTATACACTACAGGAAATTGCACTTTTACCGACGAATTTTTTCATCGGTAAAACATGATTTTTCGTCGGTAATGAGTATTACCGACAAAATTTGTCGACGAAAAAATCGTCGGTAGAAGACCGTGGGTAAAGGCTTTTACCAACAAAAAAGCAATTCGTCGGCAATAGTAAGACTTTTACTGACGAAAATTTTCGTAGGTAAAAAATGTTGGTGAAACTTTAAGCTACGAAATTTTTCGTAGCTAAAAATACTTTTACCGACGAATTGTTTCGTAGGTTATAAGTGTTATGGTCTTTTGCTCCTTTGATTGTCAAAATTTGTAGTGTCAAAACCACAATTTGTGTCTTGTGTAGCACATTGATATATATGTTCAAGACAATGTATCACATGTACAAGGACAATGCTTCAAGTCAAGAACAAGATCTACTTCAAAGAAATGCAAGATCAAGTACATTGTTCTCTTCTATAAGCTTCAAAGTTCAACGTCTCAAAGCGATATCGAAAGACAAGTCAACTGTTCATACTCAAGACTCAAGGTGAAGTACAACTCAAGTACTACAAAATCAAGCTTCAAAAGATCTCAAGTTCAAGCTTCATTATGTGTCGCGATATCAAGCTTCTTGAACTTCAAAGATCATCTATCATCTGAAGAAAAGAAGGTTCAATGTTCATACGTCATGTTCAAGGTATGAAAGACCTTAGATTGGCCTTAGGGAGGTCATTTTGGATACATAATTCAATTGCTTATTTTATAAGTGTTTGGTCTGTTCTTAGACTAGTTCTGGACTTTGTTCGACTAGTCCTAGCACTGGCTCGACCAGTCAAGGAAATTCCTCGACCAGTCTTAAGTTTGTTGCAAAGTTTTAGAATTTTTTTGTTGAGCCAGGACAGTCCTGGAGACTGCTCGACCGGTCATGTGAACAGTGCACGACTCGTCCTCGACTAGTCCTGCAGCCACGACTCGAACTCCAGCAACTATTTCAGCCCTTCATAACCAGTCGTGGACAGGTCACGACCAGTCATGGAGGTCCCTTGACTGGTCGTGGATGGCCTACAACCAGCCGTGGAATACTTTTATCCGATCATGCTCAAAATTTCAAATATCTGTTGGTCCTACGACCAGTCGTAGTGTCCACAAGACCAGTCGAGGTGCGACTTCTTCACTTATAAATAGAGTACGATTTTCAGAGTTTGATATTCAATTCAAGCTAAATCAATACGATAGTCTGAGAGATAAGTTAGTTATTTATTTAAGGTATATTGCGCTCATTTAATATTCTCTTTTAGTAGCTTTCTTTGCATTTGATTTTGAATTTCCGCATTCCAATTATATTTGAAAGAGGAATTGGGTTATTCTCATTTCTTGGAACCAAAATCAAATCAAGCTAGCCCAAGGTGCTTTAAACTCTAAAATCAATTTAGAACCTAGAACCATTTCATAAGTGAGTATTGGACATTGAACTTCTATTCGAATTTCTACTCCAACTTGGTTCTTTCGGGCTGCAACAAAAGGAGAATATCTAGGTATTTTACATTTGTGTAAATCTTCTGTTTTTGGTTTCTTTTGAGATTGAGCTAGAAAAATCTCATTGTTTTGGTTATCTAAGGAGATCTAGAAAACTCAGAGTGTGGGGTTTTTGAATTGTATAGGCCCACTTGAAAGACACAATTGTGAGGGTTTTAAGTGAACCTGGAAAAACCTATTTTCATAGTGAACGCTAATATCCACTATGTGAGAATATTATGAGTGGAGTAGCTGTGTGGCTGTTGTTTAACAGTTGGTGTACACACAGGCGAACCACTATAATTCTTTGTGTTTGGATGTGTGGTTTAATTTCTATATCGTTTATCATTCAATATTGTGGGATGTATTTGTGGAGGTGAATGTTGTAATCTTTTACATTTCAAGCTTTGTGGGGAATGTTGTAATAGCTTAGAATTTCTTGCTAGTTATTTCCTTTTTATTCTTGTATCAAGTTTGAGTTTTTTATACAAAGATCACCTTTCCAAGAAGCAGGTTATCCTATCATAAACCTTAGTTTTTGGTGTAAGGTTGTCCTTAGAACAATATTTGTATCAATCTCTTAATACTCATACATTTGAGGTTGCTTTATATTTCAATATTATAAATTGATTATAGTGTTATCTTTCCTTTATTTTTTAATTTTCGTTGTAATCATTTAAATTTAGCATAGTCCGATTCACTCCCCTCTAGGACATATAGCTCGACTTTTCAAGTGGTATCAGAGCCTAATAGCTCGTTTTAATTATTATTTCTTTTTGAATTAATTTCCTGAGCTAATTGATCTGAGTTATTTATAAGATGTCAAATTTTAATAGTCTTCCAGTCACTAGGCCTCCACCATTTGATGGCTCCAATTATGCCTATTAAAAAGCCAAGATGAGAATTTTTTTAAAATCCATGGATGAGAGCGTGTGGCAAGCACAGTGACTGAATGGACCCCTCCTACCACTGAAGTGACTGGTATCGATAGATCAAAATCTATGAGAGTAACACCTTATTTCTCATGGACCACTCTTTAGAAAAATGAGAGTAGTGTCAATGCAAAAGCACTAAATGCAATCACTTGCGCACTATCACCGAATGAATTCAAAAGAATTATATCCTGTGATACTGCAAAGCAAGCTTGGGATATTTTAGAAATGACACATGAAGGAACATCAATTGTCAAGAAATCTAAAGTTCAAATCCTCACAACCAAATTTGAGAGAATACATATGGAAGAAAATGAAATGTTCATAGACTTTTATACAAGATTAAATGACATTGTGAACTCTATGTGGGGTCGTGGCGATAAAATCTCAGAACGTAAAGTGTGTGCAAAGATACTACGCTCACCTCCTGAACGGTTCAACTCAAAGGTGACAGCGATCCAGGAACTTTGTGATACAGACAATATGAGGGTAGAAGAACTAGTTGGCTCTTTACAGACTTACGAGTTAACTTTTAAAGCTCCTAAAGGTAAATCAATTGTCCTTAAATCTTCTAAATATTTTTCTCAAGAAAATTGTAGTAATTCTGATTTAGAAAACACTGAAGATGATTTTAGTTAAAAAGTTTTACAAAATTTTCAAAAGTAAAAAGAGGGTTGATTTTCAAAAATCAAACGATAAGAAAAGATCAAAATCTTAAACTTGGAAATCTTTAAAAGATAGTCAATGTTACAGCTGCCATGAATATGGACATCTAGCAAACAAGTGTCCTAGAAAGGACAAACCTAAAAAGAAAGGAATATTGGCTACTTAGGATGAATCTTCTGGATCTGAAGCCTCTTCTGAATCAGAAGATTTTGAAACCGAGTCGGGTAATGAAGTCAAAGCCCTTATAACTCTAGCCAAGTTCACTTTTTCAGATCATGATGATTCAACTAGTGAAGAAAATATGAATAGTGATTATGAAAATGAAGAAGATCTTTAAGATGCTTATAATGCCCTTTACAAGGAAAGTTGTAAAATTGCTGTTAAACTAAAAAATTAAAAGGAAAAGTTTTGAAAACTTAAAGATAATTTTGATTCTCTTGTTTTAGAAAAATCCCACATTTCAGATTGTTTTGAAAAAACTAAATGCGATTTACATTTCAAAACTTCCCTTATTGAAAATCTTAAATCTGAAAATGAAAAACTAAAACTTGAAGTCTCTTCACTTCTGAGTTTAAAGGATACATGGAGGTATGCCCAAGGTGATCCAAAGTTAGAAAAGCTTTTGTCTGGATCAAGAAAATGTGGCTATCGATCCGGTTTGGGCTATGATAAAAATGTTCCCCCTAAACAGAAGTATACTCCTCCTAAGTTTGTGAAAGGAGAGTCTTCAAACTCAAAAGAGAATAGTGCAAATCAAAATTTTTCTAAAAATGATAAAACTTTTCAATCTTTAAAACCCAAATGCAACTATATCAACTATAAAAATCAAAACCAAAATCCTTTAGTTGAGAAAATAGTTGATTTACTTAAGGAGCTCTTAAAATCTAACTCAGTAGGTCATTCTTAGAACAACTACAAATACAAGAAGACCAACTATACTCCTAAACCCAAAACAATTATGAAATGGGTTCCTAAGGTTACTAGCTTGGCTGCCCACACTGCTTTCAAAGCATCAAGCCATTCAAAGTGGTACCTATACAGTGGATGCTCCAGGCACATGACTGGTAACAAAGGTCTGTTCACCACTCTTAAAGACATGACTGATGGTTCAATCAAATTTGGTGAGGGTAGCAACTGCAGGATTATTGGCCAAGGTACGGTTCAACTTTCTAACCTCCTTTTATTTGAGAATGTCTTATATATAGAAGGGTTAAAACATAACTTATTAAGCATTTTTCAAATATGCGATAAAAATCATAGTGTAAAATTTTCTAACCTAGGGTGTGAAATTTTAAATAAAAATGGTTCTGTATTATTAACTGGTCCTAGAACTTCTGAAAACTGCTACATCGTAAGTGATTCTAAGTCATCTAATCAATCATGTTACATGGTCCATACCAATGAAACTGAGTTATGGCATAAACGCCTTGGACATATACACTACCGTAATTTATATAGATTGAGCAAGAGAGAACTGATAAGAGGACTACCTAAACTACAAAATGTAGATAAAATATGTGGCAAATGCTAGATTGGCAAGCAAACTAGGAGTGCTCATAAAAAGGTGGACTTCATTGCCACATCCAAACCGCTCGAACTTCTCCACATGGATCTTATAGGACCAACCAGGACGAAGAGTCGAGGAGGCAAAAAATACATACTAGTAATCGTGGATGATTTTACCCGATTCACTTGGGTAGCCTTCTTAAGGGATAAATCAGAAACCCCTAATAAAGTAAAAAGGATTCTCAAATGGATCCAAATTGAAAAAGGTTCTCAAGTTAGTAAGATCCATAGTGATCATAGATCAGAATTTGAGAATAGTAGTTTTAAGAAATTCTGTTGTGATCAGGGAATACTACATGAATTCTTTATGCCCAAAACACCTCATCAAAATGGAATTATTAAAAGAAAAAATAGAGTGCTTTAAGAAATGACAAATGTAATGTTGAATAGTATGAAGCTCCCTAAAAATTTATGGGCTGAAGCCATAAATATTGCCTACTATATAATCAACCAGGTTTATACAGTAAGTCAAACAATAAAACGACTTATGAAATGTAGTTTGATAAGAAACCTATTGTCAAATATTTTTGAGTTTTTGGTAGCAAGTGCTATATTTTATGTGACCGTGAAAATCTGGGTAAGTTCGACACCAAAAGTGATGAATGGATCTTTTTAGGATATGCCTTGAACAATCAAGCGTATCGAGTACTGAATAAGAAGACCGGTGTTACTCAAGAGTCCAATGTGGTCATTGACGATCACTTGAATACATTTGCCTCAAGTTCAGATAATGATGAAGTTCTCTTAATTGACAAACTAGATACTTCATCAAGTCAAAATAACTCTGAACTAAGGAACGTTAAAAATCATCTAACCACTCAGATTCTTTTAAACCCTCTCACTGGTTGTGCACTCGTAGACAACTAGAAGATATATGTAATTACGCGTGCTTTCCATCTCAGATCGAACCGGCAAACGTAAAAGAAGCACTTACTGACGAAAATTGGATAGTTGCGATGCAAGATGAGCTTAATCAATTTATTGGAAATAATATTTGGTATCTTGTTCCTAGACCTAAAGGTAAACATATTATCAGAACTAAGTGAATTTTCAAAAATAAGTCTGATGAACTTAGTAATATAATTCGAAACAAGGCTAGATTGGTTGTACAAGGGTATACTCAAATTGAAGGCATCGATTGTGATGAAACCTTTGCCCCAGTAGCTCATCTTGAATTAATCAGACTATTTATATCCATTGCCTGCTTTGGGAAGATCAAAATATATCAAATGGATGTAAAGAGTGCTTTCTTAAATGGCGATCTACATAAAGAAGTGTATGTTGAACAACCAATGGGTTTTGAAGACCTAAAGAATGTTGATCATGTTTACCGCCTAAAAAAGGCTCTCTACAGTTTGAAACAAGCTCTCAAGGCATGGTACAAAAAATTGACTAAGTTTCTATTAAGTCATAATTTTCTAATGAAAAGTATTGATAAGACTCTTTTTGTTAAGAAACATAATGATCATATCTTAATGGTGTAGATCTATGTTGATGATATTATTTATGGATTTGCCTATACTAACATGACTGTTGAGTTTGCAGATCTTATGAAGTCTAAATTTGAAATGAGCATGGTTGGGAAATTGAATTATTTCCTAGGGTTGCAAGTAAAACAACAACCTGATGGTATCTTTATTTCTCAAACCAAATATGCTCTGAACTTAATTAAAAAGTTCGGATTTGAGAATGGAAAATTTTTTGATACTCCTATGAGTACAACATTAAGACTCTCAAAAGACTTTACAGGTAAAAGTGTGGATCCTAAATTATATCGTAGTATGATTGACAGTTTACTTTATTTAACTGTAAGTAGACCTGATATTGCTTTAGCGTTGGAATTTGTGTTAAATATCAATCTGACCCTAAAGAGTCACATTTAACTGTTGTTAAGCGGATTATGCGATATGTCGCAAGTTCAACTAATATGGGTCTTTGGTATCCACATGATACTAGTGTTCAATTGGCTGGTTATACAGATGCTGATTGGGCTGGTAATATCGATGATAAGAAATCAACCAATGGTGGTTGTTTCTATATTGAAAACTATTTAGTATCTTGGTTTAGCAAGAAACAAAGTTCCGTATCGCTCTCAACTGTTGAGGCTGAATACATCGCAACTAGAAATGCATGTACTCAGCTTGTATGGATGAATAGAATGTTAAGCGATTACGGAATTGTACAGGATTCAATGATCATATATTGTGATAATTCCAGTACAATTAATATATCTAAAAATCCAATCCAGCATTCACGAACCAAGCACATTAACATTAGATATCACTACATTCGTTAATTAGTAGAAGAAAAGATAATTTCATTGGAATAAATTCCGACCGAGACTCAACTTGCTAACATTTTCACTAAACCGATCGATAAAAGCAGGTTTAATAAATTGAAATTTGATCTTGGAATGTTCAATTTAAATTGATTATTCATGCATCTCTGTATTATAACATATATAATTGTTAATTTATTTGTTTATATTTTAAATTTATGTGAAAAATTCATGTTTTTATCTGTGCACGACCAGTCGAGGACATACTCGACCTGTCGTGGCACGACTGGACGAGGACATCCCATGACCAGTCGTGTAGTGCACTGGTGCTTTTAATTTGGGGAAAAACCCTTTCTTCCTCATTCGCTCTTCTTCTCCAACGAGCCTACGCATGACCGACCATACCCACCTTCTAAGATCTTTAAGGTTAGTGCATTATTTGTGATTTTCTTATAGATTCAAGTACATATCACTTCATTTTCACTCTTGGAGTGATTTTTTTTTTTGTGATTCATTGAGATTTTTGGGGTTTTCTTTTATAAAATCTGATCTAGCAAAACCCCACTCTACATCCTTTGTAATCTCTTAATTTCCTGTATTCTTAGTTGCAAATGGATGCTAGAGGTAGGAAGAAAACTTCTCGTGGTGCGTCATCTTCTAGATCAACACATATCATACAACGCCACCTTCGGTCACCCGAAGATGATCCCTCCTATGTGCGGGATTTGCAGTTGTGCAATGTGATAGTTGAGCGACCTGTAGATGTTGCACATCTTGCCCCTTTTGATCTCCTTCCGCTTCTCCAATCTGTAGGATGGGATAACATTCTACATTGGAGTGGGTTGACATACCAGTCTATTGTGCAGGCTATGTTCGCATACATTTCTGATTTCTCTACAGAAAATTTAACTTTTAAAATTGTTATTAGAGAAGGCCCATTTGAAGTTGATCATCATCTGATATTTGGCCTAATGGATTTACCTGTCAATGATGAGGGTATTCCTATTAGTTCTTTAGTTGAGAAACCATCTGAATCAGAAAAATGTATGCTTACAAGGGCATTATGCAATATAGATGCACAATGGACTCAGAATGGGAATGTGATTGCTTCAAGGTACTTATTAGCCAAATACAGAGTCCTTCATAGGATTTTTATTTCAAATGTCTATCCTCGGTCTGGTAACAAAACTGAACTCACTTCTTTTATGGTTCAGATTTTGCATTCCATCATATCTGGTGCTAATGTCTGTCTTATTTCATTAATCTGTCATTTCATTATCCAATTCCATCTTCATCCTGGCCACAACGATATTCCTTTTGCATACCTTATAACTGTGTTGGCCACCAATATGTTAGTGGCGATGCCTGTTGGAGAGGCACCCATTCAACACCTCATCTTCAACAACAAAAATATAAACAAGATGAATTTGAGATTGGCTGATGGTCAAGTGAATGTGGGTGGTGGTGGAGCTGAAGTAGTGAATGAAGAAGAAGGCGGTTTACTTGATGATGTGAACATGGATGATATATTTGATGAGCTCGAATCAGATTCTGAGGCTGACCCTGACTATCAGCCTTCTGATTTTGCTGAGAGGTTGCATTCTCTTGAGGAATAGGTGGCTCGAATTCGTGTAACCTAATATTCTCAATTTGATTATATGCGCAAATATATGAGGCGCATTAACAAGGGTTTACACCAAATCGATCCATCTATTCCTGCTCCCTCTTCTAGATCTGATTAAGTGTTTTTTCATATGGCCTGTAATAACTCTTATAATACTTTACTTTCTTTTAGTTTGTGAGACTGACTTTAGATGAACTTGGTTCATGTTGGTTACTTATATATGCACATTATTTGCTTATATCTTGACTTGTTAGCTCCCTTATTCCTCTTTTGTTTATTTTTCCATATTTTGATTTCTTCCTTGGTCATATTGTGACAAAAGGGGGAAGAAGTTTGGCATGCCTAATATATGGAGAATGTAGAATGTGGTGATTTATGGTATATATGTTGGTATATATTGGCATGTGAATGATATATGGATTGTGGATATGTAGCTTTCTCTTTGTGAAAGGGGGAGGAGTTAAGTAAGGGGGAGTAGTGTTGATGCAAGTTGATGATAACTGGTGCATGATTCTTTAACCAGGCTGTAACTGGTTTCTTTTGATAACTGGTGCATGATTCTTTGTGCATGATAACTGGTGCATGATTCTTTATGTGTATATTGGTTATGTTATTGTGAAGTGTGTTTTATCACAAATTTGACAAAGGGGGAGATTGTAAGTACTATGGTCTTTTGCTCCGTTGATTGTCAAATTTTATAGTGCCAAAACCACAATCCGTGTCTTGTGTAGCACATTGATATATATGTTCAAGACAATGCATCACATGTACAAGGACAATGCTTCAAGTCAAGAACAAGATCTACTTCAAAGAAATGCAAGATCAAGTACATTGTTCTCTTCTGTAAGCTTCAAAGTTTAATGTCTCAAAGCGATATCGAAAGATAAGTCAACTGTTCATACTCAAGACTCAAGGTGAAGTACAACTCAAGTACTACAAAATCAAGCCTCAAAAGATCTCAAGTTCAAGCTTCATTATGTGTCGCGATATCAAGCTTCATGAACGTCACGCCCCAGACTCGGTAGCTGGACTCACAAGGAACCCGATGGCCGGTTTTAGCTGCAACAGCCTCCGTAGCACCCCATTCTCGGCTCCTGAGGCAGGTTCTGATCATGGGATCCTCAAGCTTAACTCTACTCCACACTTTGCTGCTACGAGGCCTTCCTAGGATCTCCTGCACGCATCAATCGTGCATAAGCTTATAAAATCTTAGAGGGTGGTGAAGGCGTGTGATAATAGTGCATAAAAGAATAATAGGAGATATAGAAAGGAAACATGATCAAAGCCAATACTATCAGCCTTACCAAGGCTGTCATGAATGCAAGAAGCTATACCAAGGCAATACAATAATGCAGGAAGCCATACCAAGGCTATATAATGCAATGAGTACTGTAATGCAATGTAAAGTAATGTTAGGGCTCATATCCAATCCACACATTAAGTACATTTCCATCATAAGGAAATCACCGGGGTCCATTACACTGTTGGATGACTGCCGCTCTACAGACCCCGTACAGTCAAATGAGCGTAAAAGACCTCACTACCCACTTGTGGATAGCCAATTACTAGCAAGGCCTGACGGTAACGGACCCATTCACGAGATGGTTAGACTCAGCCTAGCAATGTCTCCTTACATCAGGCAAGTAAGGTCACACCCCTATCCAACCGACTACATGACAGTTGGAGTCGCGACCTAACGGTATAAGGCCCTCGTGCTCTCATATATTCCACCCGGTCACGTCGTTGGAGCAGATCATTGGTATCATGGAAGTTTTAGAAATTTCACCCATGGGCATCCTATGCACCCGGTATGCTCAAGTAACATTTTCGGTGTCCAAACATGGCCATTCACGATGTATCTGTAGAGGCTATAGCCTTAATGAAGTAAGAGCGATAATGCTCATATGTTATGTAATGCCAGATGCATGAATCACACAATCAACCATGAATCAATTCTAAGCATCTAATGTGCTCAAGGGGGAATACTACGTCCTTGGGAGAAGGTAACATGCAATGCCCAATGGCACAATATGACTACACACACAGTGTCAACCAAGCATACAATGATATACATGAGTCATGAGGATGAATTTAATCACACTATATGG
Source organism: Magnolia changhungtana (assembly GCA_030180095.1). Classification (NCBI taxonomy): domain Eukaryota; kingdom Viridiplantae; phylum Streptophyta; class Magnoliopsida; order Magnoliales; family Magnoliaceae; genus Magnolia; species Magnolia changhungtana. The sequence goes on along the minus strand of JASAUF010000429.1, from coordinate 111,422 downwards.
CAATATACAATGTATATTACATTCATCCTATCTAAGAATGAACCAAAACTAGGTACTTAGACAATATCCTTAAGGAATCCAACTTTTAGTGGCGGCCCATTTACCTGGGATAGCCCACGAGACTAAGTATACAAGTTATGAGTCTAAGTAATATAGAAATGAGCCTAGCAAGAGTCTAAGATGATTATCCAATCACTCTTAAATACAACCGGGCCTAGAGGGGTCCATAATGGAGACATTTCACACCATTCCCCAAAAAGGCATATTAACCATGAACTATATGGATAGAAGGCCCAAGGCGTACATTTAAGATAAAAATAAAGATAACCACATACATATATTCCTCATAATAGGCCATAAAAAGATATAATGCTACTTTTAACAACATGGGTTCCAAGAGGGGAATTAAGGCCCAAGGCTCAATGCTCAATGGCCATAGAATCCATGCATTAAGTTGAACTTGGTGGGCAGCCCGCGTATACAATATACGGCTCAAAAAAGGTTTAAATTTGGATGAAATGGGCCCAACTACATCAGCCCAATAACTAGCAATTTAAGTGGGCAACCAAGGGCCCAATACTATCCTTATCTCAGCTTACAAGTCCATTAAAATGGTGGAAGTCGGTCCAATATATGGTGGGGCTAAGCTGGGACGTCCCAATCCACTCTGGGCCCATGGGATGCCCCAAAAATCTGATCTAAGATGGGATTCTCATGTGATCACTAAAGGTGACCCAAAAGAATGCACTGATTAAGCCCAAAGATTATAAGAAAACATAAGCATGTAACACGTACACTAGTTCTCAATATGGTGGGCCCCACAGCCAAATAAAGTTTTAACCATAAAATTGTACATCTAAGGCCCTTTGATAAACTTTTGGCCCGTTTGACTTCCTGAACCTGCTAAGGTCCAGAGATTAGTTAACTATGTAAAAATAATCTCATGAAGGCCAACTATACTCACTGGGGGACCCCACCAGATGGAGAGTGTGTATATATTATGAAAAGATCAAGTGGACCTGCTATTGGATTGTGAGTCTAGCCGCAACCCAAGGCAGAGAGTACTTCCATGATCGTGCGATCCAAGGCTTGAATGGACTGGACCAACATACGTTGAGGTAGGCTCCACATACATCTATATTTAGCCTTAAATAAATGGCCCAGGGTCTATGGTGGGCCTTTAACCATCCATGAAACCCATGGGCCTACCTTGGGATCACCCAGGAGGACATCCAACCTCAACTGGGTCCCAAAAGGTAGCCCGCTACACAAATAAAGTAAGGTCTAAGGCCCAAGTAATACGTGGCCTGATGGGCTATACACAAGCTCAACTCATAGACAGTATGGTGGGCCCTCAAGCAAGGTTTGGGCCCAACCATCATAAGTCCACATATTGTGGTGGGCCTCATGGGTGGCCTAGTAGTTCATTCACATGGGCCATTTTGCACTTAACACAAGCGAGTTGGGCCCCACATCCTAGCCCAAGTATAGGGTCAATTTAGTGGGCAGCCAAAACACCCAACTACTTGCATACTGTAGCTCTTAAACTCATCACAATAGGTAGAAGAGTATAGGCCCAAAAGTCAATGGGCCTACTAAAAGGATCTAGTCCATAAGGCCTAAGGAACTAGTTAACTAATCACATGCAACATTCCAATAAAACTCAACTTGGGTGAGCCTCAGCTAGGCCCTAATCACACCCTAAAATGCTGTAGAGAAAGGGTAAGATAGCTGATCTAAGTCCTCCTCACATCTGGTGGGCCATGCTGCCCCAAATTATATATGAGTGGCAACATTGGGCCCATCGCCAAATTCCAGCCCACCCAAATTTCTAGGTTGGTTGGAGTCCAACAATAAAAGTATTTCTTAGTATATTTAATCCCTGATGGCCCACACACATCACTGTAGACCCCACCAGATGAGAGAGGATATGCAACACATATATCAAGTGGGCTAGGCCATTGAAATATAGGCCCAGCAGTAGCCTAAGGCAGGGATGTCCTATACATAAGCAACTCTATGGACCCGGGGTATGTAAGGCCCATATTCTAGACCGTACCGTTCCGTAGGCTTCCGCGGTCCTTCCAGTCGAATTCCAGCAACCCTCGACCAGTATCCAACGTTTGTGCGTGATCTTAAGTTGGGTCCCGCATATTAGAGTCGACTCGACTTGAAACTTATACCCTAGCAACCATGTCGTCGCCACAGTTCCAACGCCACGACTCGCGCACTGATCCGATACCCTGGACAAGAGATGTGAGCCCGCCTTCATCTCGAGGAAAACACCTCGCATTGCGAATTTTGAGAAGAATCTTTACATCGTGTCCCATCAATCAATCAATCAATCAATGTCAAGTACAAGCCATACCCCAAGTACAATAACCCATCCCTTCCCATTCCCAAAGTCAACTCTCTCTCTCTCTCTCCACCCATCCCTTTCTTACAACCCCATCACTCCACCCATCCCTTTCTTACAACCTCATACTCCACCCATCACCCATCACACATCATCCTATCCCTTTTCACCCATCACTTCTCTCTCTCTCTCATTCCCTCTCTTCACTCCCAAGCAACAAAAATTTCATACGTCCAAGCCTTTCCAAGCTCTCCTAAAACAACAAGTGTGGCCCATCCTCTCATCTCTCATCCCCACCATCAAAACTCCATCATCTACCATCAAAAGTTGAGCATAAGAGCTAAGGAGGCTAAGGGAGTAAGAAGAAGGCCAATAGGTGGGTGATCTATCGTCAATTTACACTTGGGGACCCACTTATAGGTGGGACCCATTATGATGTATGTGTTGTAATCATGAGAGGCCCATAGTGGCGGGGCCCCTTCATCATCGTTTCTCTCATCTTTGTTTCTCTCTCACTCTCTCTTTCTTTGTTTTTTTTTGTGATGATGTGACCATGTGGCCCACCCGGATAGACCCCACCATGAAGTAACCTATCCACTGTAACGACCCTCAAATTCTCGTAATGAATTTAAACCCAAAATAACTGAATAAATAAATAAATAAACAAATAACAGTTCAACGGAGAGCAATCAAAACTTGTCAAAACCCCATCCTTAGGTGTTTAATGATCATTCAATAATATTGGACGACGCTGATCGGATTGTGAGGCCAACATTTGATATGTGGGCATACACTGATTATGCACTCACGCCGTGCACAGAACTCACTATCGGGTCAAACCGTTGTTAACCCGATGGAATCTCAAAATTTTCAAATATTTGAACGAAGCCACTCCCTCCAGCGTCGCGTCATCAGGGCCGATCGTTCGACTGTGTGAACCAACAAATTCCGAATACGGAAACAAGATCCACACCATCCACCTAATCTATTGGACCCCACCGACCTCGACCATGTCGAGATTATCGATTACAAACTAGCGACGCCACTACTGTTAACAAACCAGCAAACAACACACGAGAACGCTGACAAGGATGAAGTGCCCATGCATGCCACGCCTCCGACTAATCCGACCGTTGGAAATGAATGGGCGGAAGCCACGTACACGAAGAAATCCCAGTCAGACCTACTACCTTCCAAAAACATACCTCCTACTCCTCGGAAGGCGAAAAGAATATTGCCGAATATAGATATCTCAATCTCCACTGTTCCTTGGCTTCTAGAAGACTCGGGGGAGCATTGTGAGACGTTGAGGTTAGGTTTTGTGAGAGAAACACCTGGCAGACGAGTTTTTGGGGAGAACTTGAAGCGGCGGATGAGTTCTCACCTGTAATGAAATCATCTTAATCTGCGGCCATCCTTACTCCGTAAAACAGACCCCACATTACTTTTAGGTCATATCAGGACCGTCCAAACGGCCCTGATCTTAGGATTAGCCGCTCAGTTAAAAGTTGCCATTTTCGTTAGTTGTCTTCCTCAAACTGACAGTGAAACCCATCCTTTTAAAACCAGGTCCTTTCACTAATCCGAAGCGTCCATCATGTGACCCATCAAACCCGAAATCCATCCGTGAATTACACCTAGACCCATGCACATAATCAGCTACTTAAGAGAATCCTGATGGTGGTGTTCTCTCAGCCGGCTTAGTTTAACAGCCCGCTAATCCTTGTGATTAGCTGGAGACGTTTCCAGAAACAGTAAGGCTATAAATAGCCGTTCATTAGGGCGTATCCCAAGATAAGAAAGAGAAAGAAGTAGAAAGAGAAAAATGGAGAGTGTGAGTGGGCGCAGCTAGAGCGAGTTGCTGGTTTGATAGCAACTCGACTCGGTTTGAGTCGTCCTCTATTAAGAAATAAAGATAAAGGAAGACAGGAGGAGAGATAAAGAATAGGGGTGAGATTTAGAGGGAACGAGAGAGAGAAGAAGAGAATAAGGGAGATGGGAAAATCGCTACTGAAACAGATTACATAATCAGTTGCAACTCGAGTTAGTTGGGTGATCCATCTACTATATAAAGAACAAATGGAGAGAAGTAAGGTCTTAAGATAGAAAGAAGTCTGAGAGAGAGTTAACAGTGCAAGCAGCTGTTGGAACTAGTTTTCAACTGCTGTTTCAGTTCATCCCGAGTCAACCGAGTTCAAACTTCAACCACCATCCAGCTGATTCATCTGCAGTGAATCCGGTCACCTCAGAACCCCATTCCAACATCCAAGCAGCCTCTCAGATCAGGTAATCCACGTTAACCCGCTCTCAGTTACCGTAAAATTTAATCTACTCAGCAAATGGTGTTCACAATCATCCCAACTCAGTCTCAAGTTGTGGACTTAGCCACACGGACCTGGGGGAAGATCCAGATCTGAATCCATGACTGGAATCGTTTCACCATGGGCATGGGTCAGCATCGTGAACCAGTCTTTGTCACACTCACGGTGTGACACGCTGCTGTTATGGCAACTCAACTGAGTTGTATCACCATTGGGACGGTAACTTAGGACCGTTTCTAACTCAGGTGGATGGATCCCAACTCAGTTGGGTTTGGGGAGCATATTGACTGGTTAAACTTGTCAGGGGTAACCCATGGATCACCTGATTAAGGGCTGACCCAACCGTTTTTCCCAACGGAACCAGTTCAGTAATCAATGGTGGTCTGACTCGACCCAGTTTTCCCTAATGGACTGACTCGGTCAGTTTTTCTGACTAAATCAGGGAACTCCAAGCACCTGTGTATTATCCGAACAACGTTGAATAAATTGTATCAAGCCTTGTAGAAGATGAAATCCTAGTAGCTAACCCAACTCGCTATTGGTTAAAAACCCCGACCGAATCAACTTGGTTGTAACTCACCGAAGTCTGGAAATGCTTCATCCAGGATCAACCAGCAACTGATTGCCTTGGAAGACCCTCCATCCTTCGACCAGCCCAAATCAGTAAGTAGAAGTTGGATTCTACGTAACTATTAGAATGTGAGTTAAAGATTAGGAATTAGAACTTACACTTGTTTGGATTTAAGGATCATCACTCACCACTTAGGAGCATTGCAAATCAGAGAAAACATCCCCAAGGTGAGGAGCATCCCCTATAGCTTCTTCCTTTCACAAATTTCCATGTGGATTAACTCCTAATGTAGAGAATTTTAGAGAAATATTAATTCCTAGTTATCTTGACTTTCATGAAGAAATTGTTTTAATGCCATGCTTCCTTATATTTATGTGTATGATGTATTGTCTTGGAAACCCCATGCCACATTAATAATTATTTTCCCACGTGTATATCCCCATTAGACATGATGGGAAAAGAAAGCTTTCATATTATATTATTGGTGAACGGCGTGGTGAGACATTACCTTCATGACTTTCCATATTCTTAAATCTCTAATTTTGTGGGTACTATCTTGTGAATAGTTCTTACAATATGGAAAATGAGAATTTGTTTACATGTGGTGTACAAAGTGACGATTGGAATCTCATCTTTCATAACTATTACTGAGTTGCCATAAGGCAAAACTTCCTCTTGTCATCTTTACATCATGAACATAACTCAAATGAAAACGACTTGAGCTTTATAAACCCATTTTGTGAATAGTATAAAGAATGTGTATGGGGAGAGTTCTTAAGGGATATCAAAGGACTCTTAGACAATTCAAATGATATGACCCCACTTGTAAATGTACATGATACTTAGTGAGCCCTCCTTGAATGTAAAAAAATTATGGAAATATATGTGGAATATATAGTTGGATATTTCCTATTTGAAAATTGAAAGTCATTCCTATTTAATGTATCTAGTGTCATGGTGCATGACATCCATGCATGGCATGTGAGCTTTTACGAGTGCTTAATATGAGCCATATTCTGCTCAGTTTACTGTTAGTTGAATGACCAGAGTTGTGCATTTGAGTCACTTTGAGCGCTCTTATTTTACATGAGGCTTTTTCAGGATTTTTATTCCTCCTCGGGCATACCTCGGGTATTTTTCCAGGAGGTCGTCCTTGGGCGCACTCACCATCGTGGCTTTTTTCAGATAGTATACCTATCACGGGCGGTCTTCTATTTTGACAGCTAGATGTACATAGCCAGATCTATGACTTGAGCATACATTCATACATCCATTCATACGAGTTCATATTATCCTGGTCATGAATTGACGTGTTGGTTTAACTATGTTATAACTGTTTGATATATATGAATTGCATATGTAGTTGTATTGCCCTTTTGAATCAAATTTGATTTGTTAACCCATGTTTAGATGAGGTGTTATGGTTGAATCTATGAGGGAAATTCCCACTGAGTTTTCACTCACCCAATAGTACAGTTGCACCAAATAGATACAGGTGTGATGGCCGAGGATGGTGCTTATGATGGGACACTTGGTGTTGCTGAGGAGGAGTATGGCGAGGAGGGCCCGTACAATGATGCAGTCGAGCCACAAGAGCTCCACTAAATGCTTAGGATTTACTGCTTTCGTTATATTACAGATGTTATATTTGCTTGTCTTTAAGTTTGTAATTAAATCCCCTGCTGTGGGATCTCACTTTACCACTTGCTTTACTCCACGCATGTCGAACTCATTTGGTTAGTCTATACTATAGTTATACCTGGCATTATGAATTGTGTCGATAATCAGATGAATGGTAGTGAAATGTGTTAGAAAGAATGTTTCATTATATGATATAACCCTCGGGTTCTCATACTCGAGCGATCGTCCTCGAGTCACGAGAATCAGGGTGTTACAAGTTGGTATCAGAGAGAGAGAGTTTAGACAAACCTTGCCTTTGGGAAGGAGTTCGTACAAACTTTTTATATTCTATATTTAGGAATTTCCTAGGTGACCCCCTAAATTAGAAGTTGAACTTAGGAAAATTTTCCACTAGTTTTAGGTTATTTCAAGAACTTAGAAACTCAAACATAGGCCCCCAGTATTCAATTCCTTAATTACTTTAGGTTTTAGGTATATACACGTCCTCATGACAACACCCTTATTTGACTACATGTAACTATAAAATATCTTTTTCTTTTTCTTTTTTTCTAACTATCAAATATTCTATCTATGAGAGCATTATTGAGACTTGACTTTCAACTCAGGTATATACGTAAATTCCACATTTTTATAAAAATTTGAGCTTCATTGTAATATATATATATATATATATATATATATATATATATATATATATATATATATATATATATTCACAAGTGCAATAAACTGGAATATTCATTGCGTGAATGTTTGATGTAAACTATCGATGAGTCATTCTAGTCAAGTCATCATTTTTGTACCCTTTAAAGTAGGGACCCCTTTACATATATCGAATGACACTGGGCATGGGTCCTATTGAATTATAATATAAGGACGTCTAGAGTTGGTTGTACTGTTGGACTGCCCAAACGTGAAATAGATCTGCTTCAATTGAGTGTAGTAATGGCCCTAACTCGCCTGAGGTAATGGTCAGCTACATAACCACCACCTGCTAAGATGGCAATATGGATGGCGTGGGACCTATCTCTGTAACTGAGAGGACCTATTGAGAATTAGCTTAGATGTTATATCGTGTGCCACGTCAGCACACTGATGGCAAGTAACTATTCCCTTTTGATAACATTAGGAAGCCATGTATAGGTGAATCCATGAGCAAAGCAGATGGTGATGTGGATACCCACTCATCTCAAACGCATGTAGTTGTAAACAGCCTACCCTTTAAACTTTTATGATAGCCTTGCAACTTTCATAACATATTAGAAATCTTTAATTTAGAAAATTGAAATTTTCAAACGTGAGTAGGCTTGAACCTTGTTAAAAGTCCCTGCTTTTCCTTTCGATCTTATGCTCATATATGCTATCTACTGCTACCATAACTCACCCTACTTATAGGTGTTCCTAACTTAAATAGTATCTCAATTATTTCTATACGCATTTACTTTGATGAGGAAATTGAAAGTTGGAATTATAGCCCTTTTTTTTTTGCAGCCGCTTGGCACCCGACCCACTGTTAGTTATTACATGCTCTCTACCCTGCATGTCGTTATTTCCTGAACATAGAAACAAAACTTAGGCTCTCATTCTATCTATCATTAACCTAGATTCAGGAACTAGAAATGTAATCCCCTCTAGAAAATTTCCTTACTTGAGAGGAAATTGTTAACTTAGAAGCAGGGAAAACATAGGATCCCCTAGATTATGAGATTCCTATGACAAATTGTATTATGGTGCCACAAAAATAGAATGCTACACTCTGACATCGTGTTCCTAAACTACAGGATATGATGCCTCCAAAGACGCGATCCCAACAAGTGCAAGCATCTCTGATTATGCCACAAGACCCAGAAGAAACGGGTGGGGAAGCAAGTAGTCCTATATACACCCTGGCACTCCCGGTGCAATCCGAAGAACCTGACTTAGAGTCTAGGGCAAGGGCCGTTCCGACACCTCACCCAACTCAGGCGGAGAGGACCATCGTTTGAGGCACAGACGGGAGTCTCAACACCAGACGCTTGGGAACAAATGGTTGCCTTGCTGGGCCAACAATAGGCCTTCATGAGGGAACAGCAGGCCACCATGGCATTCGCAGTGGAAGCATTATATCAGAGACCTCACGTATCAGCATCGTGACCAGATGCAGGGAATGATGTCGATGTGTTCGAAAGATTCCAGAAGCTGCGACCTCCGACTTTTGCTTGGACGACCGATCCCATAGTGGTCGAGCATTGACTAAAGCGCATGCTGAAACTTTTGGAGCCGGTGAGGTGTTCAGATACACAAAAGGTAACCCTCACTACTTTCACGCTCGAAGGGGAAGCCGATGAATGGTGGGATTCTACTCGTAGGCTCGCTACAACAGATTATTTATGGACTTGGGAGAGGTTCCAAACCAAGTTCAACGAGAAATATTTTCCAGAGTCGTTCCATGATGAGAAGGTGTCTCAGTTTTTCAAGCTTGAGTAGGGAAATATGACAGTTACGCAATACGAGGCCCGCTTTACTGAACTCTCTCGGTATGTGCCGACTATTGTTAGTGAAGAAAGGGTCAGGCTGAGGAAATTTAGAGATGGACTGTGACCGGGAATCAGGTCGAAATTGTGCTGCTTCAACTTTTCTCAATATGCGCAAGTGGTGGACAAGGCCACCAGGGTCGAGAAGGACGTACCAGATGTTGAAGGCTCGAACTCCGTTCAAGGATTCGAGTAGCCGAGTCAGACCCGCTCCTCCACCTCCTAGCCTCGCTGTGGTTGATAAGCGAGCTAGGACTTCTGAGTATCTAGGGATGTCGTGCAATTACTGTGGGAAGCCTAGGCATACCGCAAAGTTTTGCTTCAGAAGGGCACATGATGAGGGCAACAAGACTGGGTCACTAGCGATTCAACCCCGTACGTCCACCACAGCCTATGGCTAGGCCACCTATCAGTAGCCGACCTTCATTTCAGAAACCAGCAGCTCCGCTACAGAACAGAGCCCCCACGGCTCGGGTATTCTCTATGTCCGCTGAAGAATGGGAGGGGGACACTCCACGAGTTATCCAAGGTACGGCTTATATTCAGAATGTTCCAGTATTTGTTCTATTTGATTCAGGTTCGACCGTATCTCTTGTTAGTTCATCTGTAGTTAAAGAATTAAACTTAAAATTGAAACCCCTGAAACGACCCTTGGTCATAGCATCCCCAATGGGTGGATTTGTAGAAACTACAAGATTTTGTCCCGCATGCCTGGTCGTACTAGAAGGACATGAGACGCGTATGAACTTAGTTGTGATGAAATTGAAACAGTTCGATATCATTGTCGGTATAGACTGGCTTACCCGGGCTCATGCGGTATTAGACCTCCATGCCCGAATGGTTACGATAACATTACCTGGGTAGTCACCCTTCACTGTACAAGGAAGGTGTCAATATGAGCCCTATGAGGGTCTACGAGCACTGGAAAAGTCAGAATCAGTAGAGATCACCGTTGATCAGATATCGGTGGTTAATGAATTCCCAGAAGTGTTTCAAGACATACCAGAGAGGTAGATTTTACCATTGACCTCCTACCCAGTACCACCCTGATATCCATGGCTCAATATAGAATGCCGCCTTGTGAGATGGAAGAATTGCGCGTGCAGATCAATGAATTATTAGGGCAGGAATTCATCTGCCCTAGCGTATCTCCATGGGGCGCACCAGTGCTATTTGTGAAAAAGAAAGATGGATCGCAGCACCTCTGTGTCAATTACAGGAGATTGAATCAGGCTACAATGAAGAATAAGTACCCCTTACCTCGTATCGACGACATATTCAATCAGCTTAAGGGTGCCAAATATTTCTCGAAGATCGATCTCAGGTCGAGGTATCATCAACTGAGGGTCAGAGAAGAAGACATTCCCAAGACAACGTTCCACACTAGATATGGGCACTACGAATTCTTAGTGATGTCGTTCGGGCTCACTAACACGCCTATGGTATTCATGGACTTGGTGAATCGGGTCTTTATGCCATACTTAGACCGATTTGTCATAGTCTTCATCGACGACATCATGGTATATTCCAAGAGTTGTGAAGAGCATGAGGAACACTTGAGAACTGTCTTGAAGACCCTCCAAGAAAGGCAGCTGTATGCAAAATTATCAAAATGCGATTTCTGGAGGGAAGAAGTAAAATTTCTGGGTCCCATCGTGAAGAAGGAAGGTATCGCGGTTGATCCAACCAAGGTCGAGGCTGTAGTAAAGTGGGAACGACTTGATATGGTTATAGAAGTCAGGAACTTTTTGGATATGGCTGGATATTATCGGCGATTCATAAAGGAATTTTCTCGTATCGCTCGACCCCTAACCCAGTTGAATAAGAAGAATGTGAAATTCAATTGGAGCAGTGAAGCAGAGACATCCTTCCAGGAACTTAAGGAGAGACACACCACTGCCCCCGTACTCACCCTTCCAGAAGAAGGGGCCAACAACGTGGTCTATAGTGACGCATTGCAGACAGGGCTCGGATGCATACTCATGCAGAACGAGAAGGTGATTGCTTATGCTTCCAGGCAGCTAAAGAAACACGAAGAAAATTATCCTACCCATAACCTGGAACTCGCCGCAGTAGTCTTCGCCCTAAAGATTTGGAGGCACTACTTGTTTGGGGAGGAATTCGAATTATTCTGTGATCACAAGAGTTTGAAGTATATTTTCACTCAGAAAGATCTGAACATGCGGCAATGCCGGTGGATGGAAACGCTGAAAGACTTCAAATTTGAAGTATCTTAACATCCTGGCAAGGCGAACCTTGTAGCTGATGCCTTGAGCTGGAAGAGGAATCACGAGGTTATGGCTGGTCTCATGATAAGAGAAGGTGAGATGATAGATTTCACCCAAGACTTTGATGTGCAACTTTCTTTCAAGGGACCAAGTATCTTAGTAGCTTCGTTGGTTATAAAACCATCCTTGATTCGTCGTATCATCGAATCTCAAGATCAGGATGAAACACGAAAGAAGTTGAGGCAGAGATGCAAAAATGAAGGAATGACAGACTGGTATGTCAGTTCTGACGGTGGCTTGAGATATCGAGGTCGTATTTGTGTTCCGGTAGTGGCAGAAGTAAAACAAGCAATATTGAGTGAAGCGCACAAGTCTCGTTTGACCGTTCATCCTAGGAGTACAAAAATGTATCAGGATGTCAGACGCCAATACTGGTGGAAAAATATGAAACATGATACTGCAGAATACGTTTCAAAATGTCTCATCTGCCAGCAAGTGAAGGCGGAGCACCGTAAGCCACCAGGCCGTTTGCAACTGTTGCCTCTTGCCGAATGGAAGTTGGACTGTATCAGCATGGACTTCATATCGGGACTTCCAAAGACACGTGGGAACCATAACTCCTTCTGGGTAATTGTTGACAGACTTACCAAGTCAGCTTGATTCCTCCCTATACGTGTAAATAATTCAGTTGATGACTCGGCTAAACTGTACATTCGGGAGATTGTTCGTGCATATGGTATTCCACGGGAAATTGTGTCGGATCGTGAGTCCAGGTTCTCGGGCAAACAAAAAACTCAAGTATTTGTTCTATTTGATTCGAGTTCGACCATATCTCTTGTAAGTTCATCTGTAGTTCATAACCTGATTTTATTGTAACACCCTGTACTTTTCAGTAATCGGGTATTACTGTGTAACCCAACTCAGTATAAGTATAAATCCAACTTAGTATAAAGGCAAATCTAATTCATCTAAATATTCACATGTTCTAGCCAAATCTGACCGTTGAGTGTAATATCCATTTCTAGAACATGTTATCCATTCGTTGATTTTAGTTAGAGATCACTACATCTACAACTCCACTTTTAGGATTTCAATCACCCTAATAGACCAATCACCTTGACAGATAAATCAAACCATCCACCCTAGAGGTAAAAGCTTAAGTTGTAAGGTCCTCCATTCATCGTGCTCTCTAAAACCTAAGGGTTGACCCACACTATATGCGAGATAACTTGAGCGATGATCGTACAAATCTGATCATCTATTCGCAGGATCAGTCATTATACGTCTTTCGATGGTCACAAAACCCCAAATCAAAAGGTCTGGCCATCAGACGGTCATTTGACATGTGAGATTGAGTTGTTAGATGGAAACCTATAACCTAAAATCATCAGATTCCTTACTCATCTTGCCTGTATTACTCAAATGTGGAAACCTATCACTTCACCACGACAACTAAACATAGGATCACTCTACTAATAAATCTCATCTAGACTAGGAAGAAACCTTAAAACACTAACGAAACCTTCGTATGGAGAGATTTGACCGTCAGAACTTCAAGGACCATCAAATGTTGCCATTTGGCACATAAATCAAGCATATTGGCCACCTGAACATCTGATCCACCTCATCTTTGACCTGATGACCCAACAGTTGTGTCCAAGACAGGTGAACGGAGCGGATCTCCCTTGAGCATCTTGTGGATCCCACCTTAGAGGCGCGTGTACACCATCTGTGTGTGAACCCACCTTAAACCTGACATGTGCATGCGTTTTGACCACGCTGACCCGATAACAAGGAGAAATTTCTCTCCTTTTCCTCCATTTTCTCCCGCCAGTGAGTATTTAAACAGGGGACGTCCGTGTCACTGATCAATGACCCACCTCCATCATCCAGGCCGAAGATCTGAACCGTCCATCATGTAGCCTGGGAAAGTTCAATCAAACCCCAGTACGTATTCATGTTTATTACCTACGGGTGAGTGCACAGGGTCGATTGCAAATAGCTGGCATATGAATGACAACATACATTTGATCGAAATGTGGCCCACCATCATGGCCTAGTAACTCGATCTGAACCGTCCATCATGCTCCAGACGTGTGGCCAATCAAAACCCTATAAACTTCACATGTGGGAGCATGCGTTCGTGAGCATGATATTTGGTGCAAGTAGAGGTGCGCTTAGCATATCCCGGAATGGAAATCCCATCCATCCTCCATGGTGGCAATTCGTGAGAGAGTTTTCTCTCATCCCAGCCGCTGATAAGGGGGATTACAGACCGTTCATCCATTTTCAACAGCGAGGTAGCTGGCATAACCATTCCAAAAATGGAAAGATTCGATTTTTAGCTCTTTACGAAACTGTTTTAGGCAAACTTCATCTGAACTGTCCATTGCAAGGCATCTTAGATGTTCAATACTTATACTTTTAAGGGCGAAAACCTTAAGCTACGAGAGGAGGGTTGTTCTTCTCCCTTTGTGGCAGCCGCAAGAGGATATCGCCCAAATACCTTCAAAGCTCCAACCCACCAAGGAAAGGCATCTGGAGCTTTGAAATCCACAGTCCAGACGAACCATAGGATCGATTCAGAGTCATCTACAGGGGTAGAATGAGGAAAGGTCCATCGAACTTCGATCCGCCATTGGAGCTGCCTTCTTCTTCACCGCGTCTGCCAAGCCAGGGCAGATTGTGGGTTGTGTATGCTCGAGTCCATTCCCTCTTGGGCATTTGAATAAAAAGAAGAAAGAGGATTTGAAGAGAGAAGAAGAATGGGAGAAAGAGAAATGGAGCGGGGTGGTGCTACAATTCACTCGAGTGCCAAGGCTGTAGCACCATCTCGATTCTACCTGGCTTACGGATTCGCTCGGGCTTGGCCAAGTTGAGCCATGACCCTGCTGGTCATTACGGCAGGTGAGAAACAAAGAAGAAAAAGAAATAGAAGAAGGGGAGCGAGAAAGGGGAAGAAGAAGATAAGAAAGAGGTGCGGTTGCTGCTAGTGCACCAAGCTGAGCCGACTCAGCAACTAAGTCCAGGTCATGGACTGCCGACTCGCTGATGCGAGTTGCAAGTCAAGTTCAACCCATTCCAGATTTTGGGAAAGTCTAGGGGAAGAGAGAGAAGATTGGGAGAAATCAAAGAAGAAGAAAGAGAGAAAAGAGGGGAGATGCTGAGTCAACTCGCTACCAGGTTGCGGTTGTCGAGTTCAGGTCAAGTTTGGACACCGAGTCGAACCCTGGTATGGACCTTTTAGATAGAGAAAGGGGAGAAAGGGAAGGAAAATGAAAGGAAGAGGAAGTAGCTTGAAGAAGTGAGGAAAAGAAAGAGAGAAGCTGTCACCGAGTTGGATTGAGTCAACTCACTGAAGTCAAGTTATAGCATGACTCATCCAAGTAAGATAATTTCGAAGTTTTAATTTACATTCCAATATAGAAATTGTTTAAATTCCAATTTAGTTTTTGTTAAACTATGTTAATATCATTTTAATTTACATTCCAATATAGAAATTGTTTAAATTCCAATTTAGTTTTTGTTAAACTATGTTAATATAATATTGGGGTTTGAATCATCCCATAGGTGATAGACTCATATTTAAACTCTACACTATCTAAATCTTTAAGTGTAATCTTAGGGAATGGTGTGGCGATCTAACTGAACAAATAGTCTAAATTACGGTTGGATTGGATTCTTGAACATGCACAACCAATTCCGACAACACAGGAAGTCGATTCGACTCTTAGAAGGTGAGGATCACCCTTCAAGCTTTTTTACGTCAAGATAGTTTGTGTAGTTCATTCAGTTTGTTGATTCCTTAATCTAGTGCAATGTGGAAACAATTATGAATGTTAATTTCATTTGAATAATCTTTTACAAATCCAACATGTTTAGATTTAAATTCAAGTAATTTAACATGCTAGGGATCTCCAGTATCTTCATTCTTTATATGCGTGAGTGCTAACAACATTATATGTGGCTTATTTTGCCACTTGTGCTTGCTTGATAGTGTTTTTAGAAAACTCTCGAACTAGTGGCCACCTGTATTATGGATTAAATAAATTTAGATTGTGGACTTATCATCTTGTGAATCGTTTATGCCTAGGTGGCTTTTGTGGGGAATAACCCTTTCTTATCGCACTATCAAATGGAATATTTGGCCCTTGCGGCTTTTAAGGAACAATTGCCACATGTGGTTTAATTGATTGGCTCTGTATAACTTTGTTATGATAAGTCCCACTTATAGAACTATAATTAGCCACTAGTTGAATAGATTTCCCTTTAAACACCCTACTTGCTAGCCTCATGAGCTAGGGATGGTGGAATGGGACACTGTGCCTGAGCTGTTGGCCTATACTGGGTGACAAACCCCCCATAGTGACCTTTGAGCTTTCTTAAAATGATTGTTTGAAATAGGAATAATAATGGTTGGGCTAATCATGCATTTCATAGCATATATTAAGGTCTTTTCTGGGTGGTTAGTTCTCCTTAGGTGTACCTTTGCATACTTTTTCGGGTGACTAATTTTCCTTGGGCGATCTATATATTATCATGGTCTTTTTCGGGTGACTAGTTCTCCTTGGGCGTACCTTGTGTACTTTTTTAGGTGGCTAGATCTCCTTGGGCGATCTATTTATTATGGTATTTTCTGGGTAGTTAGTTCTCCTTGGGCGTACCTTTGTGTACTTTTCCGGGTGACTAGTCCTCCTTAAGTGATCTATACATCATAGTCTTTTCCGGGTGGCTAGTTTTCCTTGGGCGTACCTTTGAGTATTTTTCCGGGTGGCTAGTTCTCCTTGGGTGACTTTTTACCAGCTGGATGTGCATCCCCAGGTCTGTGAGCATGTGCATACATCCATGCATTTAAACAAGTTTATTTTGTATGATTTATTTAATGAATGCGTATTTATTGAACCTCACCTGATTTCTATGATAATCATTGTGTAATATTTGTTATATACTGTCTCTGATAACTATGTTTAATTATCTTGATGTTGTGATAAATCTTGGGGGTTATACCTCACTGGATAGCCATTGACGCTATCGAACCGTACTCGGTGTGCAGGAGACGCAGATGACACGCATGCTGGCGTCCATGTGGGATGGGAGGAGCCAGATGATCTTACAACTCCTTATTCCTAATTTCATTTGTATTTAATTTGTATTGTCATGTTTGTAAAAGTTAAGACATTAATTTGTATAATTTTTTGGGTAACCACTTGAAACTTGGGTTATGTAAATTTGGACTCCCTCTTATACTTAGATTGTTTTTATTCCGCTTAAATGGTTAACTCTGAAAAAAAAAAAAAAGGTACATAAAATTTGGAATATTTTAAAGATTAACACTCAGATTTTTAGAAAATGAGTAGTGTACTCGGGTTTTGGGAACCGGGGTGTTACAAGTTGGTATCAGAGAGAGTCTAGACAAACCTTACCTATGGGAAACAAACTTATACAAATCTTTAATGCCTCTAGTTGAGTAGTTGGAATTAGAGTTTGAACTTTAACGAATTTCCTCTAGATTTAAAGAATGTTTGAGAATATAGGATCCTAAATTTAAGTTCCCTTCAAATTTAGTAGGATAGTCATTCGAACTTATATGAAATTCCCATTGAATTAAGGAAAATTGAGAATGTAAAGACCCAAACTTAGGCTCCCGTCAAAACTTATTAGGTTAGCCACTCAAACTTGTATAGAAATCCCTTAGAATTAAAAGGAATTGATAACATAGATACTCAAAACCTTAGGCCCTTTGAGATAATAGGATGAGCCAATGGGAAATAGAAACAGAAACTTGGATTCCCTTGTAAGCTACCAAGATAGTAGTTTGAACTTAGGAACTAAATCTAGGTATTGTGGGAGAACAAATACCCACTATAATGCACATAGACCAAACAAGAACATCCCCTAGACATGGTTCCTAAGAAACGGCTTTTAGAAATCTAGAATTTGAATCTTTCTAAATTTTTCCTTTAGTTAGAAACGAAAATGTCTTGACCTTCAATAATTGAAGAGAACTTAGGTACCGGAGGAAATTCCTTGAACATCCCTATTGCACGTTACATTAGACTTAAGCATTCCCCAAACTTAAGGAATCACACCAGGAATTGTAATTTTGAAATTCCCTAATGTATATCTCTAGTTAGAGGACATATTTCTCATGATTTACAGTATTTGGAAGTGTTAGCAGTGAATTTATAAATTTTGAACCTTAGACTAAACATGGATTTGAGAATGTACATGAATTTGGCAAATTTCAAACTCGAATTTTCATATAGAACTCTAGGTCCTGAAATTTTCAGGTAAAGGTCCTTCACACCGCCAACATGGATATGAGGATTCCATATACGTTGGTGCATGATCTGTTTTTGCCCATGCTAGCAGATCTATCTACTGCCAAATTGTTTCTCTTACCACCTAGGATGTGAACAGGAGGGTTCAGTTCGTCCAAGTTTTAAGTCCCCACTCACATAATCTCTTATCAGGAAATGGGATCCCTTGTGCCTATATAGATTTTGTGTAAGGAACTTTGATGTATTAAGTAGAGTACTTTTAATATATATATATATATATATATATATATATATATATATATATATATATATATATATATATATATATATATGGAAAAGTTTATGAGTTAGAGCCATACTAATCTAAGGAGGTTAGTGTTGCTTTTTGTGTAGAACTATAGATAAACTGATTTTTTTTAAGCATGTCTATTTTCTTGTTTTTACCCTGCTCATATTGTTCCTTCTTTTGTGAATTGTTTGTAGTTCTTCAAGTTCCTTGTGTGTAAAGTTCCAAGCATCCTTGATTTACATTCTACACTTTCATTCACCTTTAGAGATGGATATTTCTCTTGTTCTGTTGTTATTTTACACCGTCATCTGTGTGTGCACCACCTACGACATTGGAAATATACATTTCACTACCTCCCTTCTCTTTTGCATGTTCTGACAATACATTAGTGATATTTTGTTAGGGTGTTATTAGTTAATAATCTCTAATTGTGTCCCCATAAAAAGTTTTCATAATTATTATTGTTTCACAAATCGTAGTAGGACCTGAATCGAATCGTATCACAAATCATATCGTAAATCATTAGATTTTTTTTTTATTATTTTTTTTAATTTTCTTAAAATCAGAAGAAGAAGAAAAAAAATCTCCAGTTGTTGTCTACTCCAGCTAGGATGCTCGTATGATGAAACAAAAATTTCAAGGTATTCCCCAAAACGTATAACGATCAGAACCACATTCAAGTAAGGAATAAGCATTCTAATCCAATTACCAAATCTCGGGGTCGAGATTTTTATTTAAGGGAGGTAGATTGTAACAACCCCAATTTTGACAAGTAGTTGTATACAATTGTACACCCAAATATGCTTCAAAAGGGAAGTAGTGACTGATTAGAAATACTGTAAATTGGATATTCAGATCCCTATAAATAATATGAGTGTGGAATTTTGGGGACAAAATTCTCTTGAAGGGGGGTAGATTGTAACACCCCGTACTTTTCAGTAATCGAGTATTACTGTGTAACCCAACTCAGTATAAGTATAAATCCAACTTAGTATAAACGCAAATCTAATTCATCTAAATATTCACATGTTCTAGCCAAATCTGACCGTTGAGTGTAATATCCATCTCTAGAACATGTTATCCATTCATTGATTTTGGTTAGAGATCACTACATCTACAACTCCACTTTTAGGATTTCAATCACCCTAATAGACCAATCACCTTGATAGATAAATCAAACCGTCCACCCTAGAGGTAAAAGCTTAAGTTGTAAGGTCCTCCATTCATCGTGTTCTCTAAAGCATAAGGGTTGACCCACATCATATGCGAGATAACCTGAGCGATGATCGTACAAATCTGATAATTTATCCGTAGGATCAGTCATTATACGTCTTTCGATGGTCACAAAACCCCAAATCAAAAGGTCTGGCCATCAGACGATCATTTGACATGTGAGATTGAGTTGTTAAATGGAAACCCATAACCTAAAATCATCAATTCCTTACTCATCTTACCTGTATTACTCAAATGTGGAAACCTATCACTTCACCACTACAACTAAACATAGGATCACTCTACTAATAAATCTCATCTAGACTAGGAAGAAACCTTAAAACACTAACTAAACCTTTGTATGGAAAGATCTGACCGTCAGAACTTCGAGGACCATCAAATGATGCCATTTAGGCACATAAATCAAGCATATTGGCCACTTGAACATCTGATCCACCTCATCTTTGACCTGATGACCCAACAGTTGTGTCCAAGACAGGTGAACGGAGCGGATCTCCCTCGAGCATCCTGTGGATCCCACCTTAGAGGCGCGTGTACACCATCTGTGCGTGAACCCACCTTACACTCGAGCTGTGCATGCGTTTTAACCGCGCTGACCCGATAACAAGGAGAAATTTCTCTCCTTTTGTCATGCCCTAAACCCGAAAATCGAATTTACAGGAATCCCGATCGCCGAATCCAATGCTGACAGCCTTCTTTGTACCTCATTCTCAGCTCCTAGCGTCCATACGTCAGATTTCGATCCTGGGATCCTACAAGGAGGATTTTTTTTTTCTTTTCTTTTTAAACTTGTAATAAGCATAACCATAAGATTACCCAATTCACAAAGGCAAGATCTTCATCACATATTCACTAATATAATCGTTTGAGTACAATGCTGGAAGGGAAATACATAAATAAAAAATCAAGCTCCAGAAGACTGCTGCATGCTCCAAGCTCAACACTGTTGCAACCTAACATTACCTGCACGCATTTATCATGCATAAGCTTATAGAAAGCTTAGAGGGTGGTGTAAGTGTGTGCACAAGGTAAGTGCCAAGTATTCAACGCAATGTCATAATCACACAATGTCGAAATAGGCGCAAGGTCATGAATCATATGTTATCAGAGTAAGTAAAAATACCGACAAGTCCATAAGTCAAGTAATATCAAAATACGTAATACAGATCAACTATACAACTGAGGAACAATGTCAGAATATGTAATACATATCAACTATACAAATGGGGAACAATATCAGAATACGCGATACAGATCAACTATACAAATAAGGAACAATATCAGAATACGCGATACAGATCAACTATACAAATGAGGAATCATAAAGAGTCAAATATCAGATGTTGTATCTAAGCCATATAAATGCAGAGACACAGGTAACCCAAAGTGTCATATGCCGCGGATGTAATGCAATATGTGGTGCGAATGGAATGACCATGCTACAGTGTGAAGTCGAGATGATAGTAAGTAGTATCGCAAGCTATGGGGTCCATCACAAGGGACTTCTATCCAAACCAGTCCCATATATAAATTTGAATAGTCAGACTTAATGTGGTAAACTTCTGATCTCAAGTTAGTTGCGTACCCCAACCGAAATCCTGGCCATTGTGAAGGTATACGTAATAAATAGTTGCGTACCACCAGCCCAAGTGGATAGTGAATGAATGAATGAGTATGGACTCCTGCTCAATAAGTCTGTATATCAGTACGGTTCCTCTCTTGGATCATCACCGGGGTCTAGTAAACTCTATATGCAATCGCCGCCCACTAGACGCACAACCATGCAAATAGAAGAGACCTCACTACCCGCCTGGCCAGTAGTCAGCTAATATCTACCCGGCACGTCGATAGCGGACATATTCACGAGCTGGTCAAACTCAGCCTAGCAATGCCCCTTACCCTCGGACGGATATGGCTACACCCCCTCCCAACCGATCATGACACAGTGGGAGACGCGACCTCCTGGTATTCGGCACCTGGGCACTCATGTATCCACTTGGTCTCGACGTTAGGGCATCTCCTGGCCATGGAGGTTTAGGAATTTTCACCCAGGGACATCTATGGAGCCCATATGCTAGAACCAAATATTTCCGGTGTCTCCTCTAGCCATCCACGATTTGCTTGTGGAGGCTATGACCCTGATGTCACTAGGGTGTATAGTAATCACAACACACAATGCAATATGCATGAGTCATACAATCTAGTCATACATCAATCCTGCGCATACCGTGCGCTCATGTAAGATAACCTCCACCTATTAGGGAGTCTCATAACAACACGCTCAATGACTTATGCAATGATCAACCACGTCTCATAATAAACATGCAAATGATGCGTATGGGCATGTATCATAATGTTATACTATCACATATAATTGGTATCAATAACCGGCATCGACAATCGACCTCGATAATGTGGACATTTAACAAACATTGTCCCTAAGGAATGACCCTCATGGATCCTAACATATAGTGAACCCAAAACCTCACATAAGGGCCAATTATACAACACCATGGGCCTCTCTCAAGAGCTTACTACACATCACGATGGGCCTCTCACATAGGCCTAATATACATCATGTTGGGCTTAAAACACGAGCCAAATATACATCATAATAGGCCTCAGCTACGAGTCGCATATACACCATATAGGTCTCGACAATCGGCCTCGACAATTGAAATCGGCCTCAACACTCGGACTCGGCCTCGACAATCGGAGTCAGCCTCGATACTTGGCCTCGACAATTGGGATCGATCGATAATCAGAATAGGCAAATCGGTCATGTCAATTGGAATTGGCCGAACAATCGGCTTAAGGAAAGGTCGCAATGTGGACATTCAGTCACCATTACCCATCAATGTGGACATTTAACCGACATCACTCCCCAAGGAGTGGTTCACATAGAGCCATACGTATAGTGGACCCATGACCCTACACTAGGGCCTAACATACATCGCTATAAGCCTCACTTATGGGCCACATATGCATCACATTGGGCCATGCCCATGGGCCTCGAATACATCATAATGGACCTCTCCCATGGGCCTTGAATACATCATAATGGACCTCGCATGCCAAGTGGGCCACATCACATGAGCTGTATTACATGGGTCACACTAATGAACTTCACGTATATCAAATCGAGACGTACCAATGGGCCTCATGGATGGGCCACACCAATGGGCCTCATTCACATCAAGTGCGTTGCATCAATGGGCCGCACTAATGGGCCTCAAGTATATAAAAGTGGGCCTCATCACATAAGCTTCACATGCATCATATTAGTCCTCACACAAGGCCATATGTATCATCATAATGGTCCCCATATACGGGCCACATGTACATTACAATAGGCCATATCCCATGGGCCTCTCATACATAACAACAGGCCTTGCCATCTAGGCCAGAAATACATCACAATGGGCCACAACCCATGGGCCTTAATACATAATGGGTGGGCCCTACACATGGGCCTAATATACATCATAAGTGGGCCTTGCACATGGGCCTCATACACAGCAAGTTAGGCCTATCAATGGGCCCTAGGGAGAGTGACAATGTGGACATTTAACCAACATTAATCTTATAATGTGGACGTCAAACCAAGACTGATCACAAGACATGGTCTGCCATAAACGTCATTACATAACCAAGGTGGAATCACATATTGCAAGGGGCCTTATATACATCCCATTGGGCTTCGACCCATGGGCCTCAAATACATCAAATGGGCCTCATCATATGGTCCCCATATATGTCAAGGTGGGCCTCAACAACGGGCCTTATACACATCACGGTGCGCCTCAATAACGGACCTTGATTATATCATAATGGGCCTCAACCTAGGGGCTCCAAATACATCACATGGGCCTTAACCCATGGGCCCTAATACATCACAATGGGCCTCAACCCATGGGCCCTAATACATCACAATGGGCCTCAACCCATGGGCCCTAATACATCACCATGGGCCTCAAATACATAACAGGTGGGCCCTGCACCTAGGCCTCAGAACACATAACAGGTGGGCCCTACTCATGGGTTAAAGATGCATCATGATGAGTCACATGTATATCAAAGTGGGCCTCTCGATTGGGCCACAAAATATATCAAAGTGGGCCTAGCGGATGGGCCACAAAGTACATCAAGGTGGGCCTCAATAGATGGGACAAATAGATCAAGATGGGCCTCATACATAATCCAAGGTGGGCCTCAATGGACGGCCATAAATATGACAAGTGGGCCACATCGCATGGGCCACATGTATATCAAATGGGCCACACCAAATGGGGCCCCATGCATATCAAATGGGCCATACCCAAAGATAAGTGGCGGTAGTGATTTCCACTATTAAAATTCTCAAGGCCCACGATAACATTTATTTCCCATCCAATCTGATCATAAGGTCACAATGACCTGAAAGTTGTTTTAATGGTGGACGGTCAAACCCACTGATGTCCATAGTGTGGTCCACCTAATCCTAGATCTGTCTTATTTTTTTAGCCTCAAGCCTTAAGATAAGCTTGCTAAATGGTGGACAGTTTGGATGCAACACATGCATCATTGTGGATCCCATAGGGATGGATGACATAGATATAACATATGGGACCCACAGAACTTGGTAGCATCAATACAACAGCTATATAGCTGGTGTGAGATACCCCAGCCAATCAAACGGGTGGGTTCCACAGATGGACGGTGTGGATGAAGTAAATGGGACCCACATATATATATATATATAATATATGTATATAATATATAAATATCTAATATTAAAATTAAATGTCCAGGCCCTGAACAGCCTGGATGAATGCACACATCAAGGTGTAGCCTGCACCAGGGGTATGTCCCACCGTCCAAGTAATGGACAGTGAGGATAGGACCTGAACATCACGATGGGGTCCACTAGCCGTCCAACAACCCATCAAAATGGCTGGACGACACGATAAAACACATGCATTTTGGTGGGTTCCACCGCCCATGGACAGTGTGGTAAATAACACATACATCCTTGGGTCCCACGTGGGGCCCACCATAATGGTTTATTTTCCATCCAACCAGTTGGTAAGGCCACACGGACCCAGCTGAATAAGAAAAATAAATTTCATAATGTTCCAAAACTTTTGTGACCTAGAAAGGGGTTTTAATGGCAGACGTTAAATCACACTGTTTCCTATGATGTGGGCTACTCGAGTTCCCGATGGTGCTAATTTTTGGGGTGGCCCGCTGCCCTGAGGGGGCCTACCAAATGTACGGTATGGATGTCCAAACCATATCACGGTGGGGCCCACGGCTGGGACCATGGGTCCCTGCCCTCTAACGGCAACAGCACTACTGCATATGTTATATATATATATATATATATATATATATATATATATATATATATATATTTGAAATCCATTTTTCCATAATTTTTCCCAGGTGGGGCCCGCGTCCAAAAAATCTAACCCACCCATTGGTCTTTACTACCCAAGATAGACCAAACGAGCCCAATATTCGCTATATTTTGGCGCATCAAAATAATAGGGTAAATTTCAATGGTAGACACGCTGTTTGCTATGCTATAGCCCGCCTGAGAGTCAAATTAACCTCATTTTTTAGCTCAACGCCTAAAATGGTATGGGGAAAAGGATGGACGGCGTGGATTGAATTTATACATCGAGGTGGGGCCAACATGGTCAGCCCTTCCCAAACTCATTTTCCTTTTTTTTTTCTTTGCTACTAACGTTAGTACGCTCACCGTCAAGTCACACTTCACTTGTTGGCAACACCCAGTGTCCCTGGACGCTGGATGATTGCATATAACACATATATTTAAGGAGGGATCCACCCACATACATGCTACCAGGGTGGGCCACCAAATGGTTGAATGGTGTGCATGAGACCCACATCAAGGTGAGGTCCCTTTGATGAACGGTTTGGACAGCTCACAACTCATTAAGTGGGCCACACCATCATATCATCACACCCAAAACAAATGAAAAAACGGGGGGAGAGAGAGAGAGAAAGAGAATCACCCACCTTTGATCTCCACTTCCTTCTTCCGCCAACGCGATCTAGAGCTCCAAAGGACGAACTTCAACGGTCGAGATTATTTTTAGAGGGTGGGGATGGGAGATAGGAAGTGGGCCACACAAAGCCTCTCATGGAGCTAGGAAATGCCTTGGACGTTGGTTTCTCTTGGAAGTTGCTTGAGTGAATAGAGAATGAGAGGGAGAGAGAGAGATGATGGGAGGGGGATGGTGGAGTGATATAAGTGGTAAGGTGCTTGTTGACTTTAGGGTACTTGTGTAAGAGAGAGATAAGGGTAGGGCATGGGTTGTTTATACTTGACTTGAGGTGATGGATTGATGTGACATTTGATGTGATTGATGGGACATTCTCTTCAAATTAGCAACATGCGGAGTTTTCCTCAAATTGAACGTAGGCCCACATCTCCTGGCTTGGGTATTGGATCGATGCACGAGTTGTGGCGTTGGAACCGCGGTGATGGTGTGGTCGCTAAAGTACAAGTTTTGGGTCGAACCGACTTCGGTATGCAGGACTCAGCTTACGGTCGCACACAAGCGTCGGATATAGGTCGAGGATTGCCAGAATTCGACCAGGAGGACCGCAGAACCCTATGGAACGATACGGTCTAGGATACGGGTCTTACACCTTTTCCTCCATTTTCTCCCGCCAGCGAGTATTTAAACGGGGGACATCCGTGTCACTGATCAAAAACCCACCTCCATCGTCAAGATCGAAGATCTGAACTGTCCATTATGTAGCCCAGGAAAATTCAATCAATCCCTAGTATGTATTCATGTTTATTACCTGCGGGTGAGTGAACAGGGTCGATTGCAAATAGCTGGCATATGAACGGATAATGTACATTTGATCGAAATGTGACCCACCATCACGGCCTAGTAACTCGATCTAAACCGTCCATCACGCACCAGACGTGTGGCTAATCAAAACCCTATAAACTTCACGTGTGGGAGCATGCGTGAGTGAACATGATATTCGGTGCAAGTAGAGATGCGCTCGTCGTATCCCGGAATGGAAATCCCATCCTTCCTCCAAGCTGGCAATTCATGAGAGAGTTTTCTCTCATCCCAGCCGCTGATAAGGGGGATTACAGACCGTTCATCCATTTCCAACAGTGAGCTAGTTGGCATAACCATTCCAAAAATGGAAAGATTCAGTTTTTAGCTCTTTCTGAAACTGTTTTAGGCAAACTTCATCTGAACCATCCATTGCAAGGCATCTTAGATGTTCAATACTTATACTTTTAAGGGCGAAAACCCTAAGCTACGAGAGGAGGGTTGTTCTTCTCCCTTTTTGGCAGCCGCAAGAGGATATCGCCCAAATACCTTCAAAGCTCAAACCCACTAAGGAAAGGCATCTGAAGCTTTGAAATCCATAGTCTAGAAGCACCGTAGGATCGATTCAGAGTCACCCACAGGGGTAGAATGAGGAAAGGTCCATCAAACTTCGATCCGCCATTGGAGCCGCCTTCTTCTTCATCGCTTTTACCGAGTCAGGGCAGATTGTGGGTTGTGTATGCTCGAGTCCAGTTCCTCTTGGGCGTCTTAATAAAAAGAAGAAAGAGGATCTGGAGAGAGAAGAAGAATGGGAGAAAGAGAAATGGAGCGGGGTGGTGTTACATTTCTGTCGAGTGCCGAGGCTGTAGCACTAGCTCGATTCTACTTGGGTTATGGATTCGCTCGGGCTTGGCCAAGTTGAGCCATGACCCTGCTGGTCATTATGGCAGGTGAGAAACAAAGAAGAAAAAGAAATAGAAGAAGGGGAGTGAGAAAGGGGAAGAAGAAGAGAAGAAAGAGGTGTGGTTGCTGCTAGTGCACTAAGCTAAGCCGACTCAAGAATCGAGTCCAGTCATGGATCTGAGGCTACGACTGATGCGAGTTGCTTGTCAAGTTCGACCCATTCCAGATTTTGGGAAAGTCCAGGGGAAGAGAAAGAAGATTGGGAGAAATCAAAGAAGAAGAAAGAGAGAAAAGAGGGGAGATGCTGAGTCAGCTCGCTACCAGGTTGCGGTTGCCGAGTTCAGGTCAAGTTTGGACACCGAGTCGAACCCTGGTATGGACCTTTTAGACAGAGAAAGGGGAGAAAGGGAAGGAAAATGAAAGGAAGAGGAAGTAGCTTGAAGAAGTGAGGAAAATAAAGAGAGAAGCTGTCACCAAGTTGGATTGAGTCAACTCACTGAAGTCAAGTTGTAGCATGACTCATCCAAGTAAGATAATTTCAAAGTTTTAATTTACATTCCAATATAGAAATCGTTTAAATTCCAATTTAGTTTTTGTTAAACTATGTTAATATAATATTGGGGTTTGAATCATCCCATAGGTCATAGACTCATATTTAAACTCTCCACTGTCTAAATCTTTAAGTGTAATCTTAGGGAATGGTGTGGCTATCTAACTGAACAAATAGTCTAAATTGCGGTAGGATTAGATTCTTGAACATGCACAACCCATTCTGGCAACACAGGAAGTCGATTCGACTCTTGGAAGGTGAGGATCACACTTCAAGCTTTTCTACATCAAGATAGTTAGTGTAGTTCATTCAGTTTGTTGATTCCTTAATCTAGTGCAATGTGGAAACAATTATGAATGTTAATTTCATTTGAATAATCTTTTACAAATCCAACGTGTTTAGATTTAAATTCAAGTAATTTAACATGCTAGGGATCTCCAGTATCTTTATTCTGATTTAAGATGTGTACTTTATATGCTTACGTGCTAACAACATTATATGTGGCTTGTTTTGCCACTTGTGCTTGCTTGATAGTGTTTTTAGAAAACTCTCGAACTAGTGGCCACCTATATTATGGATTAAATAAATTTACGTTGTGAACTTATCATCTTGTGAATCATTTATGCCTATGTGGCTTTTGTGGGGAATAACCCCTTTCTTATCGCACTATTAAATGGAATATTTGGCCCTTGCGGCTTTTAAGGAACAATTGCCGCATGTGGTTTTAATTGATTGGCTCTATATAACTTTGATATGGTAAGTCCCACTTGTAAAACTATAATTGGCCACTAGTTGAATAGATTTCCCTTTAAACACCCTATTTGGTAGCCTCATGAGCCAGGGATGGTAGAATGGGACACTATGCCTGAGCTGTTGGCCTATGCTGGGTGACAAACCCCCCATAGTGACCTTTGAGCTTTCTTAAAATGATTGTTTGAAATTGGAATAATAATGGTTGGGCTAATCATTCATTTCATGACATATATTATGGTCTTTTTCAGGTGGTTAGTTCTTCTTAGGTGTACCTTTGCGTACTTTTTCGGGTGACTAATTTTTCTTGGGCGATCTATATATTATCATGGTCTTTTTCGGGTTACTAGTTCTCCTTGGGCGTACCTTATGTACTTTTTCAAGTGGCTAGATCTCCTTGGGTGATCTATTTATTATTGTCTTTTCTGGGTGGTTAGTTCTCCTTTGGCTTACCTTCGTGTACTTTTTCGGGTTACTAGTCCTCCTTAGGTGATCTATACATTATAGTCTTTTTCGGGTGGCTAGTTCTCCTTGGGCGTACCTTTGAGTATTTTTTCGAGTGACTAGTTCTCCTTGGCCGACTTTTTAACAGCTAGATGTTTATCCGCAGGTCTGTGAGCATGTGCATACATCCATGCATTTAAATAAGATTATTTTGTATGATTTATTTAATGAATGCGTATTTGTTGAACCTCACCTGATTTCCGTGATAATCATTGTGTAATATTTGTTATATACTATCTCTGATAACTATGCTTAATTATCTTAATGCTGTGATAAATCTTGGGGGCTATACTTCAATGGATAGCCATTGATGCTATCGAACCGTACTCAGTGTGCAGGAGACGCAGTGACGCGCATGTTGGCATCCATGTGGGATGGGAGGAGCCAGATGATCTTACAGCTCCTTATTCCTAATTTCATTTGTATTTAATTTGTATTGTCATGTTTGTAAAAGTTAAGACATTGATTTGTATAAGTTTTTGGGTAACCACTTGAAACCTGAGTTATGTAAATTTGGACTCCCTCTTATACTTAGATTGTTTTTATTTCGCTTAAATGGTTAACTCTGAAAAAAAAAAGGTACATAAAATTTGGGATATTTTAAAGGTTAACACTCGGGTTTTTGGAAAATGAGTAGTGTACTTGGGTTCTGAGAACCGGGGTGTTACAAGTTGGGGGTGGACGGATGTCCATTTCAGGGATAAATGGCCCACCTTCACTGACCATCTGGACAATCCAAACAGTCCATCTTGCAGATTGCACACGTGTAACCAAAACCACACAAATTCGGGCTATTCCACACATGTTCATGCACACAACCCTTGCTGAAAACAGACCCTACAAAACCGTTTTTCTAAAAAAAGCAACTGTCTTCCTTGCCACGAGGGCAATCGGTGTGCGATCCTCACCCTCGATCTCGGGCATTCAATCCTGAGCAATCCCAACCATTGATACTGTGTTATTAGGGCTTTACAAGTGAAAGACTAAAACAGCTAGCCGTTTCTCCCTGTTTTGCTAAGAAACCAGCCGCATCCTTCAAACTTCAAACCCACCAGCCGATCCTCCTCAAAACTTTTATGAAGCATACTTGCAAGCTCTCTAGAGTCCTCATGGACCGTCTGATGGAGGCAGATTCAAAGAAAATGCGGCGATGGTGAAAATACCATTAACAGTCATCGTCTTATCTGTCGTTCAAAGCCGAGTCAAGATCGGTTCGAGCGTGCCATCTCCAACATCTTGCCGGAAGGAGATGTCTCTGTTGTTGGAAGAAGATGGAAGGAAAGAAGAGAAGGAGAGAAGAGAGATTAGTGAGTGGTTGCCC
This sequence comes from Magnolia changhungtana, assembly GCA_030180095.1. Taxonomy (NCBI): domain Eukaryota; kingdom Viridiplantae; phylum Streptophyta; class Magnoliopsida; order Magnoliales; family Magnoliaceae; genus Magnolia; species Magnolia changhungtana. The sequence continues at coordinate 81,152 of JASAUF010000429.1, read as the reverse complement.
TGTGCGGCAGTGGCCCGAGCTGAGTCGAATCTGGGGGCTGAGTTGGGGCGTGGTTTGCTACGCCCATTGCTCGACGCTTCCAGCGGCAGAAGGAGAGAAGAAAAGGAGAACAAAGAAATAAAAATGAGAGAATGAATCAGAGAGAGGGAGAATAGCAAGAGCAGGGGGTTGCTGTCTTGTTTCATGCAGCACCGAATCTCGACCTGACTCGCTGATGAACCGTTGGGACGAGTCGGGCGAGTCCCGGTCGAGTTGGCACTGCTTCTAGCCAAAAAAAGAAGAAGAAGAAGAAGGGAAGCAGGAAGGAAAGAAGGAGAATCAAAGAGGGAATGGCGTGAGAGGGAGAGTGGCTGCTAGGTTAAGCTCAAACCGAGCCGAGTTGGGAAGTTAGGGTTGCTGTCCATCTGGGTTGGACATGGGTTGGTCCAGTTCAAGCTTTTGGGAAGTCTAGGGAGAGAGAAGAGAAAGAGAATAAAGGAAAGAAAGAAAAGGAAGAAGAGGAGAGAGGAAGAAGATATAAGTAGAGAAGGGAGAGTCACCGCTGAGTCAACTCAGCTGAACTCCCTGAGTCCAGCAGTACGAGTCGGGTTGGGCCTGGCTGGTTATAACAGAAGAAGGAAAGAAAAATAAAGGAGAGTTGGGTTTTTAGTGGCTGTTGACTGCTTGGGCCGAGCCCGCTCGACTCGAATTTAGTCACCGAGGATACAAATCTAAGGGTGCAAGCACTTAGCGATACTAAAAGGCGATTCAAAGTATAAGGTGATGATTCTTCCCCTTGAGCTTTCCATTTTGCCATTAGCTTAAGTTATAGTTTGTATTTCAATTTATAATTGATATCTCCCTTTATAATCGCATGTGTTAATTGTTGAAAATTGAATTGCTATACTACATGCTTAATGTTCATCCTGTATATTTGTTCATGCTTATGGATTATTTGTGAATTGCTTATGGAATTTAAACTGGTACATTAGTGGGAAACCCCCACCTATAAATGTACACCCATTCTTGGGATGTAACCCGACTGGTTGTGATTGTAATGGACCTTCAGCTTAGTGGTTATTGGATGGTGGTTTAAGTTGACCATTGATGTGGGCCTACCATCTAGAGTTGTCATGTCCAATAGTTTTCAAGGATGATCTTTTATCGCATGGTTTTGACACTCACCCTGAGTGGCCTATTTTGATGATTGCCCTATGTGGCTTATTTTGATATCATTTTATATGGATTTGTCCTGGTATTTTTCCTATATGGGTTCGATACTTTATACTGTATAACCATGTGATGGTAAGCCCCATGTACTGAATATGATTGGCCACTAGTCAATTAGGTCCTATTAAACATCTTAAGGTGGTAGCCTCATGAGCCAGGGATAATGGAATAGGACACTATGCCTGAGCTGTCGGCCTACGCTGGGCTCTAAGCTCCCCGTAATGACCTTTGTGCTTTGTTAAACTGGCTGGTTGTAAAATTAAATAATAATGGTTGGATTAATCATGCATTTTCATATATTATGGTCTTTTTCGGGTGATTAAATTCTACATGGGCAATCTATGTATTATGGTCTTTTTCGGGTGATTAAATTCTCCTTGGGCGATCTATGTATTATGGCCCTTTCTGGGTGATTAAATTCTCCTTGAGTGATCTATGTATTATGGTCTTTTTTGGGTGATTAAATTCTCCTTGGGCGATCTACATATTATAGTCTTTTCTGGATAGCTGGTTCTCCTTGGGCATACCTTTGTGTATTTTTTCAAGTGACTAGTTCTCTTAGGGCGACCCTTTATTTGGACAGCGGGACGTGCATCCTCAGGTCGATGATGCATTCACGCATCCATGCATTTAATAAGACTGCATCATGTATTGTTTGGTATGTCTTGCCACGTTCTTATAACTATGCTTACCTAATGTGACGGTGTGTAATCTCAAGGGGAATTCACACTGAGTTGGTCACTCATCCATCAAATATATAATCGAACAGGTAACACGGTGACTTGAGTGATTTTCATGTTCAGACTGACGAGGAGCTGGGTACAAGTGCCAGAGATGCATGACTGTATCGTCAAGAGAAGTTGTGCGATCTTGCGGCTTATGTTTATATATATATATATATATATATACTCCTCATGTATTAAATTTTGTAATTTTTGTAGTTGTGTCATCGAGACATTGGTTTATATAAGTCATTATGGGCAGCTAATTGTATATCCTAAATGTAAATGAAGACTTTCCTTTATGTTGATTTGTCCATCCTACGCTCATCTGTTAACTTTGATAAAAGAAAAATATTTTATATTGAATTTGATCATCCTTTAAGTTTAACACTCAGGTTTTTGGGAAATAGGTTGTGTACTCAGGTCCCAAAAAGTCGGGGTGTTACGGTTGGTATCAGAGCATAGTTTGGACAAACTAGGCCTTGGGAAATGATCTTATACAAGTCTTAAATGTCTCAAGTTAGGATGTTTGAATTTAGAAATTTGAACTTAGGTGAATTTCCCTTATAATTAGAAGAACAATTGAGAATGTAGGAACCCAAACTTAGGTTCCCTCATGAATAATTTAGATAATCATTTGAACTGATGAGTAGGAGACATTGAGAATATAGAAACCCAAAATCTTAGGTTCCCTTAGAATTATTAGAGCAACTATTTGAACTTATGAGAATTTCCTCTGTAGCTACGGAGAACTGAGAATATAGAAAATTAAGATGTTAGGCCCCCTGGACATTTGTTTGGATAACCATGGAACTTTGAAATGGACTTAGGTTCCCTTTAAAATTGTTGTAGTACCATTCAAACTTATGTGACTTTCCCTTGAGTTAAGGAAGGTTGAGAACTTAGAAGCTTAAAACCTTAGGCCCTTTAAACATTTCAGGTTTAGTTGTGTGAACTTAGAAATTAAATTTAAGTACTGTGGGTGATCAAATTCTCATTTTGTTGTACGTAAGACCAAGCAAGAATTCCTTGGACTTGACTCCCCAAGGAACATTTTAGAAATCTAGGATTCACACTCCTATAATTTTTTCATAGTTGGAGGTAACATTGTCACAACACAGTGGATGAAATGAACTTAAACTCGTAGGCATTTCCTTAACCACCATACTGCACAATTGATTGGAAACAAATGCTCTCTAGAGTTAAGAATCGCACTAAGAACATAATTTAAACTCCCTAATACATCTCTTTACACATAAATAATGATCTCAAAAAATAAAAAATAAAAAATAAAAAATTGGCACACGAAATTTATTTGAGGGGAAGCTATGGAACCTTGGGTAGGTTTTCAACCCTAAGCCCCACACATTAGTTACATTTGAAAGCTTAGATGGATTTGGTAAAATTTTCAGACTCGGGTTCGTGTAAAGATCCTAAACCTGGAATTTTCAAGTAGTGCTTAGATAACCAGAGTGCGCGCTGGAAGCGTGATGGTCGTTCGCGTCTATTCACGTAAATTTTGGGCACTCTCACTGAAAACTTTGGAGAACACGTGATATTTCCCATAAGTCTAGAATAATCGAGACCACGGACCAATGAAAACATATTCATCCGATGTATACGTGGTTTGGCCTAAATTCTGGGTCCTAACTTGTCACGCCACAAACTCGGAAAATGGGCTCACAAAATTTTCAATCGCCGAATTCGGTGCCAACAGCCTCCGTAGTACCCCATTCTCGGATCCCAGCACCCATATCCCAGATTCCGATCCTGGGATCCTACGAGGAGGATTTTCAGTATGAAATTTTTTTGTAATGGAGCATAACCACAAGTATACCCAAATTATAAAGGCAACATCATCATCACATATCCACTAATATAATCATTTGAATACAATGCTGAAAGGGAAATACATAGATCGAAATTAAAGCTCCAGACGATAGCTACATGCTCCAAGCTCAACGCTGCTGCAACCTAACGCCACCTGCACGCATCTATCGTGCATAAGCTTATAAAAGCTTAGAGGGTGGTGAAAGTGTGTGCACGAGATAAGTGCCAAGTATACCATAAAGCCCATAAATCATATATCATCGGAATAAGCGGAAATACTAACAAGATCATGAATCATATGATATCAGAGTAAGTGAAAATATATTGGTAAGTCCATGAGTGCTATCAGCCGTACCAAGGCTATGTGATGCAAAACATAATAAGACAATAACAGATGCTGAGGATGCAATGCAACATGCAAATCCTGACGAGCCACGAATACCATCAACCTCATCTAGGCCATATAAGTGCATTAACATAATAACCCAAAAATGCTAAGTACTGCGGATGCAATGTGATATGCAGTGCATGAAATGACCATGCTGGAATGTGAAGTCGGGATGATAATATGAAGTATCACAAGCTATGGGGTCCATCACAAGGGACTTCTATCCAAACCAGTCCCATACCTAAATTTGGATAGTCAGACACAATGTGGTAAACTCCTGATCTCAGGTTAGTCGCACGCCCAACCGAAATCCTAGCCATGTGATGATATACGTAACAAATAGTTATGCACCACCAGCCCGAGTGGATAGTGATTGAATGAATGAATGGATATGCAATTCCTGCTCACTAAGTCCACATATCAATACAATTGCTCTCTAGGGAAATCACGGGGGTCTATTACACTCGACACCAACTGCCTCCTCCCTAGCTGCACAGCCCAGTGAGCAGAATAGACCTCACTATCCGCCTGACCAATAGTCTGCCAATACCTACCCGGCTCATCGATAACAGACCCATTTACTAGCTGGTCATACTTAGCCTAGCTTATAGCCCCCTCACTCGGGCAAATAAGGCCACACCCCCTCCCAACTGACCACAACACAGTGAAAAATGTGACCTACTAGTATTCAACACTCGGGCGCTCATGTTCCACTCGGTCTAGACGTTGGGGCTAATCTTGGCCTCGGAGGTTCTGAGATTTTCACCCAAGGACATCCTAAGTGCCCACAGTGCTAGAACCAAGTATTTTTGGTGTCCCATCTAGCCATCTATGATGTGCCTGTGGAGGCTACGGCCCTGATGTCGCTAGGGCGTACAATGATCAAGTCACACATATGCGAGATGCATGAGTCATACCGTACAATCATGCAGCAATCTCGCACGTACCATGCATCATGTGGGGCGCTCCATCTCATAAGGAGTCCTGTAAATGTCTCAAACCAACGGCTTATGCCATGATCAAACATTCCTCATATCAAGAATACATATGATGTTTATGGTTATGAATCATAGAACTATATTAAGCATGTTAAAATGATGAACGGTCCTTACAATGAAGATGGGCCTAGATGGCCTACACACAACAAGTACGGGTGTATTAATGGGCCCTAGGGAGTGTTATAATGTGGACATTTAACTAACATTATTCTTACAATGTGGACGTTAAACCAACATTGCTCCCAAGGCATGGCCTGCCATAAATATAATTACACAAACCATGTGTGAGACCTGACCCTAGTTCCCATGTTTACATGTATGTGTGTGAGTATGCATCTTGTTCATCATGGTCTCGCGGTCCTACCGGTCGAATTCCGGCGACCCGCGACCTTCAAATTGTGTTTATGGTCACTTTGAGTTCAGTCACGTAGACCCAATTCGGATCGACCTAAGACCTATGTCATCTCGTTCGTATCGTCGTTGTGGTTCCAACGACGCATCTTGTGCATCAATCCGACCTATGGATCAAAAGTTATGAGCATTTCATCATGTGGCCCACTTTTGTACAAAAGCATGTGGACCACCTCCATGGCACAATTTCCCATGCACACCACATACACACACTACACTATTGCATGAAATAAACACTACCCACCCTAAACATTACCCATACCTAACCTACCCTAGCAACATTGTTATTGTCACCATAGGTTATTATTACTTCCCTTAAAAAGATTTTCCCTCTCTTTCCCTCTCATTTCTCTCTCTCTCTCTCTTCTCTTCTTCTCTAGCAACTTCTCTCCCATCTCCCTCTCTTCTCCAGCCCCATTTCCCCTTTAATCTTCTAAATTCAACCATCTAAATTCATTCTCACCCATTTATATGGATCCCTTAGTGCACTAGGAGCTAGGAGGTCCAAATTTGGAGAATCTAAGGTGGGTGTAATCCTAGAAATTAGGATTTCTATTTTCATGTACTTAGATCTCTTTTGTGGGAAGTGTAGGACCCACCAATCCATGGTGGAGATCTTACATCATCCTTTAGCTGTGGCCAAATGGCCTATTTGATGCATGCATGTCCATGCATAGGGTTTCCCCTCTATAGGCCCCTATCATGGAGGATTACTTGGATTTTATAGCATGATAGGTCATCTAGACCCTAGAATCATGGTTGGGATGTCATCCCAACCATTGATCTTGAATCTAGAACATGCATGTGGTGGATCTTTGTTGTAACCTATGAATAAAAGGAATGTATGGTGTGATTGATGAAGGGGAGGGCCTCAATGTGGCGGAGCCCCTCCTCTTTTGACCGATTCTTCATTTATTTTATTTTATTTTATTTTTCTTTATGATAGAATTCTGATCTTGCATATGTGGCCCACCTTGTAGGCCAACAAAAATCCAGACCAACTATGGAGCTTGGACACCCATAGCAGTCCATCCTTAGACATGTGGCCCCAAAATCTATCTAAATGAGACACATGCAAGGGGTATTTGATGATGGGGAAGGTCTGGACATTTGTGGGGCCCACTGGGGTGGTCCACCATACAAATTCCTAGGGTTAAATCCCATGAAAAATCATGTTTATATTTTAATCATTTCTATTACATATTGCTGTCCAAATCTGCCTGGACAGATTTTTGGGCCACTTTGGAGCCTGATTTATGGGTCTTTGGTGGGAATAATGAAACAAAATAATATGTGATTCTTGTAGCCTTATGACCCATCTACAACCATACCAAATTTCAGCCCCATCTGACCTTCATTGGGGTCCCAAAGGTGTGGTCCAAATAAGGTGGACAGTCTGGATTTTCTGCACTATTCTAGCAATATTCCACCCTGGATAGGTTGGAATTTCAAATTTTATTAAAATATTTTTGGGTGTCTAAAAATTATGAGAATTTACAGAAAGGTGGTCCACTCATGGTGAGACTAACCTACAAAATTTTGGGGCCAATGGAAACGTGTACACACCATGGTGGTGGCTGGATTGGCCCATTACAATATGGTGTCCAGATCAGTCCGATTTTCAAGACAGATTGATTTCTTTAAATAAACTAAAATATTTTTAGGTGTCCATAAATTCTGAAATTTTTTAAGTTGTGTTCCACCCATGGTGGGACCTACCTACCAACTTTCAGGGCCAATGGACCCCTGTGCACATCGTGGCGAGGGCCGGACTGGCCCACCACATTGGGATGTCCACGTCTGTCCGATTTTCTGGACAGACTGTCTTGTTTAAATTAATTAAAATACTTAAGGATATCCAAAAATTCTGAAATTTTGTGGGGGTATGTCCAACCTATTGAAGTATCACTCTGAAAATTTTCATCCCCAACTGACCCTGTTTGGGCATCCAAAAGAATGGGCCAAAATAGTTAGACTACCAGATTTTTCTGTTGTGCAGTCCAGCAATGTGCCTTGATAAAAACCATAATTCAAAAATATTTCCTCTGATGGTGGGCCACCTTTTTGGGTTTTCTCTCATTGTATGCATAATGAGGGACCTTGGCCCTCAATTTCCAGAGTTTTAGAGGCCCTGGGCCCACTCCAATGGAGTGCCCAAATTTAGGACAGCAACATGTTATAATTATGTTTGGCCTTTGGGCTGAAATTTTGAGGAGTGGGGCCCAACACATTGTGAAGAATCTTAGAGGTAATAATTTATACATTTAGTTCCTTAAATGTTGGGCCTAATAAATACACTTTTGAGGCCCACCACAGTTGAATTTAATTGGGTCCATGAATGTGGCTAGTTGTTGAACTCTTTGAGCCCAATTGGGCTGGAACTTTCTAGATAGGCTCATTGAACTCTTGGGCCATTTTTACCATACTATTGTGTTGGATTAGTGGGCCAGATTACACAAGTATATGGGCCCTTGATTGCCCACCAAATCAACTTTATACTTGGGCCGGGTTGTAGGCCCAACTTACTTGACTAAGAACATGACATTTGCCCATGTGATTTGAGCAATGGGCTGCCCACTAGGCCACAACAATATATGGGATTAGTAGCCTTTATGTTGGGCCCTAACCTTTCCCCTGTGGGCCCATAGTGGTATATATGGGTTGGGCTATGTGTGTTCCCCATGGACCCATGTTTTGGATAGGCCTTGGGCCGCCTTTTTGAAGCCCAACATGAATGTATGTGGTATGTAATGACTATCCATTTCTTATTTCTAATGTTGTGTGGGCCTTGGGCCTTGATCCGTAATCAATTAGAGATGGGCTACCTCTTGGAGACCAATTGTGGTTGGATGTCCACATTGGTGGCCCTAAGGTAGGCCCATGGGCTTCTATGGGTGGTTAAAGGCCCACCATAGACCCTTACTAGGCTCGTTCATCTATTTAGGCCCATATTATTGTTCTCCTTAGTCTCATGGGCTACCCCAGGTATATGGGCCCCCACTAGAGGTTGTATTCCTTATGAGGAATTGGTTAAGTACCTAGACCCTTCATGGTTAGCTAGAGAGTTCATCTTCACCTCATTAGCACCCCTATTCATCTTCATGGCCTACTCCCATACGCATCATATGCATGCTTGATTGAGGTATGATTGGCCATGGTTGTGTCATTGTGTAGGACATGTTGGTATCTCCCCGAGAGATGGATGCTTGGGATTGATGCATGGGTGATTGTGTGATTCATGCATCTGGCATTGCATAGCTTATGGATATCTGCCCTTACTTCATCAGGGCCTTGCCTCCACAGGGGTATTCGTGGATGGCTGTATGTGTGGACACCGAAAATATTAGTTGAGCATACCGGGTGCATAGGATGCTCATGGGTGAAATTTCCAAAACTTCCATGGTACCAAGGATCTGCTCCAACGCCGTGACCGGGTGGAATATATGAGCGCACGAGGGCCTTATACCATTAGGCCGCGTCTCCCACTGTCGTGTAGTCGGTTGGATAGGGGTGTGGCCTTACCTTCCTGATATGAGGAGGCATTGCTAGGCTGAGTCTGACCAGCTTGTAAATGAGTCCGCTACCTTCAGGCCTTGTTGGTGATTGGCTGTCCGCAGGCGGGTAGTGAGGTCTCTTATGCTCGTTTGACTGTGCGGGGTCTGTAGAGCGGCAGTCATTCAGTAGTGTAATGGACCCCGATGATTTCCTTATGATTGGAAATGTACATGACTTGTGGTTTGGATATGAGCACTAACATTACTTGTATTGCATTAGCATTGGTTGTACAAGCCCCTTCATGCATTGCCTTGGCATGGCACCCAGTACTCGTTGCATCTTATTCATGATAAGCCTGGGTAAGACTAGTGATATCCTCATTGATCATGCTTCTCTCCTTGTATCTCATACTACTCTTCTGTGCACCATTATCACACACCTACACCACCCTCTAAGCTTCTATAAGCTTATGCACGATTGATGCGTGCAGGATACTCTAAAGCGACGTCTGACAATAGAGCATGGAGTAGAGCTGAGCATTTGAGGACTCCAGTATTGCTGACCTTTCTCTCTTTTCCTTTTATCTCATGTATGTCCTTTAGACCTTATGGATGATTGTAAAAGTTCAAATTTATAGTGGATTTTGCGATGTGTGCCTTTGTTATTCTCAGATGTTCTTGCTGTAATCTTGGGTATGCTCATATTAGTAATGATTATATTGTTATGAAAAATCCTCCTTATAGGATCCCAGGATCGGAACCTGCCTCAGGAGCCGAGAATGGGGTACTATGGAGGCTGTTGCGTTCAGAACCGGTCATCGAAATCCTTGTGAGTCCGGTTACTGAGTCTGGGGCGTGACACCATGGTGGAATCACATTCAATGGGCCTCATGTACATCCCATTAGGCCTCAACCCATGGGCCTCCAATACATTAGATGGGCCTCATAAATATCAAGGTGGGCCTCAAACAATAGGCCCCAAATACATCAAGGTGGGCCTCCTCAAATGGGCCTTATATATACCAAGGTGGGCCTCAACATCGGGCCACAAATACATCAAGGTGGGCCTCCTCAAATGAGCCTTATATATACCAAGGTGGGCCTCAACATCGGGCCACAAATACATCAAGGTGGGCCTCCTCAAATGGGCCTTATATATACCAAGGTGGGCCTCAACATCGAGCCACAAATACATTAAGGTGGGCCTCCTCAAATGGGCTTTAACCCATGGGCTTCAAATACATCACAATGGGAATCAACCCATGGGCCCTAATACATCACAATGGGCCTTCACCCATAGGCCCTAAATATATGACAGGTGGGCCCTGCACCTGGGCCTCAAAATGCGCCACAGGTGGGCCCCGCTCATGGGTCAAAGATATATCCTGATGAGTCACATGTATATTAAAGTGGGCCCCTCGATTGGGCCACAAAAATACTTTGAAGTGGGCCTGACGGATGGGCCACAGAGAACATCAAGGTGGGCCTCACAGATGGCCACAAAACACATCAAAGGTGGGCCTCATGGATGGGCCATAAACATATCAAAGTGGGCTTAAACAATGGGCCTCATGCACATCAAGGTGGACCTTACAGATGGTCATATCACGAAGTGGTCCATCGTGATGTGTTTGAGATCCAACCAATTCATAAGTTAACATAGAGCTAGATGAAGTGAAAATAAAATATCATCTTGATCGGAACTTTCGTGGCCCTTAAGAAGTTTTAAACAGTGAATGTCACTATCCCCACTATTTTTCAGCAATGGGGATCCACTTGAACCATGGATCTGACTCATTCTTCAGCTCGTACCATGAAATGAGCTTTCAAAATAGTTTGATGGTTTGGATGCAACACATGCACCATGGTGGGTCCCATATAAATGGACGGCATGGAGAGAACACATGCATCACGGGGGTCCACCGTCCAGCACTGGACCGTGTGGTGAAAACACATACACCATGGTGGTGTCCACCATCCATAGCCGTGGACGGTGTGAGTAAAACACATGCATCAATGGTGGGTTCCACATGGGGCCCACCATAACGTTTGTTTGTAATCCAACCCGTTGATCAGATCACACAGTCCCTGAATGAATGGGAAAAATAAATTTCATATTGATTCAAAACTTCTGTGGACCCAAAAAGGGTTTCAATGGCAGCTGTCCAATCACTGTTGTTTCCTATGATGTGGGCCACCTGAGCGTTGAATGGGCCTGATCTTTGGAGGGGGCCCACCTCAGGAGGTGGCCCATAAAATGAATGGTGTGGATAAATAGCCTACATCATGGTGGGGCCCACAGCTGGAGCGGTGGGTCTCTGGTCGTCCGCCCAGCGCAGGGTGCCCGCGCATCCTCTCTCTCTCTAATAGACAGCAGCAGCAGCATTGCTGTTGTTGTTTTTTTTTTTTTTTTTAAGCCAAGATTTGGGTTTTTCATATGTGGGGCCCGCATCAACCGAATCCAGCCCATCCATTGCACTCTATGGCTCAAGACCGTCCAAACGAGCCCAACGTCCGATGCATTTTAGCGCATATAAATATTAAGTGGCTTTTTAACGATGAAAACCACCGTTTTCTATACTATGGCCCACCAGATACTCGGATCAGATTCATTTTTCGGCTCAACGGGTAAAATGATCTGGAGAATGGAATGAGCGGAGTGGATTAACAACATGCATCAAGGTGGGGCCTGCACGAGCAGCCCACCCAAAAAGCTTGAAATCAAGCTTATATTTGTGTTTTCCATTCAAACATCCAGCATCCAGGGACGCTGGACGGTTGGGTATTCTGGGTGGGCTACCCACGTGGGCCACCAAATTATGGGTGGGGTGGATACAATGCTTATAAAATGGGCCCCACCTATAGTGTAACACCCCGGATTTTCACTGTTTTGGAGTTCCAAAAATCATTGATTTTTTTTTTAATTAATTAACTTATAATATCACTTAATGACCATTAGCACTCAATGTTTTCCCATACACGTGTGATACCAGTAAAGAACCGCACAAGTTCGATTAATCATGAAACATCTTGTCCGATCGACACGGTGTCTGGGCGTCCACGTAGGATTCTCTGCAGGGCGCTTCGGTTAAACCTCTTGTGGTGGGGTACCATGAGTTAATTAACCTAGGATTAGCCCATTAGAGTAGACTAGACAGACATCGTGATAAGGCCTAGTGCGGGCCACTAAGCCGATGACTATTTACACTTAAAGACGGCCTACGTGGGCCACCCGGCGGCCGTGAAGGGTCGAAAAAATCTAAAACTTTAGAAAATCATAGATCTCACTTGGGCTTGTGGTCCATCGCGGACTGCGGACCCGGTGGACACCCAGTACCATCCGGCGCTTGCCCAATGCGCCCACCAATGCCGGTTAAAATCGCACCGACAAAAGCGAGACTCGGGCCTTCCGGTAGTTGGATTTCTTCCAAATTTATGGTGAAGGTTTAATGTATTTTTCAACGCCTGCCCACCAAATCTGGGCCCCGATCGTGGCACGATGACCATTGATCGCGAATCGGACCCGTACGACCAAACCCCGCATCCGTTCGTTCCCAAATTTTGTAAGGCCCCTCATCGGGCCATGGACCACTTCCTATAAATTTCATGGCTAGAGGGCCATCAGAAATGCTCCAATCATCAAAATGGCCCCCACAGGACCACTTAAAGGTCAGAAACTCTTTCTCAGATCATATATCCGTTCATCCGTTCGTCCTTAATTTTTGTATGGGCCCTAATCGGGCCATAAGGCACCTACACGGCGAATTTGGTGGCCAGAGGGGTGATAGGGCCCTAGATCCTAGAAATACCCTCCCATAAGTCTAGTATAGTAAAAACCTAGCCCTTGGGGCCATTTGCACCAAATCTGGAATTATAAAAAAGGTGTTTCTTTTGGGCACCCTCTCCCATACGATTTTGCCCTAAGAGAAAAGGGGGAAAGAGAGAAGAGAGAAAAGGGAGAAGAGAAAGAGGAGAAAGGAGGAGGAAGAGAGAGTGAAGAAGGAGGAGTGTGGACCCTAGATCGAGGTGGGGCCCAAGGAAGCCAATCTTGCATCTTCCCACCTCTTCTCCAAGAAGAAACCTCACCCCACAACCGCTATTTCGCCCGTTGAGCAACTAAGTAAGCTCCATTCCCTATTTTCTTTGAAACCCTTGTGATGAGGGAGATTTACTTGGGAATCTAACAAGCAAGTGGTCACCTTTAGGGATTCCGGCCGATCTACCCGAAATCCACCCTCCTAGGGCGTTCCCAAGCCTTCAACGAATCCGAAGGTGCGGACTATTGTTCTTAGGTGGCCTTGCACCAATTTTAGTGTGGGTTTAATGATTTTGATTGCTTGGATGCTATGATTGAATAATCTAGAGAAACCCTAGGAGTTGTATATTGTTGGAATTGTATGGATTACATGCTTAGCTTTCATAATGGTGTTGATCTTGCCTCTCACATGATATTATGTATGGGTGATAGTTTGTTCATGATTGCTCTATCATTTTTCCTCATATGCGGTGTTCAATACATGTATGATTTATTATCCATGTGCACATGATTTCTGAAATTGGAGGAAGTGCTTAACTTCCTCACACACACACACATAACTCTCATGTACTTATGTTATGTTATGGTTAGTCTTGCTTGTTATGAGAATCTGAATGGCATATGAGATGTATGAGAACATGTGGTCGCTATGCTAGTTGATAATCTATAGAATTGGCATGTTACGGATCCCCTCATACCCTTGGGTTGGTTAGGAACATGATGAGCGAAGGTGGCTCCATTGGTAGGACCGCCTAGAGGCTAAACCGTGGGTTTTGGGCGGGTGTGCTCGGGCGGCTGTAGTTTGACTACGTGGGACCCTTGTGCCCGAGGTCACTCATCTCACACTCGCCTAACTCATGCAGTCTAGCCTACTGACTAATCAACCCTGTTTGATAACCCTGTGTGCCCACATTTGAATGGAATCTGAACCACCCTGCAACCATTGTAGCCCATTGATAATCCACTTGAACTGGTCCACAGCCTCGTGAGCCGGGCATGGTGGAATGGGACACTGTGTCTCGAGCTGTCGGCCTACGCTGGGGTACTGCGCCTCCCCGTAGTGACCGCGAGCGATCCCTTCCTTTTGGCACTCCTTATGTGCTTGGAGTCGGGGATGAGGAACCCGACGGGATCACGGATCGCGGTGCCCTGGCCTCGCGCATTGAGGGGTCTCGGCACTGCAACTAGTTGAAGGCATTGATACGTAAGGTGAATCAGCATCCCCAATCTGCTGGATGAAAGGACTTAACTAATAACTCGGCTAACACGATCGCATTGCACGCATTAGTTAGGGTGGCGACTCGGAAGTCGAGGTCGCTCTGAGGGAGTGTTGTCATATGCGATCGTTAGATGGAGTCGCTTGAGGGAGTGTTGTGGCGAGGGCATGCATCATATCATCCCGCATGCATGCATTTTAAATAAGAGTTATTAGGTGTTGATGATTGTCTGCTTTTCATTAAGTTCATATTACAATTGATGTCTGTTGTAACTTGAGACCAATAGTTCACACTGAGTTGATCACTCACTCCCACTGGGGACGGTGTTTTAAAACACCAACCAGACCCATTTATAGATGCAGTGACTCAGGGCATGAGGAGCTGGCGAGGCGAGCTTGACGAGGAGGACGGACTCTCCTACTTACTGCGGTGATGGGCGGCTCTCCATCGGCTTGATCGGGCCGAATTTGGATTCTTGAGCCACGGGCTCAACTTTACTATTTTTAGACATAGCATTCTTTTGTTGTTCTGTTGGGCAATGCCTTAGGCGACCCTTTATTATTTTTTTTGACCTGTATATATGTGTTATAACCTTCATTTCAGTAAAATGGTGCGATTGTGCTTCATGCTCAGGAAATTCCAAATTGCGTAGTTAAACTTGACTAATCGTAAAAACCATAAATGCATGATAAGTGACACTCGGGAACTCAGGAGTTGTGTCTATGCACGACCCCTGATTTTTTGGGGCGTTACATATAGTTGACTTGGATCCAATACATGCTTCATGGTGGGGTCCATCCAAGTGGGCCACATGGCCACCTTATCACGCACATAAATAAATAAATAAATAAAAAGAGAGGGAGAGAGAGAGATAGAGGGACACGCATGATGGAGGGACCTCGGCACTATGGGCCCTCCGTTTCAAGCATCCAATCATACATCAAGTGGGTCCCATTGTATGTGGGCCCACCGAATCAAAGATCAACGGTGGAGATCCCTTCTCCCCCAAGATGTAAGGTCTAGATGACCCATTTTCAAGCTAGAAAATAAACATCATGATGGGGTCCATGGAGAATGGCCCCATCATGAAATGATCATGAAGATCAAGGTGGGCCATCGGCCACATCTTAGGGTCCCAAGTGAGATCCATACCATTGATCGGTAGGCCTTACTTGGCCCATCATAAAAACATGAAAAATCTAGCCTAATAAGCACCCACCGTTTGATCTTCTCGGTTCGTTGGAACGCTGGTTTCCTTGTGCTTCACTTTGATGGTGGAAGATGAGGTTTGAAGGGCTAGGATGAAGGTTTTTGGGAGAGGAAGTGGGCCACACACATGCACTCTTTCTCACATAGGAGAGCTTGGACGTCCCATTTTTTCTCTTCTTTGTTGCTTGGAAATGTGTGAAGAGAAAGAGAGAGAAAGAGAGAGAGAGAGAGGGTTATAAGGGAGAGAGAGTGATGGATGTGAGGTGAGTGATGGGTGAGGTGAGTGATGGGTGAAGTGAGAGATGGGTTGACTTTGGTGGTTGTTTAACTTGTGGAGAAAGAAAGCAAGAGTGTGTGTACTTGACATGAGGTGATTGATTGATGGATTGATTGATTGATTGATGGGACATGCTGTAGAGATTCTCTTGGGATCGTCAAAGAGTGACGTTTCTTCGAAATAAATGCCGGCCCACATCTTCCTGTTAGGGTATCGGATCGGTATGAAAGACGCGGCATTGGAACCGCGGCAGCGGTGCGGTCACAATGGTACAAGTTTCGGATTAAGCCGACTCAAATACAGGATACGACTTAGGGTCATGCGCAAATATCGATTATAGGTCACGGATTGCCGGACTTCGACGGGAAGGATCGCAGGAGTCGACGGAACAGTACGGACCAATGAAAACATGTCCACTCGATGTATACACAGTTTGGCCCAAATTCTGGGTCCTAACTAATCTCAATGATTCAAGCAAAGGATCGAGGTTTAACAGGATTAAGAATTTGTCACGCCCCAAACTCGGAAACCGGGCTCACAAAATTTCCGATCGCCGAATCCGGCGCTGACAGCCTCCGTAGTATCCCATTCTCGGCTTCCAGCGCCCATACGCCAGATTCCGATCCTGGGATCCTACAAGGAGGATTTTCAGTATGAATTTTTTTTTGTAATGGAGCATAACCACAAGCATAACCAAGTCACAAGACAACAACACCACATATCCACTATATCGAAAACTTTTAAGTACAATGCGGGAAGGGAAATACAATATAATGATATCAAAGAAAACTCCAAAAGCTCCGAAAAGCTGTGCACGCTCCGAGCTCAACGCTGCTGCAACCTAACGCCACCTGCACGCATCTATCGTGCATAAGCTTACAAAAGCTTAGAGGGTGGTGAAAGTGTGTGTAAGGCGAGTGCCAAGTGTACAATATCAGAGTAATGCGGAAATATGCGGTAAGTCCATGAATGCTATCAACTATAATAAAGCTATGTGATGCAAGACATGAATGCTATCGGCCATACCAAGGCCATGCGATGCGAGGCCTATGTAGCCAAATGTCATATGCGATATGCAATACAAGCGTGTCAGTACTCATCAAGTACACATATCAGTACAATTCCTCTCTGGATATCACCGGGGTCTAATACACATCACACTGACTGCCTCCTCCCTAGCTGCACAGTCAAGCAAGTGGAAGAGACCACACTATCCGCCTGACCAGTAGTCTGCCAATACCTACCCGGCTCGTCGATAGTGGACACATTTGCGAGCTGGTCAAACTCAGCCTAGCTTATAGCCCCCTCACTCAGGCGGATAAGGCCACACCCCTTTCCAACCGACCACGACACAGTGGGAGACGCGGCCTACTGGTATTCGGCACTCGGGCGCTCGTGCATCCACTCGGTCTAGACGTTGGAGCACCTCCTGGTACCAAAAAGGTTCTGGGACTTTCACCTAAGGACATCCTAAGTGCCCACAGTGCTAGAACAAAGTATTTCCGGTATCCAATATGGCCATCCACGATGTACCTGTGGAGCCACGGCCCTGATGTCGCTAGGGCGTGCAGTGAGTCACAACATACAATGCGAAATGCATGAGTCACACCGTCAAATCATGCAGTAATCTCGCGCATACCATGCGCTCATATGGGGCACTCAGTCTCATATAGAGTCCCATAAATGTCTCAAATTTCAATGGCTTATGCTATGATCAAACATTTCTCATATCAAGCATACATATGATGCGTATGCATATGAATCATGGAAGTGCACTAAGCATGTTATAAAGTGGTGAACTATCCATAAGTATGGGCCTACTAATGGGCCCTAAGGCGAGTTATAATGCGGACATTTAACCAACATTATTCTTACAATGTGGACGTCAAACCAACATTGCTCTCAAGGCATGACCTGTCATCAAACATTATTATACACACTATGGAGGAATCACTCATTGTAATGGACCCTAAGGACTCCCTGTTGGGCCTCGACCCATGGGTCTTATATTCATTAAATGGGCCGCATCATATGGGCCTTTTATAAATCAAGTGGGCCACATTAAAGGGGCCTTATGTACATTGCAATGAGCCATGTCCCATGGGCCTTTGAATACATCACAATGGGCCTTGTAACATGGGCCTTATATACATTAAGGTGGGCCACATCAATGGGCCGCACCAATATAAGTGGTGATAATGAATTCCACCATTAAAATCCCTAGGGCCCACTATAACATTTATTTCTCATACAATCCGTTCATAGAGTCACCAAGAACTTGGTGGCCCAAGGGTCTAATGGTGGACGTTCAATCGTCACTGTATAATGTGGTCCACATGATAAATAGATCTATCTTATTTTTTGCCCCAAGCCTTAATACAAGCTTGCCAAATGGTGGACTGGTTGGATGCAACACAAGTATCATGGTGGGGCCCACATGAGGACCCACCATCCCTTATAATATAAATAATATAGCATATAATTTATAATATATATATATATATACATACATGTACACATGCACCCATATACACACACACACACACACACGCATGCACACACACGTGCACACTCACACACGCACGCACACACTCACAAGGGACCCCACCGTCCACTTGACGGTGTGTTACAACGCATGCATCAGGGTAGGCTCCCACCGTCCGCTGGACGGTGGGAATAAAGCACATACATCACTGTGGGCTCCACGTGGGGCCCACTGTAATTTTACTTACCATCCAACCCGTTCATGAGGTCACACAGACCTGGAAATGAAGAGGAAAAATAAATTTCGGATTGATCCAAAACTTCGGTGGGCCCAAGTGAAGGTTCCAATGGTGGAGTTCAATCACCGCCGTTTTCTTGTGGTGTGGGCTACATGAGCCATGGATCGGCTTGATTTTCGGAGGGGACCCACCTTAGGGGGTGGTCCACCTCGTGGACGGTGTGGATACAACATATACATCATGGTGGGGCCCACGGCTAGAGCCGTGGGAGCCCCGCGTCCGCCCGCCCGCCAACCTCCTTCGACACAAAGCGAATGCCGCCGTGAATTGTGATATATATATTTTTTTTTTGAAAAACGGTTTTTCCGCGGTTTTTCGGGCGTGGGACTCAAGCGTCGATGAATCCACTCCGGTCATTGAATTCCACGGCCCCTAACGGATCTATCAAGACCAATATCGAGGCCTTTTACAGTGTGTAAAAAAATGGATAGCTTTTAATGGTAATAATACTGTTTTCAACATTACGGACCACTAGATACTCCGATCAACCTCATTTTTCGGCTCAACGCCAAAAATGAGTTGAGGAAAAGGATGGACAGCTTGGATTGGATACAAACATCAAGGTGGGTCCTATACAAGTAGCCCACTTCCAATGCCTTGAAAAAGGCTAATGTTCGTGTTTTCCTTTTTAACGTCCAGAGAGTCCCTGGACTCTCTTTTCTTTTTTCTTTTTTTTTGTTTGGGCATGCAATGCCTTTAAGGTGGGCCCCTTTGTAGTGGGCCACTACATGGTGAGGTGGTGTAGTCACCATACATATGTAAAGTGGGCCCCACCTTTAGATGGTTGGATCCAATACATGCTCCATTGTGGGGTCCATCCAAGTGAGCCATACAATCACATCATCACAAGGAAAGGAGGAAAAAGAAAATGGAGAGAAAGAGAGAGAAAAGGTGGGACACACGTGTGATGGAGGGACCCCGACACTATGGGCCCTCCCTTGCATTCCATCATACATAAAAAGGTAATCAAAGTGGGCCATTGGCCACATCTTAGGGTCCCAAGTGAGATCCATACCATTGATCGGTAGGCCTCACTTGGCCCATCATAAAAACATAGAAATCTATCCTATCAAAGCACCCACCGTCGATCTTCTTCGGTCCGTTGGAACGCCAACCTTCTTGTGCTCCTCTTTGACGGTGGAGATGGGAAATCAAGGGCTAGGATGAGAGGTTTTGGGAAGGGAAAGGTGGGCCTTACTTTTGCTTGTCTTCTCTCATGGGAGAGCTCCCAACGTGGGGTTTTTCCTTGCTTGGAAAATAGTGTAGAGAAAAGAGGGAGGGAGAGAGAGGGAGATAAGGAGAGAGAGTGATGTGAGGTGAGTGATAGATGTGAGTGATGGGTGAAGGGATGGATTGCTTGACTTTTGGTGGTTGCTTTACTTGTGGAAAAAGAAAGCATGGTTGCTTTGTACTTGACATTTGATTGATTGATGTGATTGATTGATTGATGGGATTGATTTGATTGATTGGATTGATTTGACATGTTGTAGAGATTCTCTCGGGATCGTAAAAGCGCGGCGTTTCTTCGAAATAAACGCCGGCTCACATCTTCTAGTCAGGGTATCGGATCGGTGCGTGAGTCGCGGCGTTAGAACCGCGGCGACGGTGCGGTCGCAATGATACAGGTCTCGGATTAAACCGACTCGAATCTACATGATACGATTTACGGTCGTGCGCGACGTCGATTATCAGTCGCGGATTGCCGGACTTCGACGGAAAGGATCGCAGGATTCACCGGAACAGTACGAACTAGGATACGGGTCTTACAGAATTGATACCCGAATCCTCTACTATACGTAGGCAAATGATCGATGTATCGGGCTCCAACCTACTATAACCATTTGTCTGTGTTAGCTCGAACGTTGAAAGTATATAAAAAAATAAAATTAAAAAATATATATAAATAAATTATAACATACCTTAGACAGCAGGGAACTATCATTAATTGTAAAAGAAAATAAAGAGAACAATACAATATTACTAGTCCCCACTTAGGTAAACTTGCAATCCTAGAACATACTAAAATAGTAGTAGTTGGGTGTACATCATTTTGTCTCAAGGGTAAAATTTTCTTTAAGGGGGTAGATTGTAATAACCCTAGTTTTTAAAAATTAGTTGTATAAATTTGTACAAACACACAACCTTTATAGAAAAGTATTGAATGTCTAGACGCATTGTAAAATTGATTGTCATCATTCATATCCACGGTAGGAGTGCTGAATTTCGGGGGCGAAATTCTCTTTAAGGGGGGTAGTTTGTAACACCCCGTACTTTCCAGTACTTGGGTGTTACCGTAAGAATCTGAATCAGTTTACATGTGTTTGATAAACACATGTAGCTTTCCTTTCACATCGGCACCTAATGATCCTCAAATCATCCATCTCAACCGTATAGAACAATATTCATTCGTACGACAAGCCATCCACCCGATTTCTTTTAAATTAGTCCGTCACAGCTTCTGAAACGTTGATTTTAGGATCTCAATTGCTTCAATAGATCAAAAATTTTAGGTATAATTAATAATTTATTTATCATATAGAAATGTATAAAAATGTATCGAAATAGGGTGATATGTGCATATTTAATGTATATGAAATATTACAAAAAATAATATTATATTAAATAAACATAAAGAGTGGAAATTTTACCATGTATAATTGAACTATAAATATTAATATAGTAGTAAACATCTTGTATAAATATGTATACAAAAGATTATTAGATATTTTAAAGTTGTAAATTATTTAACAATGCAATTTTTGAATAAGATATTGTACAATTTGCAATTCATATATATGTATAATATGAGACTGGATACTATGAATTATATATTAATAAATATATGATTAATTACATGTAAATATTAGCAGGCTAATATTAGAAATTATATATATGTGTGTGTATGTATGTATGGGTTTTAATTATTTCAATTACAAGTAAATCCATATTAATCTTAGTATTAGTTAATAATGCATGTTAAAGGCCTTAAATGGACCCTTGAACTCTTTTAACCATCAACGTTCGATTGCGGACTGATCTAACAAACAGATCATCGGGAACCCACCATTAGGGCGTGAAATTTAAGTGTATGGCTCACTTGGACCTTGGATCTGCCCCATGCTTGGTATGAAGGGCTATGACAGAGCCGCCGAGTAAGTGGATGGAGTCGATTTATCACAAACATCCTATGGACCCCACTCTATGTGGCATGTGTGCCTCGGCATGCATGCACCCGCAGTGCACCACAATGCAGTGATGGTCAAATGGCGCTTGACTAGTGCCTTACCGCAAATGCGAGGGAAACTCCTGCTCTTTCTCATCAGGGGGTGGACGGATGTCCGTTTCAGGGATAAATGGCCCACCTTCACTGGCCATCTGGATAATCCAAACTGTCCATCTAGCAGATTGCACACGTGTAACTAAAACCCCACAAATTTGCGCTATTCCACACATGTTCATGTACACAACCCTCACTGAAAACAGACCCTACAAAACCGTTTTTCCAAAAATAGCAATTGTCCTCCTTGCCACAAGGGCAATCCACGTGCGCTCCTCACCCTCGATCTCGGGCGTTCAATCCCGAGCAATCCCAGCCATTAATACTGCATCATTAGGGCTTTAAAAGCGAAAGACTAAAAGAGCTAGTCGTTTCTCCCTGTTTTGTTAAAAAACCAGCCGCATCCTTCAAACTTCAAACCCACCAGCCGATCCTCCTCAAAGCTTCGATGAAGCTTACCTGCAAGCTCTCTAGAGTCCTCATGGACCGTCTGATGGAGGCAAATTCGAAGAAAATACGGCGATGGTGAAAATGCCATTAACAGCCATCGTCTTCTTCGTCGTTCAAATTCGAGTCGAGATCGGTTCGAGCGTGCCATCTCCAACATCTTGCCAGATGGAGATGTCTCTGTTGTTGGAAGAAGATGGAAGGAAAGAAGAGAAGGAGAGAAGGGAGATTAGTGAGTGGCTACCTTGTGCGGTAGTGGCCCGAATTGAGCCGAATCTAAGCTGAGTGGGGGCATGGTTTGCTACGCCCATTGCTAGACGCTTCCAGCAGTGGAAGGAGAGAAGAAAAGGAGAAGAAAGAAACAAAAATGAGAGAATGAATAAGAGAGAGGGAGAATAGCAAGAGCAGGGGGTTGCTGTCCGGTTTCATGCAGCACTAAATCTCGACCTGACTCGCTGATGAACCGTTGGGACGAGTCGGGCGAGTCCCGATCTAGTTGGCACTGCTTCTAGCTAAAAAAAGAAGAAGAAGGGAAGCAGGAAGGAAAGAAGGAGAATCAAAGAGGGAATGGCGTGAGAGAGAGAGAGAGAGTGACTGTCAGGTTAAGCTTAAACCGAGCCGAGTCGGGAAGTTAGGGTTGTTGTCCATCTGAGCTGGACGTGGGTTGGTCCAGTTCAAGCTTTGGGGAAGTCTAGGGAGAGAGAAGAGAAAGAGAATAAAGGAAAGAAAGAAAAGGAAGAAGAGGAGAGAGGAAGAAGATACAGGTAGAGAAGGGAGGGCCACCGCTAAGTCAACTCAGCTGAACTCCTTGAGTCCAGCAGTACAAGTCGGGTTGGGCCTGGTTGGTTGCAACAGAAGAAGAAAATAAAACTAAAGGAGAGTTGGGTTTTTAGTGGCTGTTGAGTGTTAGGGCAGAGCTCGCTCGACTCGAATCTAGTCACTGAGGATACAATTCTAATGGCACAAGCACTTAGCGATACTAAAAGGTGATTCAAAGTATAAGGTGATGATTCTTCCCCTTGAGCTTTCCATTTTTCCATTTCCTTAAGTTATAGTTTGTATTTCAATTTATAATTAATATCTTCTTTTATAATCACATGTGTTAATTGTTGAAAATTGAATTACTATACTACATGCTTAATGTTCATCCTGTATATTTGTTCATGCTTATGGATTATTTGTAGATTGCTCATGAAATTTAAACTGGTACATTAGTAGAAAACCCCCACCTATAAATGTACACCCATACTTGGGATGTAACCCGACTGGTTGTGATTGTAATGGACCTTCGGCTTAGTGGTTATTGGATGGTGGTTTAAGTTGACCATTGATGTGGGCCTACCATCCAGGGTTTTCGTGTCCAGTGGTTTTCAAGAATGATCTTTTATCGCATGGTTTTGACACTCACCCTGAGTGGCCTATTTTGATGATTGCCCTATGTGGCTTATTTTGATATCGTCGTATATGGATTTGTCCTGGTATTTTTCCTATATGGGTTCGATGCTTTATACTTGCAACCATGCGATGGTAAGCCCCATGTACTGAATATGATTGACCACTAGTCGATTAGGTCCCATTAAACATCTTAAGGTGGTAGCCTCATGAGCCAGGGATGATGGAATGAGACACTATGCCTGAGCTATTGGCCTACGCTGGGCTCTAAGCTTCCCGTAGTGACCTTTCAGCTTTGTTAAACTGGCTGGTTGTAAAATGGAATAATAGTAGTTGGATTAATCATGCATTTTCATATATTATGGTCTTTTTCAGGTGATTAAATTCTTCTTGGACGATCTATGTATTATGGTCTTTTCCGGGTGATTAACTTCTCCTTGGGCGATCTATGTATTATGGTATTTCTGGGTGATTAAATTCTCCTTGGGCGATCTACATATTACTGTCTTTTCCGGATAGTTGGTTCTCCTCGGGCGTACCTTTGTGTATTTTTCCGAGTGACTAGTTCTCTTAGGGCGACCTTTTATTTCGGCAACGGGACGTGCATCCTCAGGTCAATGATGCATTCACGCATCCATGCATTTTATAAGACTGCATCATGTATTATTTTGTATGTCTTGCCACGTTCTTATAACTATGCTTACCTAATGTGACGGTGTGTAATCTCGAGGGGAATTCACACTGAGTTGGCCACACATCCATCAAATATATAATCGAATAGGTAACACAGGTGACTTAAGTGATTTTCAGGTTCAGACTGACGAGGAGTTGGGTACAAGTGCCAGAGATGCATGACTATATCATCAAGAGAAGCTGCGCAATCTTGTGGCTTATGTTTATAAGCATTTATATATATATATATATACTCCTCATGTATTTAAATTTTGTAATTCTTGTAGTTGTTTCATCGAGACATTGGTTTGTATAAGTCATTATGGGCAGCTAATTGTATATCCTAAATGTATATGAAGACTTTTCTTTATGTTGATTTGTCTATCCTACGCTCATCTATTAACTCTGATAAAAGAAAAATATTTTATATTGAATTTGACCATCCTTTAAGGTTAACAATCGGATTTGTAACACCCTGGTTCTCAGAACCCGCGGATAGTCGCTCCTCATAGAGAACCCAAGTATTACATTATAAAATGAACCAGCATACATCCAATTAATGGTAAATTCCAATGCATTAAGTAAAGCAATCACTACATAGGTCAGGGATATCATGAGTAACAAAAGGAAGTTCAATACATGTAAATGGGAGTATAATGAAATTCCGTAACAGGGAAAATATTTTATTACAATTCAAACAAGATACAAAATTTGAAATATGAAAGCAAGTAAATCCTAAATTATCAATCGAGCTCCAACGGGTCAACTACAATGGCATAGAGGCCCTCCTCACCTAACTCCACCTCAGCCGTCCCTGGGATCCCATCATAGGTGTCTTCACCTGTCATCACACCTATATCTATTTGGTGCAACCGCACGATTGGGTGACTGAAAACTCAGTGAGAATTTACCGCATGGATTCATACATATCATGTCATTCTAAAATAGTTTAAATCAACATATTCAAATTACAATGAGACAAATCATGAAATTATAAATGAATGTATGGGTGTATGAATATATGTACAAGTCACAGATCTGGGGATGCACATCCAGCTGTCAAAATAAAGGGTCGCCCAAGGCAAACCAATCACCTGGAAAAATACTCATAGGTATACCCAAGGAGAACTAGCTGCCTGGAAAAGACCATATAATATAGACTGCTCGCAGTAGATTATCTACCTGGAAAAAGTCATGTAAGTGAGTGCACCCAAGGATATCTCCTAAAAAAATACACAGGGTACGCCCGAGGAGTGTCTAATCTCGAAAAAGCCCCATGTAAAGAAAGAGCACCCAAAGTGACCCAAATGCATAGGTTCTGTGAGTTAAACTAAGGTGTTGGAACTTTTAGTGAATAGAACAGAATGTGGCTAACATTGAGCACCTGAAAAAACTCATATGTCATACGTGAATGTCATGTACCTGATGCTCATGCACATTCCATAGGATTAACAAGATTACTCTCACAAGCATGATCAAGACTAATAGTCCTTTAATAGGATATCCAGCATTTAAATATGAACTCAATATAAATTCATTTACCTTCCCAAGGTCCAAAGGAGGACCCAAGTATGACATTTTAAACACATTAGGATAATAACATGATTACTACACGACTAATAGAAGTACACATGTATATAAGCAATTTCAAATGGGGCATAATGAGCATAATACAATTCTTATAAGATGGAATAAAGCAATAAGATCCAAGACAATCTTACATGATTATCGACATAAATTCCAGATTTAAGGAAGCAACATTAACATCTGCACAATTATATGGTTTTCATACTTTTAAGCTTAAGCTATTTTAGAATTCAATAAAATGATGAAGCCATGTGGGATATCCCTCACCTTGAAGTGTGGATTCTCTTCTTACAAAACTAGGGACCACAAAGGAGTCCCAAAGCACTCAATCTACCCACACTAGCTTGAATTGACTCAATTCGAAGTATTGAACCTAGATAGAGATGATTTTAGTTTTTATCATAAGACTTAGAATGATATAATAATAACCTAATTAAAATCCAAACAAAGACTCTAAAATTACCTTACTTGAATGCATCCCAAACTCGGCTCGAGTTCAAACCGAGTCAACTCAGTGCCAACCCGATTACAACCCCCTTCTACTCTTTCTTCCATTCTTCTTCCTTTCTTTCCCTTTCTCTTTTCTTTTCTCCCAGCATGGTGGGGTTCCAGCAAGGTCAGGACCCAACTAGACGGTGAGTCAGAGTCCTGACTTGATTTCGAACCGAATTGACTCAGAGACTCGCCCCAGCCTTTCTTCTTCTCTCCGATCTTCTTCTTCTTTCTCCATTTTCTTCTCTTGCCTACTTTGCTAAAGTGTCTAGTCACACCTTGGAACACAAGCAGGTCTCGAAACTTGCTCAACTCAGTGAGTCATCGCAGCCTGACGAGTCAACTCGACCGCAACATAACCCGACTCAAAGTCATTGCCCCCCGATCAACTCTCCTTCTCTCCTCTTCTTCTTCTTCTTTTTCTTTTCTTTCTAGCTACTGGAAATCATCCAGCAGTGCACGCCCACGTCGATTCAACTCGAATCCAGTCGGACTGAGTCAACTCAACGCGGCTCGAACAGACGCTCCCTCTCCCTTTCTCTCATTTTCTATCTTCTTCCTCTTCTGTTTCTCTCTGGACTTTCTTCTTTCTAAGCTTTCCCTCTTCTTCTCAGCACCTTCTCGTTCCCCACCCACACTTCTCTTCTGATGGTAAGGTGGGTCAGATTCTAACGCAAACCAGCTAACAACGGCCACCGAGTCGAGTTACGGCAGTAGCCAGCCACTCGTTCCAGCGGCTGCTCCCACGTTTCCTCTCTTTCTCTCTATTGTTTTCCCTCTTTCTATTCTTTTCTTTTCCTTGTTCCTTCCATCTTCTCCCTTTCTCGTGCCCTACCGTGGGACTTAGAAGCTGTAGCAGTGAACCGAGTCGACCAGACTCGACTCGACTCCAAAAATGGTATATTTTTCTCTCTCAACCTTTTCCAGTTTTTGAAAGGATTGCCCTAAAAGGCAACCATTTACAGGGTGTATTAATCCTCTTCTAGAGGATTCGAATGCAACTAATCCAGGGGATTAGTTACGATTTCTCGGTTTCAAACTACGAGATTTTGGGACGATATAATCGAGCTTTGGTTACGTGGATTCAATCAAGTGTTATGGATGCACATCTGGCACCATGACCCACAGGATGGATGACCCTAATCAGGAAATGGGCCCCATCACTAGGTGATGGGTTTCACCAGCCAGTTGGAGAAGAAGGTGTGGTTGATCATGGCGAAATCTCATCGGAGGGCTGACCTCATGATCTGAGGCATTTGGATGGCTTGGATTTGTCTAAAGATCAACACAGGGTCCACATTTTGGACGTCAGTGATTAACATTTCTCTAGATCATTCATTTTCTCATGTCAGCTTCCATTTCTCACGGTATATCAGGATTTCGTGCGAGTTTTCGTCTCTTACTCTAACAGGGAAGAGATGTGCCCTAATATCAATGTTTGCGATGCTCTTGGAGGTTTCTAAAAGAAATCCAACGGAAGGGATCGTGACAGCGCTTGAAACGGCGGGATTCCTTCCGCCTTTTCATTCGCTGTGAAAACCCTAAAGCAGGTTGGATCGAAGGGCTGAGATTTCTTTATTTTTTGAAATAAAGGGTTGGGATGGAGGAGCTGAGCTGTCTCGGTTTGCCAGCGCACAAGAGGAACGGAGTTCCGTTTTTGGCAAAATCGTGCGCTCAAGGCACTGTTTGCGGACGAGGGTGTTCACCAATGTGTGTGAAACTCGTGTAGAAACGCTACTGATCCTGGTCAAATCCACTTGCTCATTATGACGGACGGCTTAGATTATCTGAATGAAGGGTCACAGTGGGCCAGTTTCATCACAAAGGGACCCCGTCCGTTCAAACAGTTGTCGGGCGGGAACGGGAGAGATTTCTCTCCTTTTTGGTTTTGATCAGGTCAACACCCGATTTGACCCAAATTCAGAACCGGTGCACTGCATGGGCACGAAAGTTGTGCACATGCATAATTCAGATGTGGGGTCCACATTTATGTTTTGTGGAATCCACACCGACCAATCAATTCTAAAGGTCTAACTAAGACATCTGGCCAAAGATTAAACAGATCTCTAAAGCTCAGGTGGGCCATACCAAGTGATCTTGTTGTACGTATTGATCAGCAGCAATCTAACAGTTAGATTTTTTTATCCATTTGATCATCAAATTCCTAATGGTCTCTAGGCCTATTTAAGTGAACTTCTAACCATGTATTTAGTCATAAAAAGTTGGGATGAGGGTGGTTGAGTAGTGGTTTGTTAACTTAGGTGTTGTAAGCCTAATGATCGATAGGTTTGGTAAGTTGGATCCCTTTTAATAAGGTCAGGGTCTTCCATTGAACGGTTTTAACAGTTTCCAAGGTTGTTTAGTTACAACCTAAAGGTTAATTTCTATAATCGATGGTTGGATTAGAGGAATGAAGTGTTAGATTGATCGATGGAACATTGAGGGTATGATGAGCAGTGGGGTCTCGTGATTCGGATTTCTAGATCTAAGGTAGATTATTAGATTTACCTATTCAGGGGATGACAATATAAAAATAGGTTTCCCTATTAATGTAAGGGTCTATCTTAAAAGTCAATCAGTTGGATGACTAGACCTATGGGTGAAAAGTGCCCTAGACATTTAAGTTGATGTATAATTGTGTTCATGAACTGATCTTGATATTTAAGGGCCCATTGTCATCACGGTCCAAATCAATTGGTCAAAATGGACGGATTTTAAATTGTTGGATGGAGGTGTGTGGTCTAAATTACATATGTCCCCCTTACTTAACTCCTCCCCCTTTCACAAAGAGAAAGCTACATATCCACAATCCATATATCATTCACATGTCAATATATACCAACATATATACCATAAATCACCACATTCTACATTCTACATATATTAGGCATGCCAAACTTCTCCCCCCTTTTGTCACAATATGACCAAGGAAGAAATCAAGATATGGAAAAATAAACAAAAGAGGAATAAGGGAGCTAACAAGTCAAGATATAAGCAAATAATGTGCATATATAAGTAACCAACATGAACCAAGTTCATCCAAAGTCAGTCTCACAAACTAGAAGAAAGCAAAGTATTATAAGAGTTATTACAGGCCATATGAAAAAACACTTAATCAGATCCAGAAGAGGGAGCAGGAATAGATGGATCAATTTGGTGTAAACCCTTGTTAATGTGCCTCATATATTTGCGCATATAATCAAATTGAGAATCTTGGGTTACACGAATTCGAGCCACCTGTTCCTCAAGAGAATGCAACCTCTCAGCAAAATCAGAAGGCTGATAGTCAGGGTCAGCCTTAGAATCTGATTCGAGCTCATCAAATATATCATCCATATTCACATCATCAGATAAACCGCCTTCTTGTTCATTCAGTGCTTCAGCTCCACCACCACCCACATTCACTTGACCATCAGCCAATCTCAAATTCATCTTGTTTATATTTTTGTTGTTGAAGATGAGGTGTTGAATGGGTGCCTCTCCAACAGGCATATCCACTAACATATTGGTGACCAACACAGTCATAAGGTATGCAAAAGGAATATCGTTGTGGCCAGGATGGAGACGGAATTGGATAATGAAACGACATATTAATGAAGGAAGACAGACATTAGCACCAGATATGATGGAATGCAAAATCCGAACCATGAAAGAAGTGAGTTTGGTTTTGTTACCAGACCGAGGATAGACATTTGAAATAAAAATCTTATAAAGGACTCTATATCTGGGTAACAAGTACCTTGAACAATCGCATTCCCATTCTGAGTCCATCGTGCATCTATATTGCATAATGTCCTCGTAAGCATACATTTTTCTGATTCAGATGGTTTCTCAACTAGAGAACTAATAGGAATACCCTCATCATTGACAGGAAAATCCATTAGGCCAGATATTAGATGACGATCAACTTCAAATGGGCAATTTTAAAAGTTAAATATTCTGTAGAGAAATCAGAAATGCATGCGAACATAGCCTGCGTAATAGACCGGTATGCCAACCCACCCCAATGTAGAATGTTATCCCAGATTTTCTATACTCAACAAGGTATTCACAATTGACTCCCTAAAATTCGGGGTGTTACGCTCTCAGTTACCGTAAAATTCAATCTACTCAGCAAATGGTATTCAGAATCATCCCAACTCAATCTCAAGTTACGGGACTCAGCCACACGGACCTAGGTGAAGATATAGATCTGAATCCATGACTAGAATCGTTTCACCATGGGCATGGGTCAGCACCGTGAACCGGTCCTTGTCACACTTACGGTGTGGCACACTGCTATAATGGTGACTCAACTGAGTTGTATCACCATTGGGACGGTAACTCATGACCGTTTCTGACTCAGGTGGATGGATCCCAACTCAGTTGGGTTTGGGGAGCATATCGACTGGTTAAACCTGTCGAGGGCAACCAATGGCTCGCCCGATTAAGGGCTGACCCAACCATTTTTCCCAATGGAACTAGTTCAGTAATCAATGGCGGTCTGACTCGACTCAGTTTTCCCTAATGGACTGACTCGATCAGTTTTTTTGACTAAATCAGGGAACTCCAAGCACCTGTGTATTATTGAACAATGTTAGATAAATTGCATCAGACCTTATAGAAGATGAAATCTTGATAGCTAACCCAACTCGCTATTGGTTAAAAACCCCGACCGAATAAACTCGGTCGTAACTCACTGAAGTCTGGAAATGCTTCATCCAGGATCAACCAACAATTGATTGCCTTGGAAGACCTCCATCCTTCGACCAGCCCAAATCAGTAAGTAGAAGTTGGATTTTATGTAACTATTAAGTTAGAATGTGAGTTAAAGATTAGGAATTAAAACTTACCCTTGTTTGGATTTTAGGATCATCACTCACCACTTAGGAGCATTGCAAATTAGAGACAACACCCCTAAGGTGAGGAGCATCCCCTATAGCTTCTTCCTTTCACAAATTGCCATGTGGATTAACTCTTAATGTAGAGAATTTTAGAGAAATATTAATTCCTAGTTATCTTGACTTTCATGAAGAAATTGTTTTATTGCCATGCTTCCTTATATTTATGTGTATGATGTATAATCTTGGTAACCCCATGCCACATTAATAATTATTCACCCACGTGTATATCCCCATTAGACATGATGAGAAAAGAAAGCTTTCATATTAGATTATTGGTGAACGGCGTGGTGAGACATTACCTTCATGACTTTCCATATTCTTAAATCTCTAATTTTGTGGGTACTATCTTGTGAATAGTTCTTACAATCTGGAAAATAAGAATTTGTTTACATGTGGTGAACAAAGTGACGATTGGAATCTCATCTTTCATAACTATTACTGAGTTGTCATAAGGCAAAAATTCCTCTTGTCATCTTTACATCATGAACATAACTCAAATGAAAATGACTTGAGCTTTATAAACCCATTTTGTGAATAGTATAAAGAATGTGTATGGGGAGAGTTCTTAAGGGATATCGAAGGACACTTAGACAATTCAAATGATATGACCCCACTTGTAAATGTACATGATACTTAGTGAGCCCTCCTTGAATGTAAACAAATTATGGAAATACATGTGGAATGTATAGTTGGATATTTCCTATTTGAAAATTGAAAGTCATTCCTATTTAATGTATGTAGTGTCATGGTGCATAACATGTGAACTTTTTCGAGTGCTTAATGTGAGCCACATTTTGCTCGGTTTACTATTAGTTGAATGACTAGAGTTGTGCATTTGAGTCACTTTCTGCGCTCTTATTTTACATGAGGCTTTTCTGGAATTTTTATTCCTCCTCGGGCTTACCCCGGGTATTTTTCCACGAGGTCGTCCTTGGGCGCACTCACCTTCATGGCCTTTTCCAGGTAGTTTACCTACCATGAGCGGTCTTCTATTTTGACAGATGGATGTACATAACCAGATCTGTGACTTAAGTATACATTCATACATCCATTCATACGAGTTCATATTATCGGGGTCATGAATTGACGTGTTGGTCTAACTATGCTATAACTGTTTGATATATATGAATTGCATATGTAGTTGTATTGCCCTTTTGAATCAAATTTTATTTGTTAACCCATGTTTAGATGAGGTGTTATGGTTGAATCTATGAGGGAAATTCCCACTGAGTTTTCACTCACCCAATAGTACAGTTGCACCAAATAGATACAGGTGTGATGGCTGAGGATGACACTTATGATGGGACACTTGGTGTTGCTGAGGATGAGTACGATGAGGATGGCCCGTACGATGATGCAGTAGAGCCGCAGGAGCTCCACTAAATGCTTAGGATTTACTGCTTTCGTTATATTACAAATGTTATATTTACTTATCTTTGAGTTTGTAATTAAATCCCCTGTTGTGGGATCTCACTTTACCACTTGCTTTACTCCACGCATGTTGAACTCATTTAGTTAGTCTATACTATAATTATACCTTGCATTATGAATTGTGTCGATAATCAGATGAATGGTAGTGGAATGTGTTAGAAAGAATGTTTCATTATATGACATAACCCTCGGGTTCTCATACTCGAGCGATCGTCCTCGGGTCACGAGAATCAGGGTGTTACATTGTAACGACCCTCAAATTCTCATAATGAATTTAAACCTGTAATAATTGAATAAATAAATAAATAAACAAATAACAGTTCAACGGAGAGCAATCAAAACTTGCCAAAACCCCAACCTTAGGCGTTTAATGATCATTCAAGAATATTGGACGACACTGATCGGCCTTGATCGGAACATGGGGCCCACATTTGATATGTGGGCGTACATTGATTATGCACTCACGCCGTGCACAGAACTCACCATCGGGTCAAACCGTTGTTAACCCGATGGAATCCTAAAAATTTCAAATTTTTGAACGAAGCCACTCCCGCCAGTGTCGTGTCATCAAGGCTGATCATTCGACTGTGTGAACCAACAAATTTCAAATATGGAAACAAGATTCACACCGTCCACCTGATCAATTTGATCCCACCAACCTCGACCATGTCGAGATTATCGATTGAAAACCAGCCACACCACTATTGTTAGCAAACTAGCAAACAACACACGAGAATGACGCTGACAAGGATGAAGTGCCCACGTATGCCATGCCTCCAACCAATCCGACCGTTAGAAACGAACAGGCGGAAGCCACGTTCGTGGAGAAATCCTAGTCAGACCTACTACCTTCCAAAAATGTACCCCTTACTCGCCGGAAGGCGGAAAGAATATTGTCAAATATAGATATCTCAAGCTCCACCATTCCTCGGCTTCTAGAAGACTCGGGGGAGAATTGTAAGATGTTGAGGTTAGGTTTTGTGAGAGAAGCGCCTGACAGACGAGTTTTTGGGGAGAACTTGAAGCGGCGGATGAGTTCCCACCTGTAATAAAATCATCTTAATCTGCAACCATCCTTACTCCGTAAAACAGACCCCACATTACTTTTAGGTCATATCAGGATCATCCAAACGGCCCTGATCTTAGGATTAGCCACAAGGTTAAAAGTTACCATTTTCGTCAATCGTCTTCCTCAAACTCATAGTGAAACCCATCCTTTTAAGACCAGGTCCTTTCACTAATCCGAAGCATTCATCATGTGGCCCATCAAACCCAAAATCCATCCATGAATTACACCTAGACCCAAGCACACGATCAGCTACTTAAGAGAATCTTGATGGTGGTGTACTCTTGGCCGGCTTAGTTTAACAGCCCACTAATCCTTACAATTAGCTGGAGACGTTTCCAGAAACAGTAAGGCTATAAATAGTCGTATGTTAAGGCTATCCCAAGATAAGAAAGAAAAAGAAGTAGAAAGAGAAAAATGGAGAGTGTGAGTGGGCGCAGCTGGAGCGAGTTGCAGGTTTGATGGCAATTTGACTCGGTTTGAGTTGTCCATTGTTAGGAAAGAAAGATAGAGGATGACAGGAGGAAAGATAGAGAATAGGGGTGAGATTTAGAGGGAATGAGAGAGAGAAGAAGAGAATAAGGGAGATGGGAAAATCGCTACTGAAACGGATTGCATAATCAGTTGCAACTCGAGTCAGTTGGGCGATCTGTCTGCTATATAAAGAACAAAGGGAGAGAAGTAAGGTCTTGAGATAGAAAGAAGTCTGAGAGAGAGTTAGCAGTGCAAGCAGCTATTGGAACCAATTTTCAACTGTTGTTTCAGTTCATCCCGAGTCAACCGAGTTCAAACTTCAACCACCATCCAGCCGATTCATCTGCTGTGAAACTAGTCACCTCAGAACCCCATTCCAACATCCAAGTAGCCTCTCAGATTAGGTAATCCACGTTAACCCACTCTCAGTTACCGTAAAATTCAATCTATTCAGCAAATCGTATTCACAATCATCCCAACTCAGTCTCAAGTTATGGGACTCAGCCACATGGACCTGGGTGAAGATCCAGATTTGAATCCATGATTGGAATCGTTCCACCATGGGCATGGGTCAGCACTGTGAACCGGTCCTTATCACACTCACGGTGTGGCACGCTACTGTCATGGCGACTCAACTGAGTTGTATCACCATTGGGACGGTAACTCAAGACCATTTCTGACTCAGGTGGATGGATCCCAACTCAGTTGGGTTTGGGGAGCATATCGACTGGTTAACCTATCGGGGGCAACCTACGGCTCACTCGATTAAGGGCTGACCCAACCATTTTTCCCAATGGAACCAGTTCAGTAATCAATGGCAGTCTGACTCGACCCGGTTTTCCCTAATGGACTGACTCAGTCAATTTTTCTGACTAAATCAGGGAACTCCAAGCACCTGTGTATTATCCGAACAACGTTGGATAAATTGCATCAGGCCTTGTAGAAGATGAAATCTTGGTAGCTAACCCAACTCGCTATTGGTTAAAAACCCCGACCAAATCAACTTGGTCGTAACTCACTGAAGTCTGGAAATGCTTCATTCAGGATCAACCAACAACTAATTGCCTTAGAAGATCCTCCATCCTTCGACCAGCCCAAATCAGTAAGTAGAAGTTGGATTCTATGTAACTATTAAGTTAGAATGTGAGTTAAAGATTAGGAATTAGAACTTACACTTGTTTGGATTTTAGGATCATCACTCACCACTTAGGAGCATTGCAAATCAGGGAAAACACCCCCAAGGTGAGGAGCATCCCCTATAGCTTCTTCCTTTCACAAATTACCATGTGAATTAACTCTTAATGTAGAGAATTTTAGAGAAATATTAATTCCTAATTATCTTGACTTTCATAAAGAAATTGTTTTAATGCCATGCTTCCTTATATTTATGTGTATGATGTATTGTCTTGGAAACCCCATGCCACATTTATAATTATTTGCCCACGTGTATATCCCCATTAGACATGATGAGAAAAGAAAGCTTTCATATTAGATTATTGGTGAACGGCGTGGTGAGACATTACCTTCATGACGTTCCATATTCTTAAATCTCTAATTTTGTAGGTACTATCTTGTGAATAGTTCTTACAATATGGAAAATGAGAATTTGTTTACATGTGGTGTACAAAGTGATGATTGGAATCTCATCTTTCATAACTATTACTGAGTTGTCATAAGGTAAACATTCCTCTTATCATCTTTACATCATGAACATAACTCAAATGAAAACGACTTGAGCTTTATAAACCTATTTTGTGAATAGTATAAAGAATGTGTATGGGGAGAGTTCTTAAGGGATATCAAATGACTCGTAGACAATTCAAATGATATGACCCCACTTGTAAATGTACATGATACTTAGTGAGCCCTCCTTGAATGTAAACAAATTATGGAAATACATGTGGAATGTATAGTTGGATATTTCCTATTTGAAAATTGAAAGTCATTCCTATTTAATGTATGTAGTGTCATGGTGCATGACATGTGAGCTTTTCCGAGTGCTTAATGTGAGTCACATTTTGCTCGGTTTACTATTAGTTGAATGACCAGAGTTATGCATTTGAGTCACTTTGGGCACTCTTATTTTACATGAGGCTTTTCCGGAATTTTTAATCCTCCTCGGGCATACCCCCGGAATTCTTCCAGGAGGACGTCCTTGGGCACACTCACCTTCGTGGCCTTTTCCAGGTTGTCTACCTACCACGCGCGATCTTCTATTTTTACAGCTGGATGTACATAACCAGATATGTGACTTGAGTATACATTCATACATCCATTCATACGAGTTCATATTATCGGGGTCATGAATTAACGTGTTGGTCTAACTATGCTATAACTGTTTGATATACATGAATTGCATATGTAGTTGTATTGCCCTTTTGAATCAAATTTTATTTGTTAACCCATGTTTAGATGAGGTGTTATGGTTGAATCTATAAGGGAAATTTCCATTGAGTTTTCACTCACCCAATAGTGCGGTTGCACCAAATAGATACAGGTGTAATGGCCGAGGTTGGCGCTTATGATGGGACACTTGGTGTTGCTGAGGATGAGTACGGCGAGGAGGGCCCATACGATGATGCAATCGAGCCGTAGGAGCTCCACTAAATGCTTAGGATTTACTGCTTTCGTTATATTACAGACATTATATTTACTTGTCTTTAAGTTTGTAATTAAATCCCCTACTGTGGGATCTCACTTTACCACTTGCTTTACTCCACGCATGTCGAACTCATTTGGATAGTCTATACTATAGTAATAACTTGCATTATGAATTGTGTCGATAATCAGATGAATGGTAGTGAAATGTGTTAGAAAGAATATTTCATTATATGACGTAACCCTCGGGTTCTTGTACTCGAGCGATCGTCCTCGGGTCACGAGAATCAGGGTGTTACATTGTAACGACCCTCAAATTCTCGTAATGAATTTAAACCCACAATAACTGAATAAATAAATAAATAAACAAATAACAGTTCAATGGAGAGAAATCAAAACTTGCCAAAACCCCAACCTTAGGCATTTAATGATCATTCAAGAATATTGGACGGCACTGATCGAACTTGATCGGATCGTGGGGCCCACATTTGATATGTGGGCGTACATTGATTATGCACTCACGCCATGCACAGAACTCACCATCGGGTTAAACCGTTGTTGACCCGATGGAAACCTAGAAATTTCAAATTTTCAAACGAAGCCTCCCGCTAGTGTCCCATCATTAGGGCCGATCGTTTAACTGTGCGAACCAACAAATTCTGAATACGGAAACAAGATCCACACCGTCCTCTTGATCTATTTAACCCCACCAACCGTGACCATGTCAAGATTATCGATTGAAAACCAGCCACACCACTACTGTTAATAAACCAACAAACAACACACGAGAATGACGCTGACAAGGATGAAGTGCCCACGTATACCACGCCTCCAACCAATCCGATAGTTGGAAACGAACAGGCGGAAGCCACGTACGTAGAGAAATCCCAGTCAGACCTACTACCTTCCAAAAACGTACCCCCTACTTGCCGGAAGGCGGAAAGAATATTGCCAAATATAGATATCTCAATCTCCACCGTTCCTTGGCTTCTAGAAGACTCGGAGGAGCATTGTGAGACGTTGAGGTTAGGTTATGTGAGAGAAGCGCTTGGCAGACGAGTTTTTAGGGAGAACTTGAAGCGGCGGACGAGTTCTCACCTGTAATGAAATCATCTTAATCTGCGGCCATCCTTAACTCCATAAAATGGACCCCACATTACTTTTAGGTCATATCAGGACCATCCAAATAGCCCTGATCATAGGATTAGCCACTCGGTTAAAAGTTGTCATTTTCATCAGTCGTCTTCCTCAAACTCACAGTGAAACCCATCCTTTTAAGACCAGGTCCTTTCACTAATCCGAAGCATCCATCATGTGGCCCATCAAACCCGAAATCCATTCGTGAATTACACCTAGACCCATGCACACGATCAGCTACTTAAGAGAATCCAGATGGTGGTGTTCTCTCAGCCGACTTAGTTTAACAGCCCGCTAATCTTTGCAATTAGCTGGAGACGTTTCCAGAAAAATAAGGCTATAAATATCCGTGCATTAGGGCTATCCCAAGTTAAGAAAGAGAAAGAAGTAGAAAGAGAAAAATGGAGAGTGTGAGCGGGCGCAGCTGTAGCGAGTTGCTGGTTTGATAGCAACTCGACTCGGTTTGAGTCGTCCATTGTTAGGAAAGAAAGATAGAGGAAGATAGGAGGATAGATAGAGAATAGGGGTGAGATTCAGAGGGAACGAGAGAGAGAGAGAGAGAGACGAAGAGAATAAGGGAGATGGGAAAATCGCTACTGAAACGGATTGCATAATCAGTTGCAACCCGAGTCAGTTGGGCGATCCGTCTATTGTATAGAGAACAAAGGGAGAGAAGTAAGGTCTTGAGATAGAAAGAAGTCTGAGAGAGAGTTAGCAGTGCAAGCAGCTGTTGGAACCAGTTTTCAATTGTTGCTTCAGTTCATCTGAAGTCAACTGAGTTTAAACTTCAACCACCATCCAGCTGATTCATCTGCTGTGAAACCGGTCACCTTAGAACCCCATTTCAATATCTAAGCAGCCTCTCAGATTAGGTAATCCCCGTTAACCCGCTCTCAATTACCGTAAAATTCAATCTACTGAGCAAATGGTATTCACAATCATCCCAACTCAGTCTCAAGTTGTGGGACTCAGCCACACGGACCTGGGTGAAGATCCAGATCTGAATCCATGACTGGAATCATTTCACCATGGGCATGGGTTAGCACCGTGAACCAGTCCTTATCACACTCATGGTGTGGTACGCTGCTATCATGGTGACTTAACTGAGTTGTATCACCATTGGGACGGTAACTCAGGACCATTTGTGACTCAGGTGGATGGATCCCAACTCAGTTGGGTTTGGGGAGCATATCGACCGGTTAAACCTGTTGAGGGCAACCCATGGCTCGCCCGATTAAGGGCTGACCCAACCGTTTTTCCCAACGGAACTAGTTCAGTAATCAATGGCGGTCTGACTCAACCCGGTTTTCCCTAATGGACTAACTCGGTCAGTTTTTTTGACTAAATCAGGGAATTCCAAGCACCTATGTATTATCCGAATAACGTTGGATAAATTGCATCTGGCCTTGTAGAAGATGAAATCCTGGTAGCTAACCCAACTCGCTGTTAGTTAAAAACCTCGACCGAATCAACTCGGTCGTAACTCACTGAAGTTTGGAAATGCTTCATCCAGGATCAACCAACAACTGATTACCTTGAAAGACCCTCCATCCTTCGACCAGCCCAAATCAGTAAGTAGAAGTTGGATTCTATGTAACTATTAAGTTAGAATGTGAGTTAAAGATTAGGAATTAGAACTTACACTTGTTTGGATTTTAGGATCATCACTCACCACTTAGGAGTGCAAATCAGAGAAAACACCCCAAAGGTGAGGAGCATCCCCTATAGCTTCTTCTTTTCACAAATTGCCATGTAGATTAACTCTTAATGTAGAGAATTTTAGAGAAATATTAATTCCTAGTTACACTACAAGAAAGTAGGCCTTTAGCCTCAATTTTTTAGCCTCGGTTTAAAAAAAGGAGGCTAAATATGGTTTTTAGCTTCGGTTGTAAAGGAACTGAGGTTAAAAATTCACTTTTTGCCTCAGTTGATGAGAAACTGAGGCCAAAACTCTGCCCTATTGCCTCAGTTGGTGAGAAACTGAGGCCAAAACTCTGCCATTTTGCCTCAGTTGATGAGCAACTGAGGCCAAAAGTCTACCCTTTTGCCTCGGTTGGTGAGCAACTGAAGCTAAAATTCTTCCCTTTTGCCTCGATTGTTGCGAACTGAGGCAAAAAGTCTGCCCTTTTGCCTCAGTTGGCAAGTAACTTAGGCCAAAAGTCTGCCCTTTTGCCTCAGTTGGTAAGCAATTAAGGCTAAAAGTCTACCCTTTTGCCTCTGTTGTTGAGAACTGAGGTCAAAAGTCTACCCTTTTGCCTCGGTTGATGAGAAATTAAGTCCAAAAGTCTACTCTTTTACCTCAGTTGGTGAGAAATTGAGGCCAAAAGTCTGCCCTTTTACCTCGGTTGGTGAGCAATTAAGGCTAAAAGTTTACCTTTTTGCCTCGGTTGTTGAGAAACCGAGGCTAAAAGTCTGCCCTTTTACCTCGGTTGGTGAGAAACTAAGGCCAGAAGTCTGCTCTTTTGCATTAGTTGGTGAGCAACTGAGGCCAAAAGTCTACCCTTTTGCCTCGGTTATTGAAAACTGAGACCAAAAGCCTATATTTTTACCTTGGTTATTGAAAACTGAGGCCAAAAGTCTACCCTTTTGCCTCGGTTATTGAAAACTGAGACCAAAAGCCTATATTTTTACCTCAGTTATTGAAAACTGAGGCCAAAAGTCTACCCTTTTGTCTCGGTTGGTGAGCAACTGAGGTCAAAAGTCTACCTTTTACCTCAGTTATTGAAAACTAAAGCCAAAAGTTTACCATTTTGCCTCGGTTAGTGAGAAACTGAGGCCAAAAGTTTGCCCTTTTACCTCAGTTGGTGAGCAACCGATACTAAAAGTCCGCCCTTTTGCCTCGGTTGGTGAACAACTGAGGCCAAATGTCTACCCTTTTGCCTCAGTTGGTGAATAATTGAGGTTAAAAGTCTGTCATTTTACCTCGGTTGGTTAGTAACCGAGGCTAAAAGTCTGTCCATTATTTTTGGAAACTCATTTATAGAAGTGGGCCGAAAATTTATTTCTTGAAGACGTCTATCATTGAAGCCTTCTTGAGGCTACCGAACTCATCACGGTGGGCCACGGTAAGATTTCAAAGGTAAATGGTCCCATTATCACTGATCCATGCATTATGGCCCATTGGAGTGTTGAATCAGCCTACTATTTTGGGTCCCATTCTAAAATAATCTGTCATAAGAGATGGATGGAGTGGATGCCATGTCATAGTGGGCCCTGCAGAGCCCTCTGGTTCAATGCCTTTTCTCCTCGGTTATGGAAAACTGAGGCCAATATCGCCCCAGACACGTGTTGTTATACTGAGAAAGGAGCAAGGGTACTTTCGACCTTGCATTTTCGTTATTTCTCGTAAAGCCCAGCTACAAAAGCAAGCCACCATTCCTCTCACTTAGAGGCTTTTCGGGCAAAAGGTCTCTCAGCGAGTCCAAGTAAGTCTCCCAAAACCCTCATTTCTCTCGATTTCTGCTCAGAAATCGCCATTTCTTTCTTCAGTTCCAACCATTTCATCGATTGATGGCGAAAGGAGCTTCGGAATTCTCATTTCTCAGACGTGCAGGTCGGTATTGCTCTTATTCCCACATTTTCTCGTTAAATCTCGTCGAAGATCGGATGTTCTAACTCTCAATTTCATTTTTCTTGATTTGTTTGGAATTTCTTTGCTGTTTTTTTATTTTTTCTCGATCGAGAACCCTAGATCGTCTGGTTTAGAGAGGAATTTGGTTCTGCATCCTGTAAATCTGTAACCGAATAAGGATTTTAGGTGAAATATGTTCAGATCCTAGTACTGGAACAAGATCTATTGTTTTTTTTCCCCAAAATTTTGAGCCTCCCTGTTATCTAGATCTGTAGATAAACGGATTAGTGCTATAAACGGATTAGTGCTTTCCTAAAAAATCTCACATTGTAAAGAGCTCAAAGGATTGAAAAATCTGCTCCAGCGCCATCATATCTTTAACTTGGATTGTTGTCATTCTAAGCTTTTAGATCAGATCTGTAAAAATTTAAAATTTAAAATTTTTAAAAAATTAAAAAGGAAAGAAAGAAGAGAGAGAGAGAGAGAGAGAGAGAGAGAGAGAGAGAGAGAAGCAGAACGAAGAAGATTGACAGCCTGCAAATGCTTCATATCATGTAAATTTAAACCTAAGAGAATTTGGGTGTTTGCAGAGATGTCAGATCAGAACTATGTGAATGAAGACTAAAGTAGAGGAGTAGTTAAAAGAGAGGGAGGATTGCAATGGAGATTATAAGTAGTGTATGTATTTTCCTTCATTAGCCATCTCATATTTTAGATGAAAATCTCACTTCCTTTTTTTCCTTTTCCTGGATTTTGTTCTTTCAGATCTTGAAGAGAAATTTCTTTCTCGAGCGGATCGTTCCTTCTTTCACGATTGATTTTCATGAGCTTTACGAGCCGTTTTGGTGCTTATAACATTCCGAACTGTGTATTTTTCTGCATTGTATCCCAAGTTCCGAAATGAGACGTTTTCTTGACTTTCAAAGTCGATTTCTGCTGGAAAAGTAGCTGAAGTCGTACGGTTTTTTATAGCTTATCCTCCTGATTCCATGTTTTTAGGTTCCATTTTTGGTATTTTTGCCTAATTTTCGGAGCTTTTCTAGGCGATCTTCAATAAAAATGAAAACCATTTATTCCTATTATTTCTTCTTCTTTTCCCTTTTCATTGTCCATTATTTTCTAACATTTTTGTAACTGATGGCTCTGTAATGGGAGAAAAATTCTCATGAGAATATATGCTTTTGTTATTCTTGTGGTGATCGATAAATTGTATCACTGATCTATACTATTAAAGGTAGATTTGTAGCTTTGAATTCGAAATTGTCATATTGCTTCTAGCTATTTGTTTCTATACAGGCCAGAAATGTTCATTTTAGTTGGTGGCCTATTGTGTCAGGATCTAGTCTATTGTGTCGACCTTGGGGAATGTTTTGAATTATTTCCCTCTTTCAAATTTCAAGGTTGAATGTGCTGATATTTTATCAGATTGGAGTCAAATTCTATGGGGAGTTAAATGAACAGTGCACAGAAGGTTATTCTTACTCACTTTTTTTTCTCTTCCTAATTGAATATAATATTCTAGCATTTACTTCATCCATATGTAGTTGGTGCCATGTGAAACTGGCTTATTTACTTAACATGTACTTCTTAACTCATGTAATTGAA
Organism: Magnolia changhungtana; assembly: GCA_030180095.1. Taxonomy (NCBI): domain Eukaryota; kingdom Viridiplantae; phylum Streptophyta; class Magnoliopsida; order Magnoliales; family Magnoliaceae; genus Magnolia; species Magnolia changhungtana. The sequence goes on along the minus strand of JASAUF010000429.1, from coordinate 37,946 downwards.
TATGTTGTCAATAAGTGATTTGATATATGATGTAGAATTTCAATTTCAAATGATATATGACAGTGACCTCCTCTTTTATATCCATTTTCTAAGGAGGAAATTGATATGCTCTTAAATACATTTACCAATGAAATTGATATGCTCTAGTTGATAATTATCTAATCAACTTAGCCAGTGGTCCATACATGGCGTTTGAAGCAGTTCCATCAATGATTCCATCAGATAGTTTAGGTGAATGTTTGGGCAATTTCCTCTTCTTTTTTTTCTTTTTTTTTTGAGGCAAATGGGATGTTCCACCTTTTCCCCCAATTGAATAATTATCTGGATGGGTAAAAAATGAAAAGGTGCCCAGTGGCCCCAGACCAAACACATTTGGAGACTGAAAACCAGATAAGAGAAAAATGAAAATTTGCCCACTCCAAACACCTTTGCATTTGGATGTTTCTGAATGGAAGCTGAACCAATGGTAATTTGGGTACCAAGCTTCCCAGTATGTATTGAAACTAAGTGGAGTTGATCCAACCTTTCAACATCACATAAACTAGGAAAAAAAAAAAAAAAAAGGAAAATGGTTCATGCATCCTTTTGAAAGAAAAAAACATCTGAATGTGATTCAAATCACCTATGAAATATGTATTGTCTTGTCTCCTATAAATCAGTTTAGATAAACCTGGTTAGCTTAGCTCTGCTGAAATATGCCAAATCTTCGTTTCATAGATTTTTTTTTCTTTTTTCGTGCCATTATATCAATTTCTGAGATTGTTCAATAAAGATCGACTGCTACAGGCAGATTACAATACACATCAGATGACCCATTTCTTTTTTACAGTCCAACTTCTTCTTCTTTTTATTATTATTTTTTATTTTTTTAGTACATCAGGAAAACAAACTCAACTGATTTTCCACTCCCACTTAAAAGTTAGACAATTCTTTAAAACTTGTAAAATCTGGTAAGGATACAGAAAAACATCTATGAAGTTATTGGTGCAAAAGTCTGCCCAAACAGAAAACCAATTCGTTGAACGCATTAGCTAAGCTATTGCAGTTGCATCCACCAGTCTTGGGTTTGGGTCACTTATTGAACACCGATAGTGATGGTGGGAATTAGGGGAGAGTCGTTTTGCCTATGTTGCAACTAACTATGGCCAGCATGTATCACACAATTGGAGCCCATCATATTGTTGATCAATCTTATTGATTGTGGTTAACTACAGGGTTATAATGGTAGTCAATTATGGGACACTGCTTTTACTGTTCAGGCAATAATCTTAACTAGCCTTCTTGAGGAATTTGGTCCAACTCTTAAGAAAGCGCATGAGTACATAAAGAATTCGCAAGTTACATTATATTACTTTAGGAGCAGTAGTTTTCTACTCTCTCTCTCTCAGTAAATTTTTTTAAATCAAGTTGTTTTCGGATATCTTGATCATGGTCCTCCCCTACTTTTTCCTATGACCTATTCCACTTTGTTTTTGAAGGTTTTGGAAGACTGCCCTGGTGATCTTAGTTTCTGGTATTGTCACATTTCTAAAGGTGCATGGCCTTTCTCAACCAGAGATCATGGATGGCCCATATCAGATTGCACTGCAAAAGGTTTAAAGGTAATTAAACACACTCTTGTGTATCTGATTGATTAGGTTCATGTATAACTTTTGTGCTTGTGCAGGCTACACTCATGTTGTCGCAAATTCCATCAAAAACTATTGGTGAACCAATTGATGCAAGCAGATTGTACGACGCAGTGGATGTCATTCTTTCACTACAGGTCTCTCTCTCTCTCTCTCTCTCTCTCTCTCTCTCTCTCTCTCTCTCTCACACACACACACACACCCACAAAAGCAAACTAATCCATTAGGATTGTCCCGTTGTGGTGATTTTTGGGTGTGGCCCATCCAGCATTGGAATCATCAGATCAACAGTGTGGATCACCAAATGTCAGGGCCCATCCTCAAGTCGTGTATCATGTAGTTCCTTGCCAAGATGTTTTTATGATGAAAGCTAGTTAATTCCATGGATTGTTTAAATATTTTAAGTTTTTCAATTGTCTCCTTACTTTCAAAGCTATTTTAATTCTACACAGGTTTAAATGTTTAAATCCATGCATTGTTTAAATATTTTAAGTTTATTTCATTGTCTTCTTACTTTCAAAGATATTTTAATTCTACACAGGTTTAAATGTTTTAAGCTTTAGTTTCAACATGGAGATCTGTATAGGAAGAAATGAGAGCGATTTTCAGTTGTTTGATGAGTACGAATGAATTTTTCAATTGTTGAGGCTCAATTCTTCTGTATTTATTTTTAAAATGTGGGTTTTATATGGGTTGTAGGAATTCAGATGCCAAGAAGACATGATGTTCTGTGGTGTGTTTGATGGCCATGGCCCTTGGGGACACTGTGTAGCAAAAAGGGTCAGAGAATCACTGCCATCGTCTCTATTTTGCAATTGGCAGGGCCGCAGGAGACTCTTGTTATGAGCTCAATAACATCAAAATTCCTTTTGGAATCTGATAAAATGCTTAATCGATTTGACATTTGGAAGGAATCCTATTTGAGAACTTATTGAAATGAGTGATTCACTTGGGCAAATGAATCATAACCTTGAAGGTTTGAAGAGTGATCTGAATGAAGTTACTAAGGGGAAGGGATTGCCTTGATTCTGAGGTACTTGTCTTGAAAGAGCAGCTAGAAATGGCACAAGTTGTTGCTGAAGAAAATGAAGCAATTGCTACAAAAGCTCGACAGGTGCTTGCTGATTCTTTTTATCCTTACCTTATTTCTGATTTTTTTCCCCTACTTGTGTCATGTTTGATTCTCAATGTTTTCCCTTTCGATCTCAGATGGCTAAGGCAAGGAAGAACTATGCCAAAGAGGTGGAGGAGGTGAAGTTGTTAGAGAAGTCTGTGGAAGAGCTAAAATATACCGTAAATGTATTAGAAAACAAGGTCAACTCATCAATGGTTACTGGGATATATTCAGAACATTTCCTGCATTAGCTTTAATTCACTTAATAGTTTTCTTAAGTAGCTTTTACTTTCCATTTCTTTTAAGGGGAGCTTGTCAAAGGAGAGGCTGAAAGGCAACGATTGTAGAGAGAGGAGCTAGAAGGGGACCCTACTGAAATAGTTCATGTGGGAGGCTATGCGGCAGTTCATGTGCATTTGTATTTTGTTTTGAAAACTTTAAATAGACCATTAATTATTTTGTTGATATTGTGCTAATTGTTGTCCTGATGAATGTTAAATGGGTGAAACATGCACAGGTTCAATCATTTGTTAATTATGATATTGTTAGCTTTGGTTGATAAAGAAATGAGGTCAAAAACCAAATTTAGCCTCAGTTGATGTCAAAAGAGGCTAAATCCATCTTTAGTCTCAGTTTTGCCTCTGTTACATAAACTGAGATTACAACTCCCGTGGCTAAAGGCTTTAGCCTCGGTTGTTGAGAACTGAGATTAAAAATAATTTTAGCTTCGGTTGGAGGCAACTGAGGCTAAATTTGATTTAGCCTCAGTTGGAAACAATGGAGGGTAAAATTTTGATTTAGCCTCATTTCGAGAAAACTGAAGCTAAAAAGGTCTTTTAGCCTCACTTGAAGAACCGAGGCTACAAAAGTCATTTTAGCCTCAGTTGCTAAAACTGAGGCTAAAGCCTTTAGCCATGGGGGTTTCAACCTCGGTTTGGATAACTGAGGCTAAAGGCTTTAGCCTCAGTTTTTAACCTTTTTAGCCACAGTTTTGAACCGAGGCTACAACCCCCTTTTCTTGTAGCGTTATCTTGACTTTCATGAAGAAATTGTTGTAACGCCATGCTTCCTTATATTTATGTGTATGATGTATTGTCTTGGAAACCCCATGCCACATTTATAATTATTTGCCCACATGTATATCCCCATTAGACATGATGAGAAAAGAAAGCTTTCATATTAGATTATTGGTGAACAGTGTGGTGAGACATTACCTTCATGACTTTCCATATTCTTAAATCTCTAATTTTGTGGGTACTATATTGTAAATAGTTCTTACAACATGGAAAATGAGAATTTGTTTACATGTGGTGTGCAAAGTAACGATTGGAATCTCATCTTTCATAACTATTATTGAGTTGTCATAAGGCAAAATTTCCTCTTGTCATCTTTACATCATGAACATAACTCAAATGAAAATGACTTGAGCTTTATAAACTCTTTTTGTGAATAGTATAGAGAATGTGTATGGGGAGAGTTCTTAAGGGATATCGAAGGACTCTTAAACAATTCAAATGATATGACCCCACTTATAAATGTACATGATACTTAGTGAGCCCTCCTTGAATGTAAAGAAATTATGGAAATACATGTGGAATGTATAGTTGGATATTTCCTATTTGAAAATTGAAAGTCATTCCTATTTAATGTATGTAGTGTCATGGTGTATGACATCCACACATGACATGTGAGCTTTTCTGAGTGCTTAATGTGAGCCACATTCTGCTTGGTTTACTCTTAGTTGAATGACCAGAGTTGTGCGTTTGAGTCACTTTTGGCGCTCTTATTTTACATGAGGCTTTTCTGAGATTTTTATTCCTCCTTGGGCATACCCCGGGTATATTTCTAGGAGGTCATCCTTGGGCGCACTCACCTTCGTGGCCTTTTCCAAGTAGTCTACCTACCACGGGCGGTCTTCTATGTTGACAGCTGGATGTACATAACTAGATCTGTGACTTGAGCATACATTCATACATCCATTCATACGAGTTCATATTATCCGGGTCATGAATTGATGTGTTGGTCTAACTATGCTATAATTGTTTGATATACATGAATTGCATATGTAGTTGTATTGCCCTTTTGAATCAAATTTTATTTGTTAACCCATGTTTAGATGAGGTGTTATGGTTGAATCTATGAGGAAAATTCCCACTGAGTTTTCACTCACCCAATAGTGCGGTTACACCAAATAGATACAGATGTGATGGCCGAGGATGGCGGTTATGATGGGACACTTGGTGTTGTTGAGGAGGAGTACAAAAAGGAGGGCCTATACGATGATGCAGTCGAGCCGCAGGAGCTCCACTAAATGCTTAGGATTTACTGCTTTCGTTATATTACAGACGTTATATTTACTTGTCTTTGAGTTTGTAATTAAATCCCCTGTTGTGGGATCTCACTTTACCACTTGGTTTACTCCACGCATGTTGAACTCATTTGGTTAGTCTATACTACAGTTATACCTTGCATTATGAATTATGTCGATAATCAGATGAATGGTAGTGAAATGTGTTAGAAAGAATGTTTCATTATATGACGTAACCCTCGGGTTCTCTTACTCGAGCGATCATCCTCGGGTCACGAGAATCAAGGTGTTACATCCATACCATCCACCTTCGTGAGTCCCACCTAATGGATGTGTTTTATCTACACCATCCAGCCCGTTACTAGGCCTAAACGGAAGGAAAACATAAATATCGGATCTATCTAAGGTAGGTGGGCCACGTCCATGTGGGACCCACCATGATGCCTGTGTTTATCCATACCGTCCAGCGTCCCTGGATGCTAGACATGATGACAGGAGGGTGTGGCTAACATGGAGTGCGTATACCGATATGGGTACCGGGAGCCGACAATGGGGTACTACGGAGGCTGTCGGCGCCGGATTCGGTGATCGAAAATTTTGTGAGCCCAATTTTCGAGCCTAAGACGTGACTACGGAGGCTGTCGGCACCGGATTCTTAGATCAAGAATTTTGTAAGCCCAGTTTTCGAGCCTGAGGCGTGACTATGGAGGCTGTCGGCGCCGGATTCGACGATCGGGAATTTTGTGAGCCTAGTTTCCGAGCCTAGGGCGTGACAGGGTATCTGGCCCAAAAATCCACCTAATGGGCCCCAATTGAATACAAAAAAAAAAGGATGATCAATCCCCTAAGGAACCCACATTGATGGATCGTGGGATATATAACACATCAAGGTGGGCCCATGAAGCAAGCTGGACGCTCCAACCTGGGTGTCCCTGCTTGGTGGGCCACTCCCGGCCATACTACGGTCAGCTCAAATGTCCGTTGAGTCTAAATTTTACAGGGTAATATTTCCATGGGTGGGTCACTCCTTCACAAAAATTTGTGATTTTTGGATAACTGGAAGTATTTTAATTAATTTAAAGAAAACAGTCTGTCCGGAAAATCGGACTGACCTAGACATCCCAATGTGGTGGGCCGGTCCAGCCCTCACCACGGTGTACAAAGGGGTCCATTGGCCCAAAAATTTGTACGGGGGTCCTACCATGAGTGCAACACCTCTCTACAAAATTTTAGTATTTTGAGATAACTAGAAATATTTTAATTAAATTTAAGAAAACAATTTGTCCTGAGATTCTGCCTGATCTAGACACCACAATATAGTGGGCCGGTTCAGCATTGTCATGGTGTGTACAGGTGTCCATCTGCTCTGAAATTTTGTAGGTGTGTCCTACTATAGATGGGTCATCCTTCTGCAAAATTTTAGAATTTTTGAAGTGGTAGAAGTATTTTATTTAATTGATACAAATTCTGGACAACAATGTTTTCCAAAAAAAATTGCTACCGCACAATGTTGTTGTCCCCATGATTGACACCTCATAGGGTGGGCATAGGTCTCTCAAATCACTGAAAAAATAGGTGAGTTTGGTACTCTCATTTATGGACAGAAGGTGGGGTCCACTGGAGCGTCCTACTTCCCCAAATTCAAGGTACAATACGCTCCTCTCCAACATGCAACATTGTTGGACTGTCCAGAAATTTTTGGACGTCTAGCCTACTTTGGCCCATCCCATAGGCCTCAATCAATGGTTAAATGATGTAGAGCCCATCCTACATTAAGGTGGGTTCCATGCCTCAAAAAAACCTTATAGAAATTAGGAATAAAAAGCCCCACAAATGGGCCTAAAACAGTGCCCAAAAACCATGTAGCGAATGGGCCTGAAATTTGGATAGCAGCATATACTGTCTATTTCCAGCCCATGGAAAAATATCAATAGGGATAAATGGTCAAATACATCAAGTGGGGTCCACATAGATGGACCACAAAAATTCCAGACCCAAATCCATCAAAGAATCACCAAGAAATCATGCCTTATGGGGCCATCCAACCCATGCATCATACATGCATATGGACGTCCAGCCTAGTGGGCCTGGGCGTCCCAAAATCTAATGGGTCTGGGACTTTTTTTTTGTCACATCAGTGGGCCACCAATATCAGAAGAAAAATAGGGAAAAGAGAGAAGGAAGAGAGGGAGGGAGAAAGATCAACGGCCATGGAGGATTCCGACACTATGAATCGTCCACCATTACAATCACACCTACATCTTACATGAATCATGCATGCATGTGATTGATACAAATTCATGAAATTCTGAGGTGGGGATACCATCCCCACCATGCACCTCAAGTCTAAATGACCCAAATAATCTAGATTTAAAGAGAAAATCCATCATGGTGGGTCCATGGATAATGGCCCACCATGGAAACATACATGCATGTAGCGGGCCTTGGTCTCACTTCATGGAGCTATGTAAGACCTCTACCATTGATTGCTGGGTCCTACATACTCCCAAGTGTGTAGAGAAGAACATGCAAGAAGAAGAAAGAAGGAAAGAATTTCAATGCATCACCCACCTTAATGGATCTTCAAGATTTTTCTATCTCCAAGCTCTTTAAGCTCCAAGGGTTATAGATCTATGGTTGACATCACTTTTCAAAAGTTAGATTAGGAGGTTTTTAAGAGAAAATGGGCTAGAGTTGCTGGAATATAGAGGAGAGGTGGAATGAGAGAAATGAGAGGGGAGAGAGAGAGAGAGAGAGAGAGAGAGAGAGAGAGAGAGGAAGGGTTGTAGGAGAGTCATCATTGCTCTCCCTCCTTGGTTAGAGAAAGAAATCATAACCTATGGTGAAAATAATAAAGTTGCTAGGCTTAGACTAGGCTTGGTTGTGTTTAGAGTGGGTGGTGTTCAATCCATGCAATTGTGTAGTGTGTGTGCGGTGTCCATGGGAAATTATGTCATGGAAATGGCCCATGTACAAAAAGTGGGTCATATGATGAAATGTTCATAACTTTTGATCCGTAGGTCGGATGGACACACAAGATACGTCATTAGAACCGCAACGATAATATGATCGAGATGGCATAGGTCTAGGGTCGATCCGAGTCAGGTCTACATGACCGGACTCAAAGATAATCGCAAACACAATCCAAGGGTCGCGGATAGCTAGAATTTGACCAATAGGGCGGAACCAAAATGGACGGAATGCATACTCACACACACATGCACACATGTAAACTAGGGTCGAATCTCACAATAAACTTCAAAGATCGTCTATCATCTGAAGAAAAGAAGGTTCAATGTTCATATGCCATGTTCAAGGTATGAAAGACCTTAGATTGACCTTAAGGTAGGTTATTTCGTATACATAACTCAATTGCTTATTTTATAAGTGTTTGGTCTGTTCTTAGACTAGTCTTAGACTGTGTTCGACTAGTCCTAGCACTGGCTCAACCAGTCCAAGAAATTCCTCGACCAGTCCTAAGTTTGTTGCAAATTTTCAGAATTTTTTGTTGAGCCACGACCAGTCCTGGAAACTGCTCGACCGATCGTGTGAATAGTGCACGACTCATCCTCGACCAGTCCTGCAAACACGTCTCGAACTCCAACGACTATTTCAGCACCGTACGACCAGTCGTGGACAGGTCACGACTAGTCGTGGAGGTCCCTCGACCGGTCGTGGATGGCCTACGACCAATCGTGGAACGGTTTTATCCGATCGCGCTCAAAATTTCAAATATCTATTGGTCCTACGACCAATCGTAGTGTCCACAGGATCAGTCGAAGGTGCAACTTCTTCACTTATAAATAGAGCACGATTTTTAGAGTTTGATATTTAATTCAAGCTAAATCAATACGATACTCTGAGAGATAAGTTAGTCATTAATTTAAGCTATATTGTGCTCATTTAATATTCTCTTTTAGTAGCTTTCTTTGCATTTGATTTTGAATTTCTGCAGTCCAATTATATTTGAAAGAGGAATTGAGGTATTCCCATTTCTTGGAATTAAAATCGAATCAAGCTAGCCCAAGGTGCTTTAAACTCTAAATTCATTTTAAAACTTAGAACCATTTCATAAGTGAGTATTGGACATTGAACTTCTATTCGAATTTTTACTCTGACTTGGTTCTTCCAGGCTGCAACGAAAGGAGAATATCTAGGTATTTTACATTTGTGTAAATCTTCTGTTTTTAGTTTCTTTCGAGATTGAGCCAGAAAAATCTCATTGTTTTGGTTATCTAAGGAGATCTAGAAAACTCAGAGTGTGGAGTTTTGAATTGTATAAGCCCACTTGAAAGACACAATTGTGAGGGTTTTAGGTGAACCTGAAAAAACCTATTTTCATAGTGAACTCTAATATACACTGTGTGAGGATATTAGGAGTGGAGTAACTGTGTGGCTGTTGTTTAATAGTTGGTGTACACAGGTGAACCACTATAATTCTTTGTATTTGGATGTGTGGTTTAATTTTTATATCTTTTATCATTCAATATTGTGGGATGTATTTGTGGATGTGAATGTTGTAATCTTTTACATTTCAAGCTTTGTGGGGGAATGTTGTAATAACTTAGAATTTCTTGCTAGTTATTTCTTTTTTATTCCTCTGTATCAAGTTTGAGTTTTTTTTATACAAAGACCTTTCTAGGAATCAGGTTGTCCTACCATAAACCTTGGTTTTTGGTGTAAAGTTGTCCTTTGAACAAATTTGTATCAATCTCTCAATACTCATACATTTGAGGTTGCTTTACATTTCAGTATTGTGAATTGATTATAGTCCTATCTTTCCTTTATTTTTTAATTTTCGCTGTTATCATTTAAATTTGGCATAGTCCTATTCAACCCCCCCCACCCCCCCCAAGGACATATAGCTCAACCTTTTCGTAAGTAAAAAAAAAAAAAAAAAAAGTGGCCGAAACTTTTACCTATGAATTTTTTCATAGGTTAAAAAACTTTTACCGACGAATGTTTTCGTTGGTAAAAAAGTACCGAAACTTTTATCGTGTAAGTAAAAAAGTGGACGAAACTTTTACCTACAAAATTTTTCGTAGGTAAAAACTTGTACCTACGAAAACTTTCGTAGGTAAAAAATGTGGATGAACTTTTACCTACGAAATATTTCGTAGGTAAAAATGTGGTTAGAACTTTTACCTACGAAATATTTCGTTGGTAAAAGTCTAGTTTTTTTTTTTTTCAAAATTTTGGCAAAAATCCCTAATATACACCTGTTACAATATATTTCATCATATTCACAATCACATCCATCCAAACACAAACTACATCCATCCAAACACAAACCACATCCATACATACATAAACAATCTTATCCACATTATATTCATCCACGTACAAATATATATATAAGTTTAACATTCGTATATAAAATAAATCATAAATAAAATACAAAAAATCACAAAGATGAAGGTGGAGGTGGAGGGGCATCAAATAAAGGTGGAGGTGGTGAGGCATCGGTGGGTAAGCGTGCAACAATAGCTTGAAACATCTCCTCCATCCGTCACTCATGCTCCGCTCACATCTCCTCGATCTTCCTCTCCTGCTCCTCCCTCTACCTCTCTAGCTGGTCTCTGATCTCGTCGCCGATGACCTGTAACTGCTGAACCTCTCTCTCTGCGATATCAGCTCGGTGTAGGGCGCTCTCGCCAGCGATCAATCGGCTGGAGGCAGCTCTAGTGGGTGTCATGAGCTTGGCACCATGGCCAAGCCCACGCAAATATCCAGAACGGGTGTCAAGCACCTCGCTCATGTCTATGGCTCACTCTGTTGAGTACCATCGGGAGTGGGTTGACTGCGTATGGTGTCCATCACTGCATGTAATGAAAACATATGAATTTTCATAACGAATGACATTGTTATAATTCAATGCAATTAAATTTTACAATGTAAGGATTTTTATCCAATTATCACTGGCTCTAAGATGTACCCAAGATCCTGTCACCTATCGACAGTGAGTCCCTCTGTAAAGGTTTATTGGTCTAGGCTCCTAGTCAATGACGGAATCTCGCTTCGCAATCGAAAGGACAATAAAGTTAATATAAATACATGAAAATAATATATTAACTTAATAATCACCAGTAATTTCTTACCATGTCGTGACGAAGTCGTACAAATGACTTTGAACCAGCTACGTGGATCACTTATAACTTTCCCTTGTTCGCAGAATTTATTTTGCTCATCTTCTGAACACATTATTCATAATACATTGTTATTAACTAAGAATTTAATTATTACCTTAAGATATCAGAAATATGTTATTACCTGAAAAGGCTCAGACGAAAATATCTCACAGAGTATCCGCTAGTCATCAATGGTCACGTGCGGCGGTTCGGACAGTACGGCCTTCTTATGGCTTATGCATCGCTTGTACCGTTGGTGTAAGTCACCGTGGTACTCCTTAAACCGCTCCTTGACCATGTCGTCGATGGCATAGGAAATGTACAGAACACTCAAATCTAAGACAAAGTTATCCTATAGTTTCATAAATAATAGATTAAGGCAATAAACTTATTAAGAAAATAACTTAATCGTAAATGAACTTTTACAAAATAAAATTTAATTTACTAAAATTTACCATAAGGCATTGACGAATGAGCTACCGCACATCATCTGTCACGTCTACCCAACGGGGGGTGGTGGCGGGGATTAGAGATCAGCATAAAACATTGACCTCCGACGTAAACAACCTGACATTGTCCCCAACAGGTCTAAGTTAGTCCTGTGGGAACTCTACCGTCACCCTACCCTCACGCGTAAGTCATTTTAAACGTAACCCATGCGTAGGTCCACGTCCTCGTTGGCTGGTCGACGATGCTATCGCAAAATAAATATGTAAGTATAAACATAAACATAAGTCATTAAAAGAAATATGTGTAGACTTATATGCAGTGCCCGGTGTATGCGCGACTGAGGGATCAGACACCTATGATGTAATATGTGATAGTGATGATATCTCTGTCACATCACGGGTGGAAGGGGTAGATCCAGTGTGCGAATGACGTGATCGTCCACCTAGTGTCATCACTGAATATATGCGAGCTACGAACTTATAAATTTAAACAATGTCAGTACAAGTGGAATATACTAAAACATTATACAAGTAGTGTTGATGGTAAAATGCATTTATGCTTATGCTTAGTGAGATGATTAAAATATGATTAGACCATTACACTATAATGGAAGCAGAATAAAATAAAACTGTAAAGTTTAATCTATAACCTTTTAAATTTTCATTACACATTATTACTCTATATTAAATACATGTATTTCGTTGTAATACAAAACAACTTTGAGGTGAACTATCCGAAGTACTCCCTGCGTAAGTTATCGTATGCTGCAGAAGTATATGTCAAGCTGTGTGAAGCACTTGAAATTGTTACAGCTAACGTGCCAGTCACAATAGAAAAAATCTGGTCTCTCGGGACACCATTCAGATGTGCAAGTGACAAAACCATATCTTTCATACGAAGTTTTCCGCGGTTATATTCCTCCATCAGCTCTAAAATTTCTTTAAGATTGTATAATTTTTCATATGGGTCACCGTCAATATATTCCTCCCTACACTCATTGACCAGACCGGATATCTCTTTGGCCCTACTAGAAGAAGATAGGGCCGGAAAGTCCATTCGTAACTGCTGATGAAGTATGCCGCGTGCTTCCACTATGCTCCAGTTTGATGAGGACATGATCAGAAAATGACTCAACTGCAAGCGTAGATTATAAACAAGTCAATTAAAGGAATAAATCATGACTTGTAATTTTCACGTATACATGTAATAGATAAATTATTCGAATTGAAAAATGACATGTAAATCATGTGTACATTTAATAATCGTCGTCTGTATCACTATCGTTCAAGACTATTTCTTTTTCATCATCATTATCGATAATCAGTATTTCCTCTTCATCGTCTGCAACGTCGTCATCAATGAAACTGCTATCATCTCTAACAATGTCATGTATTCTTGACGCATCAACATGAGGTGGCACATCATCTCTTTCCAATTACACCACATCAATATCAACATTTAGATCACTCCCTATAGCCGTAGATGACATGTCTTCTTGATAAGTTTGTTCAACCCTAGACGTTTCATTTCCCTCATCCTCACTATCTTCAACTTCTGGTATGAGAACGTCAAATACGTTCCTAGGCTTTATTTTCTACACCACGTGCCAAGAGCCGCCTAACTTGGTGTCAGTGAGGTAAAATACTTATTCGGATAGGCTGGCAAGGACAAATGGGTCGTCCTTAAACCACTTCCGAGATAAATTTACGCTCATAAAGTAGTTGTCAGACTGTATTCTTAACTTCTTATTTCCAATGTCCCACCAATCACATTTAAATAAGTACACCCATTTTCTCATATAATAATTTAGCTCAATAATATCCGTCAAAACACCATAAAAGTCAATTTCTACCTCCTCATGCATTCCCCTTACAACTACCCCACTATTTTGTGTGGTCCCATTACGTGAAAAATGGAAAAAAATGACGGATTTAGAGACGGTTCCGGACCGTCTCTAAAATTACTTGGTTTAAAGACGCTTTAGAAACGGCCGTAAACCGTCTCTAAAATTTTAGACGGCCCCTAACCGTCCTTAATATTGTCTTAAAAATTTGAACGTCCACAAATCATTTAAGACGGTCGTTGACCGTCTTATATGGGTCATCTGAGACGGTCATTAGCTGTCCACATTAGAGACGGTCCTTGACCGTTTTATATGCGATCATCTGAGACGGTCATTGGCCATCTGTATTAGAGACCGTCATTGGCCGTCTTTTACTTGTAATTTGAGACTGTCAAGGACCGTCTCTATTATAGACGGTCCTTAGCCGTCTTATAGCCCTGTCAAAGACCGTCTCTATTAGAGACTGTCAAAGACCGTCTCCATTAGAGACGGTCGTAAACCGTCTGTCTTCGAGAATGTCAAAGACCGTCTCTAATAGAGACGGTCATAAACCGTCTTATAGCCCTGTTAAAGATCGTCTCTAATGCTCAAGTGAAGCTCAAATAAAATATGAATTTTGAAAAAAAATAGTTGAGAAGCTTAGAAAAATAATTAACAATGTTTAAGAAAAATTTAAATTTTGAAAAAATGATTAAGAACTTTGAATAATGTTGATAATTTTGAAAAAAAAATCGATAAAAAAATGATATTTTGAAAAAGAAAAATTAAAAAATTAAACAAAATTATGAAAAAATTGACAAATTGTAAAAAATATATATTTTTTAAAAAAAGAAAACTAGATTTTGTATTTTGATAAGAAAAATTAAAAAGTTATATAACAAAAGTGAGATTTAAAAAATGATATTTTGAAAAAGAAAATTTTTTAAAATTAAACAAAATTGTGAAAAAATTGACAAATTGTTAAAAAAAAAAAATACATATTTTAAAAATAAAAACTAAATTTTGTATTTTGACAAGAAAAATTGAAAAGTTAGATAACAAAAGTGAGATTTTGATGATGTGTTGTATATCCTTGCCGCCCCTATGTTTCTCCAACCCATTTTTAGGCAGGGTAATAATGTAAAAATGTTTTAATTTTAAAAAAATTTTGTCGGTAAAAATGTGTGTGTGTGTGTGTGTGTGTGTGTGTGTGTGTGTATATAATATATATATATATAGTTTTTATATCATATGAATGGAACTTTTTTTATATATATAATTAAAAGGTAATATTTAAATGATTTGTAATATCACATGAAAAAAAATATTGGAAAGTTTAGAAATTTTAACTGTCTAAGAAAAATTTTGAGAACAAAATAATGCTTTTGAAGAAAAAAAAAATCGGCATTTTGAAATTTTTGAGAAAGAATTAAAAATATGAGAAATTTTTTGAGATTTTGAAAATAAAAATTCAAATTTTGTATTTTAAATATTTTTGAAATATTTTATAATAAAAATGATATTTAGTTAAAAGATTTTAAAAAATATACATTTTGAAAAAAAAAATGTTAAATTTATTTATGAAAAATAAAATTACTAAATTATCAGGCACATCCACTAATTGAACCTTTAATCATTTGTGGACAATCTAATTAGTTCAAATTGACGAGTAAATAACTTCAGATGTTTAAACCAAATTTCACTGAAATTGTTGATCAATCTTATATGCCCAATATCTTTCTCATATGTAGCCTGATTAAGGTGAGTAACTAGTCAAATTGAGAGTATTGATCAGTAAAATAGAGTGAATGGACCAGACATGTAAAATGGGCCAAATATTCTGGTTAAAATTATGACCCAACTTACTGACCTCGTGAGAACCTAAGAATTGATGTTAGTAAGTTTTGTGGGCCCCATCATGATGTGTGTCGAACATCAACACCGTGGATTTGATGTGTCCCCTTTAGGTTATGAGATATCTCAAAAATCATTGGTAAACGAAACTCAAGTAGGCCATACCATTTAAAACTATGTAAAGACATTCTAAAAAATATAAAAGCACTTGGTGGGGCCCACGTGAGTTTTGGATGCAGTTGAAACTTGGTTTGACCCCTCATCCAAGTGGGACACACATAATGAGTGGGTTGGATATGTGAATCACATTTAGGCAGGCCCAATACATGATTATGAATGTTTTAAGGAAACCTTTCTCCACTACATTTAAGTGAGTTACTCGTTACCTTTACCAGAGTAAACTCTGTGGGGTTCACCGTTATTTATTTATTTTATTCACTCCATTCATCCATGTTAACAGATAATTTGAGGTCTAAAGAAAAAAAGGAAGCATATCCAAAGCTCAAGTGGACCACACCACAAGAAATAGTGTGATTGAACCTCTACCATTTAAAATTTCTTGGAGGCCATAGAAGTTTTGGATCAAGTTGATGTTTGTGTTTTCTATTCATTTATATATTTTTGATATTATGAACAACCTTTAACTATTTTTGGACAATCTGATCAGTCCAGACATGAAGAGTAAATAACTTCAGATGTTTAAATCAAAATTCACTCAAATTGTTGATCAATCTTGTTTGCCCAATATCTTTCTCATATGTAGTATGATCGAGGCAAGTAACTAGTCAAATTGAGGGTAATGATCAATAAAATAGAGTGAATGGACCAGACATGTAAAATGGGCCCATCATGATGTGTATCGAACATCAACACCGTGCATTTGATGTCTCCCCTTTAGCTTATGAGATATCTCAAAATCATCCATATACGAAACTTAAGTGTTGATTACCATCTAAAACTATGTGAAGACATCTAAAAAAATATAAACAGTACAATATTGAATGTCATACCATTTTGGGGCCATAAAAGTTTTGGATCAAGCTGATTTTTGTTTTTTCCCTTCCTCTAGCCCTGTATGACCTAATCAACATATTGGATGTCAAATAAACAGTATAGTAAACCTTAGGAGGATTTTAATGATGGATATCCAATTACTATTGATTTCATGTGGTGTGGTGCACCTAAGATTTCTGTGGTGGGGTCCACTACAGATTTTTATCTGCCTCATTCTTTGGCTCATGACGTAAAATGATATCTCAAAATGGATGGACGGTGTGGATATAACAAATACATCATAGTGGGGCCCACAAAACTTGGTGGATGTTGGTCGGTGCTCTATGGGTCCCACCATGATGTATGTGTTTCATCCAAGTGGGACACACATAATGAATGGGCTGGATCTATGAACCACATCTAGGTGGGCCCAATAAATGATTATTTTTAAGGTCGTGGCCCACCATGGAATGGTGCATCTGATTGACGAGGCAGATCCAAAGTTCAAGTGGACCCACCATAGAAAAGAGTGGGATAGTGACACCCACTATTGAAACCTTCTTAGGGCCGGCCGTGATGTTTATTTGAGATCCAACCTGTTTATAAGTTAATACAGACATGGATGCAGTTGAAAATTGGCCCGACCCCTTATCCAAGTGGGACACACGTAATGAGTGGGTTGGATATGTGAATCACATTTAAGCAGACCCAATATATGATTAGGTATTCCTTATGAATCGTTTGGATGGAATATAAACCGTTTGGATGAAATATAAACATCAAGGTGTAGCCTAGGAAGGTTTTGATGGTAGGAATTCCTTTCCCCACTATTTGGATGGAATATAAACATCAAGGTGTAACTTAGCATACTGAGTAAACTCTGTGGGTCCCACTGTCATTAATGCATTGTATCCACTATGTCCATTTGTTTTATCACATGATTTTAGGGCTTTATACAAACAATGGAATATATACAAATCTCAATTGGACCACACCATCGGAAACGGTGTGAATTGAACATCTACCATTGAAAAATTCTTGGGGGCAACCGACGTTTTAGATCAAGCTGATATTTGTTTTTTTCCCTTCATCCATGTCTGTCTGATCTCACGAACAAGTTGGATGACAAATAAACATCACTTGGGGCCTTAGTAAGTTTTCAACGGTGGAAATCAATACTTTCACTTTTTCTTATGGTATGATCCACTTGAGCTTTGTATATGCATCAATTTTGGGTTTAACCCCCAAAATGATCTAGAAAAACGAATGGACGGCGTGGATAAACCACATGCGTTCTCGGTGGGCCCAACAGGGTTTACTCAGTAGGATAATCCAACTCTGCACGCAACAGAAATGGAGTCCTCAGCCCACAACGGAAACGGATTGTCTACTCTCCCTAACACCAGCCCCGTGGCTGGTGGTCAGTGCTCTGTGGGCCCCATTATGATGTATTTGCTTCATCCATTCCGTTCATTCATTTTTACAGATCATTTTATAGGTAGATGAAAAAAATTATAGGGATATAAATCTCAGGTGGACCACACCACCGGAAAATAATAATGATTGGATATCCACCATTAAAATCCTCCTAAGGCCCACTGCACTGTTTATTTGGCATCCAATCTGTTAATTGGGTCATAAAGACCCAGATGAAGAGAAAAAATAAATATCAGCTTAATCCAAAACTTTCATGGCCCCCAAAACGTTTTTAATGGTCACCGTCTATTCAACACTGTTTCCTGTAATGTGGTCCACTTGAGATTTTAATATACCTCATTTTTTTCTCATAACATAAAATGATCTATAAAAATAGATGAACGGCATGGATGAAACACATACATCATGGTGGGGTCCACAAAGCACCGACCACCAGCCATTGGCTGGTGTCTAGGGGTAGCCAATTCAACTCCATAGGGAGACTGCTACTAAGTGACGTCACCAAGTTCTATGGGCCCCACCATGATGTATATTTTGTATCCACGCCGTCCATCCATCCGCAGAGATCATTTTAGCGTAAGATCCAAAGAATGAGTCACATCCAAAGCTCCAGTGGACCCCACCAGAGAAAACAGTGGCGAGAGTGACACCACCGTTAAAAACATCTAATAAGAACTGGTTAGGGCACCGGCCCTAACCAGTTCGTCTCTCCCTCTCTCTGTGCCTCTCCCTCGATCTCTCCTCTCTCACTCTGTGCCTCTTCCTCTCTCTCTACGCCTCTCCCTCTCCCTCTATCTCTCCTCCTCTCTCTACGCCTCTCCCTCTCTCTCTACGCCTCTCCCTCTCCCTCTATCTCTTCTCCTCTCTCTGTGCCTCTCCCTCTCTCTCTATGCCTCTCCCTCTATCTCGATTTCCCTCACGCGCGCCATTTTCTCCCACCCGCAGCAAACCCATCTCTCCATCTCTCCCTTGCACTCAGCCTCTCCATCTCCCTCGCCCTCTCTCGATCTCCCTCACACGCTCAGCCTCTATTTGTGTCTCTGTCTGTCTATCTGTCTCTCTCTCTCTGTCTCTGATTGTTGTCTTGAATGAGCTTGAAAGGGAGGAGGAGGTGATGTTGGCGCTCAAGGTAGGATTTTGATGCTTGAACTTTTCATTCTGATGCATTTTCTAAGATGTCTTTGATTTCATTTATTTATTTATTTTTTTACAATTTCTGGAATTGGTTTTTTGAAATGAAGAGACTATTTGCTTGTGGGCCTGTGGTATTCAGTGGCAGTGATTTATCTGTTAAGCTCGTGGAAGCCACCTGTGGCAATGGTTTGTGCTTACCATTTTGCTTGGCGATTGCCCCTGCATGACCCTAGATTGCTTGCTTACCCTTTTATGGTGTGAATGTAATAGTGGTATCAACATATGCCTCTAAATGGCATGGCTGGGTAAAAGAGGTTGATGTCTGGTCAGCAATTGATACCCAAATTACTGTTAAGGGAAGATGATGACGATGATGATATTATTTGTTGTGTTCTAGTCTGGTTGGCAGCCAATACCCCAAAATGCTGAGAGAAAGGGAAGAAGAAGAATCTTTCATATAAAAAAAAAAAAAAAAAAAAGAAGGGAAGAAGAAGAAGAAGATGATGTTGATATTTGCCGTGTTCCAGGGAAAAATTTCCATCACGTTTTAATTAGAAAATTCTGTAGATCATTTGTGTTTCTTGGAGGATACATCTAACTTGATTGTGATGTACCTATTCCTCATCTGATGCACTGCACTCAAATTGGACAAATGGAATGGTGGTCCATGAACTATACCAGACATTCAATGGGTCCACTTGTAGATCACCATAATAGAAAACCTTACTGCTTGGACGACCTTATCCATCTAATTAATAACATGCAAAAGGACAGTAGTAGCTTGCCAATGAACTACATTGAATGAGAGAATGAAATCTCATTGGATGGGTGGGACCATCCAATCCATGCAATTTGCAATGGCTATCCATCAACAGCTTGGTCCACTCGATGAATGATGCTGATTGTGGACCCTTGTTCCCCATGTCCAACTTCTAGTGCAGCATACCAGATAAGGAAATTGTTCACTGTGGTCAGGTTAGATCTCCCTTCTATGAATTAAGTCAACTTTGCCACCCATTCATTGTCTTTTAATCTGCATTTATTCATCATCACCACCACACCACCATCATCTAAGCCTTATCCCAACGAATTGGAGTCGGCTACATGAATCATGTTCCACCATTACACTCTATCAAGGACCACAAATTCATCTGTGTTTATTACATGAGAAATTCTTCCATATGCCTCTGGAATCCGCAGATTGTAGGCACGAAAACTGCTAATGTACATGTTCCATACATGCCTAAAAAATCCATTCCCAACCATCTATGCAAGGCCTTAAGTGGTAATGGAGCATGGTCTACAAGTCACAATGGTTGAACAATCCCAGCATGGACGAACTAGACTCTACCAGACAGTTTCTCCAATGTAAGCCACCTGCAAATTTTCTTTTCCATAGTAGGCAAAGATATGTTAAAGTGATCATGGGTGAGAATTCCAAGTTTAAAAGATGAACTTGGCTTTTATAGCATCATGGTTAGGCCTAACATAACTTAGTTCTCGTTGATTTACGTTGCATAATTAATCTCTCTCTCTTTTTTTTTTCCTTTTTTTTTTTTTGTAATGTTCATGGCTATCTAAATTGTAAATGTCAGCTAATGCCTTGCATCTATAGGTTGTAGGCACTCCGAGCTACATGTGTCATGAGCTTCTTGCAGATATCCCTTATGGCTACAAATCTGATATTTGGTCATTAGGTGAGATCTGGTGGCTTCTTTTTTTCTTTTTTCCTTTTTCTTTTTTGTCCTAGTTAAGGATGTAGATCAACTTGTTATTGGGATGTCTAAGGTATCACCAATCAATAATGCACCTCATATCTGTTTTCTATTTTTTATTTTATTTCAGGTTGTTATATGTTTGAAATTGCTGCACATTGACCCCCCATATAGAGCTCCCATAAGTTTCTGCTTAAGTTATATTTGTAGTTCTCTACAGCAGCTAAGAATGATCCCAGTTCATTAATTTTGAACTAAAATAAACATAATTATTTTCTTAAACGGCACTAACTCCAAACAGGACATGGCAGGATTGGTGAGCAAGATAAATAGATCAACCATTTCTCCACTCCTCACAATCTATTCCTCTTCATTGTAAGTGTCTTTTATCTTTCCAAGGATATTTCAAATTGGAAGAATGATATATGAGAATTTTCACTAACCACCTTAACCTAAACCTATTCTCAAATCCCAAAACCTATAACTTAAACCTAAACCTAAACCTTAACCTAAATCTAAACCTATACCTCTAACCTAAACCTTAACCTAAACCTATAACCTAAACTCAATTCCCTAAACCTTAACCTATAACCTAACCTTAACCTAAACCTAAACCTATAACCTTAACCTAAACATAAAACCTAAACCTAAACCTATACTTATAACCCAAACCTATTCTTATAACCTAAACCTATTCTCAAATCCCATAACCTAAACCTAAACCTAAACCTATAACCTATAACCTAAACCAAAACCTATAACGTATAACCTAAACCTAAACCAAAACCAAAACCTATAAACTAAACTTGAACCCATTCTCAAATCCCAAAACCTATAACCTAAACCTAAACCTTAACCTATAACCTATAACCTAAACTTAAACCAAAACTAAAACCTATAACCTAAACCTGAACCCAAACCCGAACCCCCGAACCTGAATTCCTAAACCTTAACCTAAACATATAACCTATAACCTATAATTTAAGCCTATATCTAAACCTAAAACCTTACTTATAACCTAAAACTATTCTCAAATCCTTAAACTTTAACCTATAACCTAACATAAACCTATACTTATAACCTAAAACTATTCTCAAATCGCAAAAACTATAACCTTAACCAAACCTTTCCCTAAACTTATAACCTAAACTCAATTCCCTAAACCTAAACCTATACTTATAACCTAAACTCAAATCCCTAAACCTTAACCTATAACCTAACCCAAACCTATACTTATAACCTAAAACTATTCTCAAATCCCAAAACCTATAACCTAAACCTAACCTTTCCTTAAACCTATAACCTACACTTATATCCTAAACCTAAACTTAAACTTATTCTCAAATCCCAAAACCTATAACCTAAACTAAAACCTATAACCTAAACCAAAACCTATAACCTAAAGGTAGGTGCAGTTTATATTGCATACTTGAATTTATGATTGTTATTATATAACAACAAAGGGTTCTTTAAGTTTTATGTTTGAAAAACATATGTGAAGCATTTGGATGAGACCAACTATTATATAACAACCAAGGGTTCGAGTACCCATGGTGGTGAAATCCCATGGCATGCGTGTGTGGGGTGTGTGTGCGTGAAAAAAAAAAAAAACTAAGGGTTCTTTAAGTTTAATATTGCAACTTGTACGCTCTAGTTAGTACTTAATTTGCTGAAAGTAGTAGCCAATACTATTGGTATCACTGGTCATAAATATGAAAACCAAAGGTGGCATCACAAAAATTAATTGCATGAACCCTAAACCAATGCTGGGTAGTCACGAGTCTTTGAACATCTCCTGAAGTTCCACTAAGAACTGCCACCATTTTCTTGAAGTTCCCCATGTTTCCCTCGGAATGCAATACATTACGCAATACATGTGTTATTTTCAATGTTTCAAATCGGATAATGCATCCAAATGCACAAAAAGGAATGTACATGTGCATTGTGGTGAAATCTTTTGTTGCTTTCACATCTATAGATTGCATGACATGGGATAGTTCTTTTATGAAGCTCCATTTAATTATATGTTTGGTCCATAAGGTTCATGCCAAATTGTGGTTATTTTAGTTAAAAAGAATAAATTTATGTGGGCTGTTAGGCTTTAAGATTCTAAAAGATAATTTTTTTTCGTGTTTTGCAGTACACTCCTGCAATCGATATTTGGAGCATAAGATGCATATTTGCTGAAATGCTTACAGGGAAACCATTGTTCCCTGAAAAGAATGTACTGCATCAATTGGATCTCATGATTGATTTGCTTGAACTCCACCGGAATCCATTGTCAGGGTCAGTCTTCCCTTTCTTCTAATTGCAAATTGTTGTTGGCCATCAATCAGATAGTAAGGATTGCTTGATCAGTGTGATTTTTGAGATGCTCCACTCATAATGAGTTATGAGACCCACAATTAATGGAGCAAACCCGGATGTGCATCGGAGCTATCCTATTTATGAACATTTATGATAAAACAAATTATTTGTTCCAAACAGGACATCAAAGGAGCACTATCAGGTGATATTTAAGATTTTCATTATAAATAGATTAAGAGCTAATGATAATTATAAGTAGACCTGCAGCCAAAAATAAAGAATTTGATTTTTTTTCAAAACATAGAAAGATTAATCAGTCCTACTTCTTGTAACTTCAGTCACTGCTTCAAATCGAGGGACTGCACAAATTTGGTTAGGGAGACTACTGATGGTGAACTAACTTCTGCAACAAATATGAGGGTTACAAAGGTGAAAAGAAACATATGGTGAACTAGCTTCTGCAACAAATATGAGAGTTACAAAGGTGAAAAGAAACATAAGGCGGTCGGTAAGATAAGATAGATTGACAGTACTTGTTTTAATTTTCTTGGATGGATGATGAATGTATTTGGGAATGTAAATGAAAATAAAAAACTTATAATATATATATATATATATATATGTTATCAATGGAGGATACCTTGTTTAGGGGGACATGAAATTCTTGTAGCTTATGGTATGGTGCCCCAATATTGGTTGTATGTTACTAGTATGTAGTAGATAATACTAGAGAATCCCTAAACCTAAACCTAAACCTACGCCTAATCCTAATCTACTCCTTAGCCTAAACCTAAACTTGAAAACCCAAACCTAAATCCGTACACAAACCCAAAACCTAAACCTAAATGTATTCTTTAATCTCTAAACCTAAACCTACACCTAATCCTAATCTCAACTCCCTAACCTAAACCTAAACCTAAACTTGAAAACCCAAACCTAAACCCGATCCCGAACCCACCCAAACCCGATTTCCTAAACCTATACCTTAACCTATTCTCAATTCCCTAAATGTATAGCTTATAACCTAAACCTAAACCTAAACCTAAACCTAAACCTAAACCTATAACCTTAACCTAAACCAAATCCTATGATCTAAAACCTAAATGTATTCTCAAATCTCTAAACCTAAACCTACACCTAATCCTAATCTCAACTCCTCCCTAAACCTAAACCTAAACTTGAAAACCCAAACCTAAAACCCGATCCCGAACCCGAACCCGATTTCTAAACCTAAACCTTAACCTATTCTTAAATCCCTAAACCTAAACCTACACCTAATCCTAATCTAAACTCCCTAACCTAAACCTAAACATAAACTGGAAAACCTAAACCTAAACCCGAACTCGAATCCGAACCCGTTTCTAAACCTAAACCTTAACCTATTCTCAAATCCCTAAACCTAAACCTACACCTAATCTAATCTAAACTCCCTAACCTAAACTTGAAAACCCAAACCTAAACCCCATCCCGAACCCGAATCCGATTTCTTAAACCTAAACCTTAACATATTTTCAAATCCCTAAACCTAAACTTGCACCTAATCCTAATCCCAACTCCCTAACCTAAACCTAAACCTAAACTTGAAAACCCAAACCTAAACCCAATCCCAAACCCGAACCCGATTTCCTAAACCTAAACCTTAACCTATTCTCAATTCCCTAAACCTTAACCTAAACCTAAACCTAAACCTATAACCTACACTTATAACCTAAACCTAAACCTAAGCCTAAACCTAAACCTTAACCAAAACCTTAACCTAAAACCTTAACCTTAACCCAAACCTAAACCTATAACCTTAACCTAAACCAAAACCTATGACCTAAAACCCAAACAAAAACCCGATCCCGAACCCAAACCGATTTCCTAAACCTTTACCTATTCTCAATTCCCTAAACCTATAGCTTATAACCAAAACCTTAACCTAAACCCAATCCTAAACCTATAACCTTAACCTAAACCAAAACCTATGACCTAAAACCCAAACATAAACCCAATCCCGAACCCGATTTCCTAAACTTAAACCTTTACCTATTCTCAAGTCCCTAAACCTATAGCTAATAACCTAAACCTTAACCTAAACCCAAACCTAAACCTATAACCTTAACCTAAACCAAAACCTATGACCTAAAACCCAAACATAAACCCGATCCAGAACCTGAACCGATTTCCTAAACCTAAACCTTTACCTATTCTCAATTCCCTAAACCTATAGCTTATAACCTAAACCTTAACCAAAACCTTAACCTAAAGCTATAACCTAAACCTAAACCAAAACCGATGACCTAAAACCCAAACATAAACCTGATCTCGAACCCAAACCAGATTTCCTAAACCTAAACCTTTACCTATTCTCAATTCCCTAAACCTATAGCTTATAACACAACCTTACCTTAACCAAAACCTTAACTAAACCTATGACCTTAACCTAAACCAAAACCTATGACCTAAAACCCAAACATAAACCCGATCCTGAACCCAAACCCGATTTCCTAAACCTAAACCATTACCTATTCTCAATTCCCTAAACCTATAGCTTATAACCGAAACCTTTACCAAAACCTTAATCTAAACCCAAACCTAAACCTATAACCTTAACCTAAACCAAAACCAATGACCTAAAACCCAAACATAAACCCGATCCCGAACCCGAACCGATGTCCTAAATCTAAACCTAAATCTTTACCTATTCTCAATTCCCTAAACCTATAGCTTATAACCTAAACCTTAACCAAAACCTTAACCTAAACCCAAACCTAAACCTATAACCTTAACCTAAACCAAAACCTATGACCTAAAACCCAAACATAAACCCGATCCCCAACTCGAACCCGATTTCCTAAACCTAAACCTTTACCTATTCTCAATTCCCTAAACTATAGCTTATAACCTAAACCTTAAAAAAACCTTAACCTAAACCCAAATAAAAACCTATACCCTTAACCTAAACCAAAACCTATGACCTAAAACCCTAACATAAACCCGATCCCAAACCCAAACTCCGATTTCCTAAAGCTAAACCTTAACCTATTCTCAATTCCCTAAACCTAAACCTTAACCTAAACCTTAACCTATAACCTGAAACCTAAAACCTAAATGTATTCTCAAATCCCCAAACCTAAACCTACACCTAATCCTAATCTCAACTCCCTAACCTAAACCTAAACCTAAACTTAAAAACCCAAACATAAACCCGATCCCGAATCCGAAACCCGATTTCTAAACCTAAACCTTTACCTATTCTCAATTCCCTAAACCTATAGCTTATAACCTAAACCTTAACCAAAACCTTAACCTAAACCGAAACCTAAACCTATAACCTTAACCTAAACCAAAACCGATGACCTAAAACCCAAACATAAACCCGATCCCGAACCCGAACCCGATTTCCTAAACCAAAACCTTTACCTATTATCAATTCCCTAAACCTATAGCTTATAACCTAAACCTTAACCAAAACCTTAACCTAAACCCAAACCAAAACCTATGACCTTAACCTAAACCAAAACCTATGACCTAAAACTCAAACATAAACCCGATCCTGAACCCAAACCCGATTTCCACCTAAACCTTTACCTATTCTCAATTCCCTAAACCTATAGCTTATAACCTAAACCTTAACCAAAACCTTAAGCTAAACCCAAACCTAAACCTATAACCTTAACCTAAACCAAAACCTATGACCTAAAACCCAAACATAAACCCGATCCCGAACCCGAACCCGATTTCCTAAACCTAAACCTTTACCTATTATCAATTCCCAAAACCTATAGCTTATAACCTAAACCTTAACCAAAACCTTAACCTAAACCCAAACCTAAACCTATGACCATAACCTAAACCAAAACCTATGACCTAAAACTCAAACATAAACCCGATCCTGAACCCAATCCCGATTTCCTAAACCTAAACCTTTACCTATTCTCAATTCCCTAAACCTATAGCTTATAATCTAAACCTCAACCAAAACCTTAACCTAAACCAAAGCCTATGCCCTAAAACCCAAACATAAACCCGAACCCGAACCCGAACCGATTTCCTAAACCTAAACCTTTACCTATTCTCAATTCCCTAAATCTATAGCTTATAACCTAAACTTTAACCAAAACCTTAACCTAAACCCTAACATAAACCTATAACCTTAACCTAAACCAAAACCTATGACCTAAAACCCAAACGTAAACCCGATCCCAAACCCAAACCCGATTTCCCAAACCTAAACCTTAACCTATTCTCAATTCCCTAAACCTAAACCTTAACCTATAACTTAACCTATAACACAGAAACCTAAAACCTAAATGTATTCTCAAATCCCCAAACCTAAACCTACACCTAATCATAATCTCAACTCCCTAACCTAAACCTAAACCTAAACTTAAAAATCCAAACATAAACCCGATCTCGAACCCAAACCCGATTTCCTAAACCTAAACCTTTACCTATTCTCAATTCCCTAAACCTATAGCTTATAACTTAAACCTTAACCAAAAACTTAACCTAAACATATAACCTTAACCTAAACCAAAACCTATGACCTAAAACCCAAACATAAACCCGATCCCGAACCCGAACCCGATTTCCTAAACCGAAACCTTTACCTATTATTAATTCCCTAAACCTATAGCTTATAACCAAAACCTTAACCTAAACCCAAACCAAAACCTATGACCTTAACCTAAACCAAAACATATGAACTAAAACCTAAACATAAACCCGATCCTGAACCCAAACCCGATTTCCTAAACCTAAACCTTTACCTATTCTCAATTCCCTAAACCTATAGCTTATAACCTAAACCTTAACCAAAACCTTAACCTTAACCCAAACCTAAACCTATAACCTTAACATAAACCAAAACCTATGACCTAAAACCCAAACATAAACCCCATCCCGAACCCGAACCCGATTTCCTAATCCTAAACCTTTACCTATTCTCAATTCCCTAAACCTATAACTTATAACCTAAACCTTTACCTATTCTCAATTCCCTAAACCTATAACTTATAACCTAAACCTTAACCAAAACCTTAACCTAAACCCAAACCTAAACCTATAACCTTAACCTAAACCAAAACCTATGACCTAAAACCCAAACATAAACCCGATCCAGAACCCAAACTGATTTCTAAACCTAAACCTTTACCTATTCTCAATTCCCTAAACCTATACCTTATAACCAAAACCTAAACCGATAACCTTAACCTAAACCAAAACCTATGACCAAAAACCCAAACATAAATCTGATCCCGAACCCGAACCCGATTTCCTAAACCTAAACCTTTACCTATTCTCAATTCCCTAAACCTATAGCTTATAACCTAAACCTTAACCAAAATCTTAACTAAACCCAAACCTAAACCTATAACCTTAACCTAAACCAAAACCTATGACCTAAAACCCAAACATAAACCCGATCCCGAACCCAAACCCGATTTCTAAACCTAAACCTTAACCTATTCTCAATTCCCTAAACCTAAACCTTAACCTATGACCTAAAACCTAAAACCTAAAACTTAAAACCTAAATGTATTCTCAAATCCCCAAACCTAAACCTACTCCTAATCCTAATCTCTCAACTCCCTAACCTAAACCTAAACTTAAACTTAAAAACCCAAACATAAACCCGATCCCAGAACCCAAACCCGATTTCTAAACCTAAACCTTTACCTATTCTCAATTCCCTAAACCTATAGCTTATAACCTAAACCTTAACCAAAACCTTAACCTAAACCCAAACCTAAACCTATAATATTAACCTAAACCAAAACCTATGACCTAAAACCCAAACATAAACCCGATCCCCAACTCGAACCCGATTTCCTAAACCTAAACCTTTACCTATTCTCAATTCCCTAAACCTATAGCTTATAACCTAAACCTTAAACAAAACCTTAACCTAAACCCAAATAAAAACCTATACCCTTAACCTAAACCAAAACCTATGACCTAAAACCCTAACATAAACCCGATCCCAAACCCAAACCTGATTTCCTAAAACTAAAAATTAACCTATTCTCAATTCCCTAAACCTAAACCTTAACCTAAACCTATAACCTGAAACATAAAACCTAAATGTATTCTCAAATCCCCAAACCTAAACCTACACCTAATCCTAATCTCAACTCCTAACCTAAACCTAAACCTAAACTTAAAACCCAAACATAAACCCGATCCCGAATCCCAAACCCGATTTCTAAACCTAAACCTTTACCTATTCTCAATTCCCTAAACCTATAGCTTATAACCTAAACCTTAACCAAAACCTTAACCTAAACCGAAACCTAAACCTATAACCTTAACCTAAACCAAAACCGATGACCTAAAACCCAAACATAAACCCGATCCCGAACCCGAACCCGATTTCCTAAACCAAAACCTTTACCTATTATCAATTCCCTAAACCTATAGCTTATAACCTAACCCTTAACCAAAACCTTAACCTAAACCCAAACCAAAACCTATGACCTTAACCTAAACCAAAACCTATGACCTAAAACTCAAACATAAACTCGATCCTGAACCCAAACTCGATTTCCTAAACCTAAACCTTTACCTATTCTCAATTCCCTAAACCTATAGCTTATAACCTAAACCTTAACCAAAACCTTAACCTAAACCCAAACCTAAACCTATAACCTTAACCTAAACCAAAACCTATGACCTAAAACCCAAACATAAACCCGATCCCGAACCCGAACCCGATTTCCTAAACCTAAACCTTTACCTATTATCAATTCCCAAAACCTATAGCTTATAACCTAAACCTTAACCAAAACCTTAACCTAAACCCAAACCTAAACCTATGACCTTAACCTAAACCAAAACCTATGACCTAAACCTCAAACATAAACCCGATCCTGAACCCAATCCCGATTTTCTAAACCTAAACCTTTACCTATTCTCAATTCCCTAAACCTATAGCTTATAATCTAAACCTTAACCAAAACCTTAACCTAAACCTAAACCAAAACCTATGACCTAAAACCCAAACATAAACCCGATCCCGAACCCGAACCGATTTCCTAAACCTAAACCTTTACCTATTCTCAATTCCCTAAATCTATAGCTTATAACCTAAACCTTAACCAAAACCTTAACCTAAACCCTAACATAAACCTATAACCTTAACCTAAACCAAAACCTATGAAATAAAACCCAAACGTAAACCCGATCCCGAACCCAAACCCGATTTCCTAAACCTAAACCTTAACCTATTCTCAATTCCCTAAACCTATACCTTATAACCAAAACCTAAACCGATAACCTTAACCTAAACCAAAACCTATGACCAAAAACCCAAACATAAATCTGATCCCGAACCCGAACCCGATTTCCTAAACCTAAACCTTTACCTATTCTCAATTCCCTAAACCTATAGCTTATAACCTAAACCTTAACCAAAATCTTAACCTAAACCCAAACCTAAACCTATAACCTTAACCTAAACCAAAACCTATGACCTAAAACCCAAACATAAACCCGATCCCGAACCCAAACCCGATTTCCTAAACCTAAACCTTAACCTATTCTCAATTCCCTAAACCTAAACCTTAACCTATGACCTAAAACCTAAAACCTAAAACTTAAAACCTAAATGTATTCTCAAATCCCCAAACCTAAACCTACTCCTAATCCTAATCTCAACTCCCTAACCTAAACCTAAACTTAAACTTAAAAACCCAAACATAAACCCGATCCCGAACCCAAACCCGATTTCCTAAACCTAAACCTTTACCTATTCTCAATTCCCTAAACCTATAGCTTATAACCTAAACCTTAACCAAAACCTTAACCTAAACCCAAACCTAAACCTATAATATTAACCTAAACCAAAACCTATGACCTAAAACCCAAACATAAACCCGATCCCCAACTCGAACCCGATTTCCTAAACCTAAACCTTTACCTATTCTCAATTCCCTAAACCTATAGCTTATAACCTAAACCTTAAACAAAACCTTAACCTAAACCCAAATAAAAACCTATACCCTTAACCTAAACCAAAACCTATGACCTAAAACCCTAACATAAACCCGATCCCAAACCCAAACCTGATTTCCTAAAACTAAAAATTAACCTATTCTCAATTCCCTAAACCTAAACCTTAACCTAAACCTATAACCTGAAACATAAAACCTAAATGTATTCTCAAATCCCCAAACCTAAACCTACACCTAATCCTAATCTCAACTCCCTAACCTAAACCTAAACCTAAACTTAAAAACCCAAACATAAACCCGATCCCGAACTGAAACCCGATTTCCTAAACCTAAACCTTTACCTATTCTCAATTCCCTAAACCTATAGCTTATAACCTAAACCTTAACCAAAACCTTAACCTAAACCGAAACCTAAACCTATAACCTTAACCTAAACCAAAACCGATGACCTAAAACCCAAACATAAACCCGATCCCGAACCCGAACCCGATTTCCTAAACCAAAACCTTTACCTATTATCAATTCCCTAAACCTATAGCTTATAACCTAACCCTTAACCAAAACCTTAACCTAAACCCAAACCAAAACCTATGACCTTAACCTAAACCAAAACCTATGACCTAAAACTCAAACATAAACTCGATCCTGAACCCAAACTCGATTTCTAAACCTAAACCTTTACCTATTCTCAATTCCCTAAACCTATAGCTTATAACCTAAACCTTAACCAAAACCTTAACCTAAACCCAAACCTAAACCTATAACCTTAACCTAAACCAAAACCTATGACCTAAAACCCAAACATAAACCCGATCCCGAACCCGAACCCGATTTCCTAAACCTAAACCTTTACCTATTATCAATTCCCAAAACCTATAGCTTATAACCTAAACCTTAACCAAAACCTTAACCTAAACCCAAACCTAAACCTATGACCTTAACCTAAACCAAAACCTATGACCTAAACCTCAAACATAAACCCGATCCTGAACCCAATCCCGATTTCCTAAACCTAAACCTTTACCTATTCTCAATTCCCTAAACCTATAGCTTATAATCTAAACCTTAACCAAAACCTTAACCTAAACCAAAACCTATGACCTAAAACCCAAACATAAACCCGATCCCGAACCCGAACCGATTTCCTAAACCTAAACCTTTACCTATTCTCAATTCCCTAAATCTATAGCTTATAACCTAAACCTTAACCAAAACCTTAACCTAAACCCTAACATAAACCTATAACCTTAACCTAAACCAAAACCTATGAAATAAAACCCAAACGTAAACCCGATCCCGAACCCAAACCCGATTTCTAAACCTAAACCTTAACCTATTCTCAATTCCCTAAACCTTAAACCTTAACCTATAACACGAAACCTAAAACCTAAATGTATTCTCAAATCCCCAAACCTAAACCTACACCTAATCATAATCTCAACTCCCTAACCTAAACCTAAACCTAAACTTAAAAATCCAAACATAAACCCGATCTCGAACCCAAACCCGATTTCCTAAACCTAAACCTTTACCTATTCTCATTTCCCTAAACCTATAGCTTATAACTTGAACCTTAACCGAAAACTTAACCTAAACCCAAACCTAAACCTATAACCTTAACCTAAACCAAAACCTATGACCTAAAACCCAAACATAAACCCGATCCCGAACCCGAACCCGATTTCCTAAACCGAAACCTTTACCTATTATCAATTCCCTAAACCTATAGCTTATAACCAAAACCTTAACCTAAACCCAAACCAAAACCTATGACCTTAACCTAAATCAAAACCTATGACCTAAAACCCAAACATAAACCCGATCCTCAACCCAAACCCAATTTTCTAAACCTAAACCTTTACCTATTCTCAATTCCCTAAACCTATAGCTTATAACCTAAACCTTAACCAAAACCTTAACCTTAACCCAAACCTAAACCTATAACCTTAACATAAACCAAAACCTATGACCTAAAACCCAAACATAAACCCCATCCCGAACCCGAACCCGATTTCCTAATCCTAAACCTTTACCTATTCTCAATTCCCTAAACCTATAACTTATAACCTAAACCTTTACCTATTCTCAATTCCCTAAACCTATAACTTATAACCTAAACCTTAACCAAAACCTTAACCTAAACCCAAACCTAAACCTATAACCTTAACCTAAACCAAAACCTATGACCTAAAACCAAACATAAACCCGATCCCGAACCCAAACCTGATTTCCTAAACCTAAACCTTTACCTATTCTCAATTCCCTAAACCTATAGCTTATAACCAAAACCTAAACCTATAACCTTAACCTAAACCAAAACCTATGACCTCAAACCCAAACATAAACCCGATCCCGAACCCGAACCCGATTTCCTAAACCTAAACCTTTACCTATTCTCAATTCCCTAAACCTATAGCTTATAACCTAAACCTTAACCAAAATCTTAACCTAAACCCAAACCTAAACCTATAACCTTAACCTAAACCAAAACCTATGACCTAAAACCCAAACATAAACCCGATCCCGAACCCAAACCCGATTTCCTAAACCTAAACCTTAACCTATTCTCAATTCCCTAAACCTAAACCTTAACCTAAACCTTAACCTATAACCTAAAACCTAAAACCTAAAACTTAAAACCTAAATGTATTCTCAAATCCCCAAACCTAAACCTACTCCTAATCCTAATCTCAACTCCCTAACCTAAACCTAAACTTAAACTTAAAAACCCAAACATAAACCCGATCCCGAACCCAAACCCGATTTCCTAAACCTAAACCTTTACCTATTCTCAATTCCCTAAACCTATAGCTTATAACCTAAACCTTAACCAAAACCTTAACCTAAACCCAAACCTAAACCTATAACATTAACCTAAACCAAAACCAATGACCTAAAACCCAAACATAAACCGATCCCGAACCCGATTTCTAAACCTAAACCTTTACCTATTCTCAATTCCCTAAACCTATAGCTTATAACCTAAACCTTAACCAAAACCTTAACCTAAACCCAAAACTAAACCTATAATCTTAACCTAAACCAAAACCTATGACCTAAAACCCAAACATAAACTCGATCCCGAACCCGAACCCGATTTCCTAAACCTAAACCTTAACCTATTCTCAATTCCCTAAACCTAAACCTAAACCTTAACCTTAACCTATTCTCAAATCCCTAAACCTAAACCTACACCTACACCTACACCTAATCCTAATCTCAACTCCCTAACTTGAACCTAAACCCTAACTTGAAAACCCAAACTTAAACTCGATCCCGAACTCGAACTCGATTTCCTAAACCTAAACCTTTACCTATTCTCATTTCCCTAAAGCTAAACCTTAACCTAAACCTCAACCAAAACCTAAACCTAAACCTAAACCTACACCTATAACCTTAACCTAAACCAAAACCTATAACCTAAAACCTTAACCTATAACCTATAACCTAAACTTATAACCTTAACCTAAACCTTAACCTATAACCCGAAACCTAAAACTAAATGTATTCTCAAATCCCTAAACCTAAACCTACACCTAATCCTAATCTCAACTCCCTAACCTAAACCTAAACCCTAACTTGAAAACCCAAACATAAACCCGATCCCAAACCCAAACCCGATTTCCTAAACCTAAACCTAAACCTATAACCTAAACCTAAACCTAAACCTAAAACCTAAATGTATTCTCAAATCCCAAACCTAAACCTACATTTAATCCTAATCTCATCTCCCTAACCTAAACATAAACCTAAACTTGAAAATGTAAACCGAAACCCGATCCCGAACCCGAACCCGATTTCTAAACCTAAATCTTAACCTATTCTCAATTCCCTAAACCTTAACCTAAACTTAAACCTAAAACCTAAATGTATTCTCAAATCCCTAAACCTAAACCTACACCTAATCCTAATCTCAACTCCCTAACCTAAACCTAAACCCTAACTTGAAAACCCAAACATAAACCCGATCCCGAACCCGAACCCGATTTCCTAAACCTAAACCTAAACCTAAACCTAAAACCTAAATGTATTCTCAAATCCCCAAACCTAAACCTATATCTAATCCTAATCTCATCTCCTTAACCTAAACATAAACCTAAACTTGAAAATGTAAACCGAAACCCTATCCCGAACCCGAACCCGATTTCCTAAACCTAAATCTTAACCTATTCTCAATTCCCTAAACCTTAACCTAAACTTAAACCTAAAATCTAAATGTATTCTCAAATCCTTAAACCTAAACCTACACCTAATCCTAATCTCAACTCCTAACCTAAACCTAAACCTAAACTTAAAACCCAAAACATAAACCCGATCCCGAACCCAAACCCGATTTTCTAAACCTAAACCTTAACCTATTCTCAATTCCCTAAACCTAAACCCAACCTAAACCAATACCTAAACCTAAAACTTAAATGTATTCTCAAATCCCCAAACCTAAACCTACATCTAATCCTAATCTCAACTCCCTAACCTAAAGATAAACCTAAACTTTATGTCAAGGTTTGTGATTCTTTGAAGTGGTTGAACTTTGAATGTCTGATGTGGTTTTTCTTTTGCTTCTTTTAAAGTTGTTCTCGGCACAACCGCATCGGCAAGAGCTGATAAGAGATCTTTTTCAAGTTGTGCAGGATCCTCAGAGAGGTTCTATGAACAAAGGGATGATCCGATAAGTCTTTTTCTCCTCTGTTTTTGTATGATCTTTTGCAAGGTTGGTGTGAGCGTATTTATGCATGGATGAATGTAATGTGGATAAGATTGTTTATGTTTGGATGGATTTATGTAGTTTGGGTTTAGATGGATGTGAATGTGATGAAATATATTATATAACAGGTGTATATCAGGAAGAGTACGATGTTGTAACAGGTGTATATTAGGAAGAACATGATATTGTAACAGGTGTATATTATTTGTGTTTGGATAAATGTAGTTTATATTTGGATGAGTGTAGTTTTTATTTGGATAAATTTACATAGTTTGGGTTTAGATGGATGTGAATGTGAATATGATGAAATATAGTATATAACAGGTGTATATTAGGAAGAATATGATGTTGTAACAGGTGTATATCAGGAAGAATATGATGTTGTAATAGGTGTATATACAAATATGAGACGGTTGAAGACCGTCCTTTTAAAGGACGGCTCACGACCGTCCTTTCCAGGTTCATAAGAGACGGTCTATAACCGTCCTTTACAGGTTCATAAGAGACAGTCCATGACCGTCCTTTTCTGGGTTATAAGAGATGGTCTATAACCGTCCTTGTTATTGACAGTCCTAGGCCGTTCTTTTTACGGACGGTCACAGATTGTCCTTTTCAGCTCCAGAAGGGGTAAATGTGGGCTACCATTAGAGACGGTTTATGACCGTCCTTTTTTAGAGATGGTCCATGACCGTCCTTATTGAGAGACGGTTTATGGCCGTCCTTAAAAAAATACGACACGTCAAAATTTGACGGCCGTTGCGACGGTCTAGGACCGTCCTTTTTGGGCTTTTGAGACGGTTTTCAACCGTCCTTTTTTCGTTGTTTTGGCGTAGTGTCCTATACTTCTCACGTTCTTCAGTGTGAAACCGAATCCCGTTTACAATACAACCTATATATCTAGATACACGTCTATCAGGATTTAGGCTATAAGCTTAAGTTTAGATTATAAGTTATAGGTTATAGGTTAAGGTTAGGTTATAGGTTATAGGTTATAAGTTATAGGTTTAGGTTATTGTAACACCCTGAAAATCGGGGTCGAGCATAACTCAACTCCCGAGTTCCAACGCATCACTTATGCAACATAGATAATGATGATTAAATGTTGTCTATGTTAGAGCAATGAACATGAGTAAGATTATACCAAAACAGTAATTCATACTCCAGATCAATTATATAAAGGCAAGCGGAAGACTGAACTGTATATATATATGTGTGT
This sequence comes from Magnolia changhungtana, assembly GCA_030180095.1. Lineage (NCBI taxonomy): Eukaryota > Viridiplantae > Streptophyta > Magnoliopsida > Magnoliales > Magnoliaceae > Magnolia > Magnolia changhungtana. The sequence goes on along the minus strand of JASAUF010000429.1, from coordinate 1,198 downwards.
AAAAGAAAACAAAATCATTTCATTTTTCAGAGTATGAACCCATCTAAGTCACCATATACATATATCTATTTTATGTTCAAAAAGTTAAAAATACAACTAGGAAAGTAATCCCAGCAAATCTCGTTGATCCGGCAGTCTAGTCGAAGCCACCAGAATACTGATAAATGAGAACTCATCCTAGTCCTCGTCATAGTCCGGCTCAGCCTCCTGAGTCATCGTCTCATCTACACCTGAGACAAAGTCTGGTTGGTGTATACAACATCATCCCGTAATGTGGGAGTGAGTAGCTAACTCAGTGGAACAATAAAGCATAGGTTAACATGTTGTCGACTCAGTTAAGTATTAATGATAAAGCAGTATAATCAAACACTCCTAACTACTCTTATTAATGCAAGTATAAATGCAGTCATGATGTATGCCCTCACCACACACTCCCTTGTGCGACACTATTTTACGTTCGTGGCATGCTTGCATTCCTCAGTGCTCCACATCTTCCAAGCACATGCAATGCATGATGAGCATGATTATAGAGTTGTTATTAGTCCATTTTAAACAGCAGTATTGGGAAACTAAGGTACCTCCCTTGTATCATTCCCAAATATGATCCATTCTAGGGTCGTCAAACCTAGATAATCTCATACGATATTATGGTTCGAGAGGCATCACAAAGACATCGCAAAGGGCTCGTCACCCATCAGCATGGATACAAATCTCACCGTATGCGGCTCAATTACTGGCCGTCAACTCGAATACAGGTCTCACCGTACTCGGCTCAATTGCTGACCGTCAGCTCGAATACAGGTCTCACCGTACTCGGCTCAACTCATGCTCTAGTTGCTGCGAAGGGCTCGTCACCAATCACAGACTTCAGAGTATACTCGAAGACACTACGAAGAACTCGTCGCCGTTAGCACGAATACAGGTCTCACCGTATTCGGCTCTCGCCGTAGGTGTCGGCACGGCACGAATACAGTGTCCCATACCACCGTATTCGGCTCACGAGTCCGGTTGCTCATTGGTCACTACGGGAGGCACGTGGCCCTGTGTGGCTAGGCCGAAACCGACCACGGTGTCCCCTACCACCATGCCTGCTCCATGAGTCTTAGCGGATCGAGGTACCATGGTTAACGGATTCCACTAGTAAGTTTGGTACCCAAGGTTCAAGCAAGAGCGACCAAACATGGTGAACATATATTAG